>JAJJWX010004465.1:0-172576 GCA_023529315.1 Papaver bracteatum | reverse complement strand
TTTTGATCAACAAAACGATATATTATATAGGGAGAAAGAATGGAAAGAATTACAACGGATGAACTGTTTTTTGGTAACAGTTCATAAATAAGAAACCCTAACTATGCCTGATTACTTCTTTCCATTTGAAGACTAGTTCTTGAATCTAACATTCCTTAAGCTACGAGAGGCATGAGACCAAGATGCTGAAGGTTCGCCTTCACATCTAAGATTATCCCACTCACATCATTGTGTACTGTGGTTGTCATCGAACGTTCGATGATTGCGCTCTTTCCATAGACTCCAACACACAAGATATCTGCGGAAAATTCCATAAGAAATTTCCATTCTCAGAGAAACAGTTTTCTGTCAAAACCCACGAAGAGATCCTTAATATCTTCGCACTGCACCCAACTAATGCCAAAGCTACAAACAAAGAAGACCATATTTCGACGCCAAGTTGCAAAGGTGGATGAACAAATGATTTATGGATTCCACCCAACACTACACATTGAGCAGTTGACTATGATTTTTCCTCTTTTAGACAGATTGTCCTGAGTTAGAATGGAATTGTGATGTACGATACCATGTGAAAAAGTTCACTTTTGGATTGTACCTTGCTATTCCAAACAACATTAATGGGGAAATGTGTAGAAGTATCCACGTTTATTCAGTGCCGAATAGCAAGAACTCACCGAGAAAACACTGCCTTTCGTCCATTTCAAGCCCTGTGTCACTGCCTCAGTAGCCGCATTGAAGGTTTGTAGCTGATTCGTCAGAACGCCGCTTCAAAATCTCATTATCCGTCAATCTCCTCCTCGGGTCCGTGTTCCAATTAACTTTGACCATTTCTATCTAAAGTGTAGAAGCTGACTCACCGTATCTTTTTTTCCATAGACACCTAATAGGTTCGGAAAAGACTCTTGTAATGTCGCATTCCCCAGCCAATGGTCCCGCCGTAAACGAGTTCTATGTCCATTTCCCCACTTTGAGCTGATCCCCGCTTTGAACTTTGGTAGTCTGTTGGCTACCCTCCAAATCTTTGTTTCATATGGATTTTTTGGAATTTTGGTGTCCCACCCCAAACCATCTTCACCATATTTCTCTTTTACAAGTCTTCTCCACAATGCTTCTTCCTCCACGGTGTACCTCCATAACCACTTACAAAGTAGTGAATCATTAAAGGTAACTAAGTCTCTAATGCCCCGTCCTCCAATCGCCTTGTCCGTGCACACCTTCTCCCATGCCACCACTGGGTATTTTTTAACCAGAAGTTCCCTCCAAAGGGAAGGTTCTCATAATGCCATTTAGCCGCTTCACCACAGATTTTGGCATTGAGTAAATCGAAACATCATGTATATTGCAATAGCACTAAGAACGTGTTGGATGAGAACTAATCTTCCCCCATATGTCGGTCCTTCCGTCCACCCTTACAGTCTTGCCTCCATGAATTCAACGACACGATCCCATATGCCTTTACTTCTATCGGTGCCCCGGCCGGCATTCCCAAATCGAAAGGGGAAATTCTGCCAGTACACCCGGACTGAGACGACACCTCCTTTTTTGCAATGAGTTTGTCCCATCCCCTCTTTCTACACTCTTCGCAGCGTTAATGCCAGGCCCGAGGTCAAGCGAAAGCAAATGAGAGAAGCACTAATGTAGTGGATCTGTGAGCGAATCGACGAGAAAACAAGAGTATCATCCGCAAACAATAAGTGTGAGACTTGAGTTCCGTTATGATGAACCCGAAACCGTCATACAACCCATTTTCCTCTAATTTGAATATCATTCTGCCCAAAGCCTCCATAACCATAGTGAACAGAACGGAGACAAAGGGTCGCCATGTGTCAACCCCTACAGTGCATTTAAATTTTTCACCTGGCTCCGTTCAATAAGATAGAGTAATGCGGAGTTGACACGCACGTACTGAATCCATCTTCTCCACTTTATCCCAAATCCCATTCTTGCATCACCTTGTCTAAGAAATCCCAGCTGACCTTATCATACGCCTTTTCGACATCTAACTTGATCACCCACCCGGATCCTTCGACTTCTCTCTCGAATCAATACACTCATTTGCTATGAGGATACTATCGAAAATCATCTCTTCGCCACAAAAAGCTGTTTTGCGTCTCGAGATAAGTTTTGGAAGAGCTAGTTTTAACCGTGTCTTTGATAAAACATGGGTCACTATCTTGTCTGAAATGTTTATCAAGGTGATTGGCTGAAATCTTTAACATCTTCAACATTGATGTTTTTGGAACTAGAGAAATAAAAGTGTTATTTGCTCTCCAGTCCATGAAGTTCCTCTCCTCAAAAAATTTTACTAACCCCATGTAATCCACCTTAATGATGTCCCAGTGAGCATAAAACTCCACTGAAATCCATCCGGGACCGGGCTCGATTCTAGCCATTTCCTTGATAGCAGTGTGGATTTCTTCTTGTGAGATTGGTCTTTCTAGATTTTGACAATCCTCTCCTGTAAAGAGTAGAAACGGACTCCTCCATAAATGGTCTATTTGAATCTTCTTACATGTCTACAGCTCCTCAAAGAAATGTTTCAAATGCGTCGCGCTATGCTTGTCTTGTCTTACGTAAGCTAGCCATCTACTCTCAAACACCCAATGTTATTGCGCCTCCTTCTTCCATTTGCAAAACTATGGAAATACCTTGTGTTTTTGTCACCTTCACATGCTTGATCTTTTGCTTTTGCTTCTTTCTTTTGTCTTCAAGTAACGCCCATTTATTTGTAATCCGACTTCAAGTTCACTCTCAAGATCCTATCTTCTTCCGTTGCATATCCACTTGCCTCCTTTACGTCCCATGTTCCCGATATTGATTAGCAGCCCTTGCATTATATGATCAACCCTCCCCCAAAGATTCTTTATTCCAAATTTTTTAAAATATTCTTTGATAGCCATCACTTTTTTGCTAAATATGAAAACCCGGGTTTCTGGAAGTTGAGATTATCCCACCACTCCTTCATTAAATTTGGTAGTTCACGACTCTCCAGCCACATCACCTCGAACTTACTTGGCCTCGGGCCGTTATCCTCCATTCCGTCTTCAATAACGGTGGAATGTGATCCATCAAATCTAGGCTTTGCTATTTGTGTAGTAATAGGAAAGTAATCATCCCATTTGAATTGACTAACGTCTGTCAATGCGAGCGGTAGGATGATCTTGAAAATTGGACCAGGTGTGCTTCACCCACATAATGGCAGATCAATCGATTAAAATCCGACATAAACTTGTTAAAATTACTCATTGCCCGAAATTATTTGTTCACGGCTTGTTTTTGTCTTCAAGAGTTAATATTACATTCCAATCACCTCCAAGGCAACCTGGAATGTCCCATATCCCAACACTTCTCTAACTCCCTCCACAGAATACGCCTTTCTTTTCGATCATTGGACATAAACAAAGACACAAAAGAAGACCAAATTGTTTGCCGACACCTAAACATGCGGGAGAGAGAAGATACCATGCAGCTGATCAAGCAATTCAAATTTATCCCCATCCCACATGATACTTATCCCACCTCTAGTGCCCACTGACGGTTTGAAGCAAAATTTTACACTCGGCTTGCTCCAGATGTCATTCTTAATCTGCTTGCATCAAATCATCTAGTTTTGTTTCTTGCAGCAAAACAATGTCGATTCCATTTTGTGAGAACAATTAATTCACCATAATTCTCTTGTTTACATCCCTAAACCCCTTAAATTCCAAGAGATAATGTTGTTCGTCATTTCGAACAACTACCCTTAACTTTCGCCCTTCGGTCTTCCCTTGATCCTGATGGAGTCATAAAATTTAGCAAAGGCTGACAGACCTATTTTTCTCCCTAGCGACTCTAGGAGTTAAAATGTCTTGTCATCACCACGAGCATCGTCTTGGGAGCAATAATCATCTTCTTCTTCTTCACTCTCTATCAATCATCTTCGTTGCCTTGTAAAAAAGTAACTTTGACTCCTTCTAAAGACTCATCCGATATTCCTCCCTCCCGCTTACTCGTCACTTTTGTCGCCGCATCGTAGAATTTCTCTTGAAAAAGCTTCTTTTAGGACTCTCTTAACACTATCATGAATTTCCTCTTCTTTCCCTTGACGGTAACCCCATCGGTCCTCTACGACCTTAAAAGCCATACAATTACTTCTTTTTCTTTCTTGAATCAGTCGTCTCTTTCTATAAGTTGCAATTGTTGTGTTAATGTTCCCCCTATTGGAATTTGTTTAATCTTCTGCCTTCAATTCAAGAAAAACCTCATTCTCTTCTTCCTCTTCCATGGTTGATGCCCATGTATCATCGTCATTTGAGAATATAGGGTTAATCGATCAAGAGGAGTAACGTCTAGTGGTTCATGAAATTGTTCTTGAGTTTCTACCCTGGCTATAACCAACATCCGTTCATTGCAATCCTTGAATACCTCCCCTCTAATACCGAAATGTTATCGAGAAAGGAGAGTTCCCCACATTGTACCCGAATCAAAACCAGATTTTGGTAGATGAGCTTTATCGAAGTGAACGGACCCACTCTCCAAGCTGCTTTTTCCGAAATGATTTGCGTCGTTCCATGCTTTGGTCTATATGTTCGCTTACCGGAGGGCCCTTTTTCTTTAAGTTGTATCGCCCGATGTTGGAGGTTGTCCTGTCATTTGTTGTTCTACCGTCAGACTATAATGACCCTTTGTTTGAGCCCTTGGATGCATTTGTTACCTCGGCGACATCCTCATCTTTTCTCAATTGTTTGTCAATTTGTGCTACCCACCTCCCCTCTTCTATATTCTTCTCGGTTTTCCGTGTCTGGTTTCTCTTTCTCAATTTATTTCTCTTTCTCCTTTCTTTTTCTTTTCATAGTACCTGATCTTGTGCTTTCCTTTTGTTTAGGTTACCCCTCACTGTCGATTTACCTTAGTTCCATCTGAAGCACATGGCCATGTTCCTCTTTGGAAATATGTCTAGTCAGACAACCTTGATGCACGCCTAACCCATTCTGTCCTCTTCCACTCTCTTCCGATGTGCAGCTGCTCCATCACTACTTACAAATGAGTTTTATATCAATAACTTCCTTACCCTTTGTGTTCCCCAATACCAGAGTGGTATACTGCAAATCAAATCAAGAATTACAATTCCCACCGTGAAAATCAAGCCCTCCTCATTCAATGGCACAGTGTGTGGCAAATCATTAATGCTGCTTCTACAATTGATAAGAACCTTAATTCCTCCAAGCTCATTAAAGTCAATCTCAATGATTGAGACATATTTATTAAGAATTACTTCAACTGTTTCTTTTGACCATAAGTGAAAAGGAATCCCAACCAGAGAAATCCATACCTCATTACCTTTAATGGAATGGCTGATAGCATTTGCTGATGGCCACCATCTAGAGAACTTAATTTCACCACTTAAGAAAGTAATGGATTTTTGGTTGATCAACAAGTCGTAATGTGATGATTTAATGAACAATACCCCCATATTCTCGGAGAAGGTGGAGATCTTTAGTTGTTCTTGAATATGGAAAGTCGCTTGATACGATCTTCCACCATCCTCCACTCTACGGGTTTTGGCACCACAGTACAAATGATAACTTCATCCCAATGATCAAAATTTCTCTCTCTCCCCCGTAAGAGATTTTTGGACCTTCTGCTTTTGCAATTTGTAACATATGAGCAACTCCCAACTACACCTTTGATTCTGATATTTGCCCTAAAGATCCTATGCTGCATCAACGCTGCCATCCGTCATTAAGCTTTAACGATTCCATATTGTTTATCACGCTCCCCTTTGTGAAATACCTCATGTTTGTTGAAAACCATTTGCATCAATCCTATAAAGTTCCTCCATCCTTCCTGTCTATATCCTTCCTAATCACCAGGTGATGTACCTTCTCACGACTATTACAGTAAACCAATCAACATCCATAAATTTTCCTGCTATTACTTCTATGAATCACTAATATAGTTGATCCATTACCTAGAGTAGTCTCCATTGATACGGGTTGTTCCCCGGTCCATAGAATTTGCTTCGATAATTGTATTGAGAAGCCATAATGCTCCCTCGAACGGAAGAATGCAAGAATTAGTATATCCATTTGATCTCTCAATAATTGTGACTTTAGGTTTAATCTCTTTCCGAACATACTAACTTCAAAATTCTGTCTCACACTTGAGAGCATAATCGTAGTCATCCTGAATCTTATTACATAAAGAACACCTGAAAGAATCTAGTGTAAGTTTACCACCATGAATCCCACTGACCAAGTACCCTCTGGACCTAAGGGGAAAGATCAAACTGACCCGTCCTTAGTCACGGAGGAGTCAATCAACACACTCCACGAATCCTCGGACCCAAGGGGGATAGAAATGCTGCTGTCCATTCATTGGGATCTACCGGAGTTTCTAGGAGGCTCGATTCTTTACATGGTGGTATCACGGCTGATGGAGTTTTTTTTTTTTTTTTTTGTATGATCGGTGTTGAAGCAAAAACAGGAGTGGTTTTGGCACAAGTTTCAAGTCAGAGCAAAAAACTATCTAAAGAATCCAGCCTTTCTTAATATCAAAATTTTGGTATTTTACACTTCATTGCCTGATAAAGCTTCGATAGCAATTTCAAGAAGATCTAATTTCTGTAGGTACAATTAAATGTGAGCTAAATGTGGCTGCATTCATCAGGATGAAATCTTGGACAGTTCCGCTAATTACTATTCGTCGGGATGTTTCTCATTATCTGCTCTTCAGATGTAGCTAAAATTTTGATATGATGTTTATTACTATATAACATACTTAGTGTATAAAATTCATGAAAATCCAGTTATTCTAGGTACCTCAAAGCGTGAGAGAACTGGTACTGACTTCTGCAGGTTTAATAGTATGAGCAGTTAACTTATGGTGTGAATTTATTCATATTTTTTCCGAAAGGCCAGTAAATTACTATCAATTAGTGTTGGGGACTTGGTGAATGGTTGTTTCTAGTCATGTAGGTGATGTTACTGCTAGGTAGGCGTAGTTTAGTGATCAGTACTACAATGGAAAAGTAATTATCGCAGATGTCTATATATATACCAGATGATAATGAAAATTATATAACAAGCATCAAACAGTTTCAATCATGAGTAGTGCTACTCCATTGGTGATCACAACTTTCTTTACCGTTTTTTCTCTTATACTACTTTCTTCATCCTTTTCTCAAACACTACCATCATCATCATCATCATCATCATACAATGATGAACAACTAGATATCTACATTGTTCATGTCTCTAAACTAGACAAACCATCCATTTTTCCTTCCCAACTCGATTGGTATACCTCGGCACTTCAATCTCTTCCTCGTTCCTCCCCATCTTTCTTTGTCGTCGCATCCTGGAGAGGTTATCATTTACACATACAACCATGTTATCCATGGTTTCGCTGCTTCACTCACGCCTTCTCAAGCCTCTTATCTCGTTAGCTTACGGGGAATACTTTCGGTACTCTCTCAACAAATTCACCAAATCCAGACAACTCATACTCCTAGTTTTCTCGGTCTGAATAAAAATTCTGGTCTATGGCCTGACTCGAAATATGGCAGTGACATCATTATTGGAGTGCTTGATACCGGAATCTTGCCGGAAAGTCAGAGTTTCAACCACTCGGGTATAAAAAATCCTTTCCCGAAGAAATAGAAAGGTGTCTCTGAGACTGCACCTGATTTTCCCAAGACATCTTGCAACAGTAAGGTAATTGGTGCTCGAGCATATTACAAAGGAATTAAGCTTAACGATAAGAATCGAAAACACCAAGAGATACAGCGGGGCATGGTACACATGTATCATCTACGGAAGCTGGATCTGTTGTTAAGAACGCTTGATTCTATGAATACGCTGTTGGAGATGCAAAAGGAATGGCAATTAACGCCAGAATTGCTACTTACAAGGTATGCTGGAGTGCTGGATGTGCTGGTGCAGATATTGTTGCTGCGATGGATCAAGCTGTCGCTGATGGAGTTGATGTAATTTCAATGTCCTTAGGTGGACATAAAGGAGTGCCATATTACATAGATCCGGTTGACATTGCAGCGTTTGGTGCTGTAGAGAAAGGAGTACTAGTTTCTGCCTCTGCAGGAAATCTAGGTCCTGGTCTTTCCACATCCAGTCATGTCGCACCTTGGTTTCTAACTGTTGGAGCCTCTACAATCGACAGAGAATTTCCATGTGAGGTGATTTTAGGAGACGGAAGGAACTTCAGTGGTGCTTCATTATATTCCGGCAAGCCACTTGGAAACGTGAAAATGGAATTAGTCTTTGCTGGTGATATTGGTGACCAATTTTGCAAATAAGGAAAACTTAATTCAAACCAAGCTGCAGGAAAGATTGTTCTTTGTGCTGGTGGTAATATCGTAGCCCAGGGAAATGCAGTGAAAATAGCTGGGGGTGTTGGATTGATTTCTCCCTATGGTCCGAAGAGTGGAGATGAATTGACAGCTAAATCACCTATGATTCCAGGAGCCAATGTGGCCTTCAATAAATTGCTTGAAATTTATGACTACATCAAATCACAACAAAAACCAGTAGCTTCTTTCGTGTTTAAAGGAACTGTGATTGGATCTTCACCTTCAGCTCCTAAAGTTGCTTCATTTTCTAGTCGTGGCCCAAACCGTGTAACACCACAAATTCTCAAACCGGATGTTATCGCACCGGGTGTTAATATCTTGGCTGCTTGGACCGGAGCTGCTGGTCCATCAGATTTGGATTTCGATAAAAGACGGGTCGCGTTCAATATAATTTCTGGTACTTCAATGGCATGCCCTCACGTGAACGGATTAGCTGCGATGCTTCGGAAGGCTCATCCTAAGTGGACTCCAGCTGCAATCAAGTCTGCTCTTATGACTACAGCTTATAATTTAGACAACTCAGGTAAGCCGATTACTGATATGGCTACTGGTAAGATTTCAAATCCATTTCAACATGGTGCTGGACATGTTGACCCCAACAAAGCCTTAAACCCAGGCTTGGTTTATGACATCCAGCCAATTGATTACGAAGCGTTCCTATGTTCCATTGGGTACAACCAGAGACAAATATCTCTTTTTATCAAGAATAGGAGAGTCGATTGCGGGTCACACAAATTGGCTGCAGGTCCGGGCGATCTGAATTACCCGTCAGTCTCTGTTGTTTTCGTCACATCATCCAAAGACAAAGTTGTCAAGTACAAGAGAGTGGTCACTAATGTTGGGAGGCTGGGAGTTGCAACTACTTACAAAGTGAAGGCTAACAGTCCACGTTTTGTTAAAATCAGTGTCTCGCCAAACGTACTTCGATTCAACTCGACAAACCAAAAGTTGTCTTATGAAGTCACATTCACAAGCTTGAGTTACCGTTCTGAAATGGAGTTTGGGGCAATCGAATGGAATGATGGGGTGCACGCTGTGCGAAGCCCTGTTACTATAATGTGGCCATATTATATCCCGGCTTCGATTTCTTCAATTTGATTGATTGCTCATGATAATGTTATAAGTTATATCGCATTGAAATCGGCCTCTTATGTCTGATATATTAATAATCAATACTTCTTAATATAAAGGAGAATGTTAAGGCTGATGTGTCAGCACCAAATTCATTTTCAAGAATTCTGAATTATTATAGCGCCACATCAGCATACACTAGGCGCCACGTATACGTACATCATTAAAAGACACTTCTGTTCACCATGTATGTCTTTTGGAAGAACAATAGTGTCCAATTATCCGAAAGACACGACTGTTCGGAAAAAAGATGCACCTATTGGTGAAGACAATATACGATGAGATGAGATACGTCGTTTGCTCAGTAAAAGATATCTTTTGGTCAAGTTTCGTAGAATGCAGTTTTCTTTCCAAAGGTCACCATGGTTCAAGGAAAAACATATATATTAACCTTATTGTTGCGCTAAAACCTTGCGGAAGCGATTTGCACAGCTACAAACGGTACTCCATAATATTGCCAAGAACACAAACTAAAGAAGAAAAGATACGAGAATTTACGTGGTTCGGAAAGTTGCCTATATCCACGGGAAAAACAAGAGATTCATATATTATCACAAGGGAGAATACATATAAACCTTAAGAGAGAAAGAAGAATTTTTGGTGATGTTCATTTGCTTTCTCTAATGGCCTATTTATACTAGTTAGATAAGCCTCCAAGTGACAACTCCAAATTGAGTTCTACCTCCTTAGCCTACAAACTAGAACTAGCCTACAATTAGACTTCCTTTTCCTTCAAACTAGGACTCAAATACCTACCTTGTTTGAATGCATGAATTTACAAGTGTGAAAGGGAAAGCTATGGAACTCTTCCACCAACCAATATTTTTCACATGGTTTAATTCCCACCTTCCTACTAGACACCATCCAAACATGGTTATTAGAGTTCCAAACAAAATTGGACTCTCAACAACCCCTTATTCTAGTATCATCTAGAATTGTAGGTACCGTCCAACCATCTATAAGGCACCGTCCAACACTTATTTCCTCCAAAGAAATCTCTCATGCATCTATTCTTCAAAAACACAATAGAGGAGAGATCTATATCATTTTGGTTAACTTTTCCTGGCCTTCACTACAATATTGTGACTCCTTGATAGAAGATGTTTATATTTAAGGCTTTGAGATGTTTTTAAGGAAAAAATACGTTCCAGCAACAATCATTGATGTCTTACTGCCAGATGGATGGAAATACGATTCATATCCAAACTACAAATTAACCGCACTTCTCGAAGATGGAAGACGAGTTTTCAATCAACAAACTTTATCATGATTGGAAATTTGGAATAAAATTTAGAGATATTCAATTGATTGATTGGAATGAAACACTTCTCAAACCCTATCATGATTCAAGACCAGACGTGTTTGGAAAAAATTGCTGCGTTTGATAAAGTGGCCGGATCACTCATCAAATGCCGTGTTTCTTTACTGCTATTCGGGTTATTCAGTTTAGCTGATTGGAAAAAGTGTTTGCAGCATTCGGATTATTCAGTTTAATTGTGTTCGCTGTAAAATATGTTTGCAGCAAGAAGAAGAAGAAAAAGTGTCAACTGTACTTCGGAACCTAATTGGAATTCAGTTTGTTTACGAGATCAAATTAGAATTGTATGATTTCATGTGAGAGTCTGAGAGAACAGAAGTCTGATAATTAATAAAATTTATCTGAAAGAGGAATCTGCCAACAGGCACATGTACCGATGTACGTAATGTAAATCCATACAAATTTTCCGAATTTTTGTTATAAATAATCAAAAAGGAATCCTTTGCCAGGATGAACTAACCAGGTGGAGAACACGCTACCATGTCAGAGTGGCAGCATGGAAGAAACAACTGGAGAATCACCATTATTTAATGTTAAAATTAGATAAACGTCAGTGAAGCTGAATGCAACCAGCGAAAACATTCGTATCAGATGGAACTAAGAATAAAATTCAAATATGTAGTACAATGACAGAAACAAGTTCCAGAAATGATGTCTCATTTTGGGTGATTGATAAGGTTTTGGGTTTACAGGCAACGTATCGGAGTAACAGTCAACCATCACTATTATTTGCTGAAACAAGTGCCCATACCCTGGGAATTCGCCCGGCGAAAAGACTTATGGTTGATAAAGCTATCATAGAAGGTGATTTTATTGATATGAAGGTGATGCTTTTAATGTCCGAACTGCATTCAGAGGCGTGCAAATATACCGTGGAGCATACAAATTACACTTAATAGTATTGGCCATTATAGACGAGAAAAAGTACTTTAACTCCATTTTTCAGGCCAGTTCTTGGAGATGTCTACGAAATATCAAGATTGAACCAAAATAGAGAGATTCATTGATTGAGTGTTTAGATAACAAGAATACAATGTTTTTGATATTTTTTTGGATGATTACAAATGATACTACAAATGCCTATTTATAGGCTTACAAAGAGAAGAAGAGAACTATGCCTATGGAGGCTAACAACTATGCCTTTGGAGGCTAACAACTATGCTTATGGAGGCTAACAACTATGCCTTTGGAGGCTAACAACTATGCCTATGGAGGCTTACCTTATATTCTTTGTTTCTAGAATAATCTACATGTTTAGAACATGTTTAGAGGTAATTCTAACACTCCCCTCAAGCTGGTGCATATATGTCGCTCATGCCTAGCTTGCCAACAAACTTCAGAAATATTTTACTTGGAATTGCTTTAGTTAGAATATCAGCTACATGTTCTTCCGATCTAATTCTAGGTAACTCCACGATCCCATTATCCAACTTCTCTTAATGAAGAACCTATCTATATCCACATGTTTTGTGCGATCATGATGAACTGATTGTGTACAATATCACACGCCGCTTTGTTATCGCAGACAAACGAATTGGTTTCCTAGAGGATACCCCAATTCAGTTAGCGGGTGCGTTTTAACCACATAACTTTCAGATACCCGAGCGCCATACCTCGCCATTCAGCCTCTGCGACTTGATCGTGAAACAACTCCTTGTTTTTTGCTTCTCCATGTAACAAGATTACCCCAACGAAGGTAAAATATCCTGAAGTAGACCTCATATCATCACATGACCCACCATAGTCGTAATCGATATGCCTCCATACTTTTGAAGTCTTGACCTTTCTTAAACAAGATCCTTTTCCTCCGAGCAGACTTCGGGTATCTTAGGATTCGCATTACCGCATTCATATGTGGTTCTCCAGGATTATGCATGAATTGACTAACAATACTCAATGCATATGCAAGATCGGTCTTGTATGTGCCAAGTACATTAGTCTACCCACGAGCCTTTGGTATCTTCCTTTATCAACAGGTACTTGGTTGCCATCCTAACATAATTTCAAACCTGGCTCTATCGGTGTATTCACAAAGTTGACATGTCGTCATACCTGTTTCCTCCAACAAATCAAGGGCATATTTTCTTTGTGACAAGAATATTCCTTCGTTGATCGAGATACTTCAATTCCAAGGAAGTATTTTAAAGAAGCAAGATCCTTCATCCTAAATTCACTTGATAGATAATTTTGGAAAGCCTTTCTTTTTCTCGATCATCTCCTGTAACTATCATGTCATCTACATATATGATTAAAGCTGTAATCTTATCTCGATTTCTTTTAAGAATAAAGTATGATCTGAATTTGCCTCAGCGATAACCAAATGCTCTCATAGACTTGGTAAATCTTCCAAACCACGATCTCGGAGATTGTTTCAGATCATACAATGACTTGTTTAACCTACAAACTTTTCCGTTATGCAACTCGACTCCATCATTCCCTGTGGAAGTCGCATATATACTTCTTCGACAAATCTCCATGTAAAAGGCGTTCTTGACATCAAACTCGTTGCAATGGCCAACCCAAATTTGCAGCAAGAGACAACAAGACTCGCACTCAAGATTCATTTTAGCTACAGGTGCGAATGTCTCATTATAATCTACACCATAAGTCTGGCTATACCCTTTAGCAACCAATCTTGCCTTTAAAGCTGCTCAATTTCACCATTTTCCTTGTATTTGACAAAAACCTCAACGACATCCCACAAATTTCTTCCTTCTAGAAATTCAACCATGTCCCAAGTATTATTTTTCTTGTAAGGATTTCATCTCATCGATCATAGCTTCCTCCATTTCGGATCGAGATAATGCTTCCTGACGCTGTTAGGAATAACTACAAGAAATAATTGATTCACAAATGACTTATTTGATTCCTCACGATGACGATTAGAGACATAATTACTCATGGGATATTTAGCTTTTGATGAAATATCGTGGTTCATACATAGTATTAGGATACGTTTATTCCGACGTTCGCAATTGTTTCTTTGCGGTGTTCAAGAACATCTTCAATAACGGTTGGATTGGGGTTGGTGATGTATCATTATCTTCTTCAACTTCATCTCGCATTATCTTCTGATCCATCTGCATTATCTTCTTCAACTTCATTTATAGCTTCAATTTCACCATCTCTGTTAATTTCTTCCCCACTAACTTTCTGTTCTTTTGGAATATGAAGAACAACATCTTCTTCGATTATGTCTTCTTCATAGTCAAGAGTCCTGAATTTATTTTTCATACTCCCCTGGTCTTAGTTCAGACTTCGAGTAATACATCACGTGTTCGTGGAAACTTAACATCCAATGTGATGTACATTCATTTAGTTGGAGGATGGTAGCACCTATACCCTTTCTGATTTGCAGCATATCCCACGAAGACACATTTTAAAGCTCGGGGAGATAACTTGCTCCGTTGGTTCTTGTGTAAGTGTACAAATTCTACACAACCAAATATGCGTGGTGGCAAGTTTGGAACTGTTGGTGAAACTGTTGCCTCAGTGAGAGCTTGAAATGGTTCTCGAAAAATGATAGTCTTGAAGGTGTGCGGTTGATCACATATGCTGCAGAGGTAAGAGCTTCACCCCAATAAGTTAACGGCATATGAGCTGATATTAATGAAGCACGCACAACTTCAAGCAAGTGAAGGTTTTTTCTTTCAGCTACCCCATTTTGTTGAGGAGTATTAGGACAAGTTGTCTGATGAACAATACCACATTCTCTTAAATAATGTTGAAAATCAGTACTTAAATATTCGCCTCCATTGTCACTTCGAAGAACTTGAATCTTTTTATTGTATTGTGTGTTGACTAATTTGTGAAACCTCTGAAATAAATTATTCACTTCATCTTTTGATTTCATCAAGCAAACCCATGTCATCCTAGTGCAATCATCAATAAAGGTGACGAACCATCGTGCGCTTCCAAGAGTGTTAACTTTAGACGGCCCCCAAACATCAGAATGAATAATCATGAATGGAATAAGACTTTTATTTAAAATTGATGGAAACAAAGTACGATGGCTTTTAGCTAGTTCACATTCTTCACATTGAAAACTAGAAACATCAACCTTTGAAAATAGACTAGGAAATAGCCTTTTTAAGTAGCCAAAAGAAGCATGCCCTAACCGTCTATGCCATAACCAAATTTGCGATTTCTCCTTCTCCCCCCGAGTACCATTCACAGCCTAAAGCATTAGATAATCTTTCAAATTTTTGACGCCAAATCTAGATAGTAGAGCTTTCCTCTTCTAACCCCGATCCAATCGTTCGCCGTGTTCGGATGTCCTTTAACACACAAGAATTTGGCCAAAAAATAACAACACAATGTAAGACTTTAGTAATTTGGGAAACTGATAATAGATTATAACTTAGAGAGGGAACGACTAAAACCGAATCTAGACTCAATGTATCAATAAGATTTAATGATTGTTCTCCAATTACTGGAGCCAAAGATCCATCTGCTGTGCAAACGGAGTTTTGTATGGATGTTTTAAGAGGAGAAACCTGTCTGGAATCAAAAGTCATATGGTATGTGCAACCCGAATCAATTATCCATGAGTTATTAGGAACAACTTGCGAAACATTAAAAACCTTACCATTGGTTGTTTCCATAGCGGATGTTAGATTGCTAACCACATGTGTTGCTGCAACGGAGTTCTTTTTCTTGGGATCGCGCTTATCCCACCAATCTGGATACCCGACGGGTTTTGTGGTTTTAGAATTTTTTCAGATTCAATCTCCCATGGTTCAATACTAGATACAAGGATCCTTAACCTTGCTCGATACTCATATCAAGATTGAACCAAAATAGAGAGATTCATTGATTGAGTGTTTAGATAACAAGAATACAATGTTTTTGATATTTTTTTGGATGATTACAAATGATACTACAAATGCCTATTTATAGGCTTACAAAGAGAAGAAGAGAACTATGCCTATGGAGGCTAACAACTATACCTTTGGAGGCTAACAACTATGCTTATGGAGGCTAACAACTATGCCTTTGGAGGCTAACAACTATGCCTATGGAGGCTTACCTTATATTCTTTGTTTCTAGAATAATCTACATGTTTAGAACATGTTTAGAGGTAATTCTAACACGAAACTGCTCATGTATTTATGTCAACATGGTATGAGACAGAATGAAACTCAATGGTGGAGAATATCTAATTTTGACAAACAGTACCATATCCAGGTAGTTGAAAGACTGTCCTATCAACTACCAAACAACAAACAATTTGCTTCGTGAAACTGATGCCTTGGAGGAAGGGGTATCAAGGGTTGATATAGATACCACAAAGTAAACAGAAGATGCAAAGTAAACTGATGACTGGAAACAACGAAAACAATGCAGATGCAAGGGAGTTAACATATGCTGATTTTATAACACAATGGATTTGGAATACTGATGTAAAAGAATGGAAAAGAAGGAAGAAGGGCAACACCTATGGAATAATATATGTTTTCCCAACCGAGGCTGCTAACATAGGTGGTTGACATCAACAAAATCCAACCCACTTCTTAATTACTTATTTCTATGTTTATTTTGGGAGTACTCATGAGATTATGGGTTTCTGTTTTGACAAATAGAGGCTACACTATCACTGGGTAGAGTTCAGTTAAGTTCAAATGGTGGTAAAGTACTTTTCAACTGAGTTGTGCTATGATTATATGTAATATTATTGATGTTGATATACCTATGTATTCATCATCAATACTTCTTTATATAAAGGAGAAATGCATCATGATGATGTGTCAGCACCATGTTGAGTCCCAAGAATCCTAAATAATTATAGAGCCACGTCAGAGCATCGTAAGTGCTACATAAGCATAAAACCAAATTTTTAACAGACGCTTCTTTTTGCCAATAGGTATGTTCTTGAAAAGATATCGTCGGTACAAGATTATCCAAAAGACACGATCTTTTGGAAGTGCATGTATATATTTTACGATTGTTTTGACAAAGAGAAAAACACACGGTTCAAAAAGACAAAGAAAATGGGAGATCCATGTATATTTTCTGTTAAATCTAATAATCCAAATAATTGGATTTACGTCAGAAAATAAAAAAAAATCAAGTGAAAAGGCCACTTTAGATTTGTTGTGGTTAAATCTGCTGGGAAACATCTTCGCTTAACTGTTGTCAGACAGAAGGAGTATCAAGCGCAAGAAGATGACAAATGACTGAATGAGATACTGCATACATACCTAGAAGATCATATTTGCAGAGTACGGTACGAACCTTTATCAATCTTCCTCCTAACTTTTTGAATTATCACGAATATAATTTGAGTACAGAGATCTACAAATAGGTGGAAAAATTTAAATGCAGGTTACTGTCAAAAAATTATAGGGAGAGACAATCCTTTGTTTCCTTTAAACTAATAAAATGCTCCATATCATCACACGATGTCATCTGCAACATGAGACAGCACTACGAAGTCTTTCACTGCAAGAAGACACGCCTTTTGTTTGGATCTCTGTAGGTTATCTGTTACAAGCAAGTATTGGGCTATGACGCTTCAACAATGACCACGTACTAATGTTAATTTCTGTTTATATATTGTTAATCCGTCCTAAGAGGTACGCAACCAGTCACTAATATATGCAGTTTTTTAGGACACATCCAAGAGAAAACTTATATAAACAGACATATATATATCTCACTGCAGGGATTCTACCATGCTTAACTCTGAAGCAAATAATTATTGTGGGAAAATAAGGATAGGGATTGCTAGGCTTTGGAAAAAAAATAAAATCTAAAGGTGATTATAGCTAGCAAAGATGTATGAATTACAGTGATTTAATTTTAATTTGTTTTCGTGTATATTCAATTATAGTAAAATCCACTAAAAGCCCTATATATGTACTTAACACTTTTACAGGGTAAAGGAATGTGTGCGATGGGTACTTCATATTTGGGAAACACATGACAATCTTCTCAGACCAATTGGAATAATATACCAAGTTAAGGTAGGATTTCATATAAGTGTACTCAAAGGCATAACTTCTCATTCGAAGGATTTGAAGATATAAAAGGCGAGATGGAATCGAGACATAAATAACAGGTAACCAGTGCATTTTGAATTAATGTCATTTCTTAGTTTGGTGTTTTGTTTTACAAACATTAATTTTAACAAATTTGTTATAGTGGTAACATATATTGACACAGCTAACTAAGTCGAAAGAAAGAATGACCAGCCAAAATTGTATCCAAACAAATAAAAGAGATTTAAAGTTTACAAAAATAAGGTAATAGATTATAAAGGGATTTCTGATAATAAAGGTGAAGAGCTTCAAATGACTTTGTGGGGAGACCTGACAAAAGATATACCTAATGTTGTCGTTAAAATGCCTTCATAATTAGCAATGTGGGTTATCGTTTGCGGCAAAGTTAAAGCTTACATGGGTGATCATCCAAATTTTAAGCAAATCATTCATTTAAATGTATATTGGAGTACACTAAGATGTTAAAAATTACTATTTTAAAATGCAGGTAAGCTTGAACTGGAAGCAACAAAAGTAACAAAGATGCATCTCAATTTGGAAATGCCTTTTTTTTTAAGGAAATTTGGAAATACCTGAAGTTCAAACAATTCCTAGAAGGAATCTTCCTATGTTATGAATATAAATCAGTTTCGCATACTTGGTAAAAAGACAATTCGACACGATAAAAACCAATCAACACTAACTGTTATTATACACAAAGCAGCATTACGGAACTGAACAAATCTGACATTTAAATGTTTAAATTAAAGACGACAGGCGCCCATACAAAAAAAAACATACTACAGCATAAAACAATTGTGATGGAGTTTTACAAAGTATTACGGACGACAGGCGCCATACAAAGAATTGGAGTCACGTAAGCCTACCAAAGGATGAAATGAAGCGGATATGGAACTGAGGAAGAAGAATCATGCCACTTGCTTTAAAACTAAATGGAAAAAATATGAACTCCTCTTGGAAGACATCACACTCTCTTGAGTACTTTTACTAGACGAATAAACAACTTTATGGCTTTTTAAAGTCAGCTTAGATTTTATTCAGAAAAAAAAAAAAAAAAGCCTAGCATCCATGCAATTAACTAAACTAGAATCATCATTAACCTTGCCTAAACACAATATAGCAGTCAACAATTTCAGTCATGTACATTTGAACTAAAACTCAATGGATTTTTCATATCAAATATTGGAACAATATTTGGTGGTTTGTTAGCTCAATTGACTCATCGCCAAATGACTTCAAATTCACATGACGAACTTTAAAACTACACCCACGAACATGACAAAGAATGTTAGCTGGGCGAATACTCATTTGTACATAAGGAGAATACATACCCAGATACTGGCAAATTAAAAGAAGCATCCACTGCGAAAATGAACGGTATTCTTAATACCCACCAACTAAGCAGATCTTATATTTAGCTCGACCTCAGCTTCTTCTTGGTAAAACATAAGAAGCATCCATTGCTAAGATGAAAAAATAAAGTTCTCTATAGAAGAAGCACGATTAAAGATCTTGGACATTATTTTCAGATGAACCGGTATTTGTAGAGGGAACTAAAAGCCTATGAAGCAAAATGCAGTAGTAATTTCAAATTTAGATACCTAGCCCGTGCATTTTCACGGGCATATAGGACCTTGTTATAATAAAACTTGGTCGAATTTCTACGTTTTACTATAAATCTTGTTTTCGAGGGTTATGATTGATTATGATTCTTGCGCCTTTCATGGCGACGTGCAATATTTAAGTCTTCATTTGACAACAATGATTACAAAACGATCAAATTTCATTCATTATAATGTACGCGCAATATTCAAGACGTACTCTTTTCTCTTCGTCAAGGTTTTATCCCACAGGGCTTTCCTTGCCAAGGTTTTAATGAGGAAACATATTCGAGTCCAACTAAGTTCTATGTTTGCTTAATATTGTACTTTTTTTTCTTTAGTTCAGGTTTTGTCCCTCTGGGTTTTCCTGGCGAATTTTTAACGAGGAAATTAACTTAGACTAATCGATCTTTGAAGATCGTATTACATGTGACGAACTACATGTAAAGTACGAGACAACATGTGAAGTACTACATGTGAAGAGTTGTACCAATGTTTTATCCCACTGGGTTTTTCCTTGTCAAAGTTTTAATAAGGAAGTTGATCTCGGCACAAGTCACCAAGGAGAGAATGGCATTTGAAGAAATACATTCAAAGAACTATATGTGAAACACTATGTATAAAGTGTTGTTATTGAACCGCACAAGGGGGAGTGTTATAGGGCATGTGGTCCACGGCTGTGCTATCCATTAGAATACTAGGGTTTTCCCTTCCTTTGTACAAATAAAAATGCTATACCTATGTACTATTGTTCCCTCTATGATGTTGTTCTCTTTCTCTTTTATCTCTTTCTTATTATTACTCCAAAAGTTGGGTGAAAACTTCTATTTTTCAGATGAAACGTCTTGGATGTGCTTGTTGATATAGTTTTTTCTTTATTCATGATGTTCCGGATTTTATGTCCCCCTCCCACTCTGTTTTTTGTATATTTTATTAATAAATTCATTAGCGTGGAAAAAAGCAAATCCACCAAAGTTGTTGCCTGATTTCTCGAGAATGTCGCTCCACCCTATCTCCTCTCCTCCCACCTAATTTCTCGCCTGCTTTCTTCTACTCTCCCGCTTCTCGTATGTTTTCCTCCCCCAACGGCCCTCTAACGGTCTCTTTTAACCTGAAAGTGGCCGGATGTTCTAACCTTTTAGTTCCGATGAAGCTCAATTCAATCACTATACCCTGTCAATGCAACTGCATTCATCACAATCATCACAACTCGAGCTCTCATCTCACAATCACTAAAGAAACTTATGGAATTGGACCATTGAAATCACACAAATTACACAAATCGCACGACTCTCACAAATTACCAAAGTCTCAAGAATCTCCCAGTTCTCATAATCATCTCAATCAATCACTGGGAATTATAGGAGATTTAGTAACCCAAAAGTCCAAAAACTCTATGCATCCTCAAACTCTTCATACTTCAACCCAAATTCTGAGTTGGTCTCAATGTTATTATCCCCTACTGTCTTGGTTGATCTCCTCTCCTTCTCTATGATTCCTAACTTTCATACCTGCGATTAACCTGAACTGCAGTTTCCAGGGTTTCTCTGGTGATCTTTGGAGAAGGAAAATCTTAGAGTTCTTGAGTCTCTCTTTGGTTGCTCTGAGAAGGTCTCTTACTGCCTGGAACTTGTTTGCTGCTAAATCTGTTAGACTTCTTTACCTATTTGGTGATGGTAAGAAATCTCTATGCTTTCTAAGTCTGCCTTATTTTTCTCTTCCGTTCTTTTGCATAAGGGAAAATCAATCCCATACTATCAGATGGAAAACACACTTAGTTTACCCAGGTATACATATAAACATCAATAACCTCTTGAAGTTCACATAATAGTACCTATACAACAACATCAAAACCCCCACTTGGATCTTTCATACCCAATCTCCCAGTTGCAGAACCAAAAATAAACACTCAGACCACCCAATAATTCTGATCAAAGAAAACCATCATATCCATAGCTACATATCAATCAAATTAAACACATTTTACATTCACACCATCACTAGCCACAGATTCAAACCACAACATTCTGACAAATTCATAACATACCCAAATAACTTCAAAAAAGATAAGTCTACTTGTTCACCAGAGCATTCAAAGTACCAATACCAAAAAACACTATATACACATTCCCTTGCCTTTATTGGCATTGCAAGATTATCCAAAATATCAATGCCAGTAAAACCCTTCTATGGAGCAGCTTTCAGCCTAGATACAGAATAATTACCTCTGGTTGTAGGTACTGGCAGAACAATATCATCAGGCACATCACTGGAAGCAGTAATTTCACCAGGGCCAAAGTGGGCAAGGTCATAAGCAGCAACGGCCAATTGATGCATCTTTGGTGCCAACTGCAGAAAACTGGGGAGGGCTACTGCATCTCTGGGAAGCATGAGTCGATCATTCTCACGGTTTTGGCCTTAGCATCAGCAGGCACAAAGTGCAGAGTAGAACCCCTGATTGGCACCTCCACTCACGATCTGCTATTCCCCTACAAGAACAACACCCTCCCTTAAGATGAATTGGCCTTTGTCAGGGTGCACAGCATAAACCACCCAACCCTCCTTTGCTGCCTGGAGTTGAGGCAATTCAGAACTAAAAATCTTGGTTGTGGATTGGGCATGCATTGCAGGGATCTTTTGTTTGCCATTTCACCCACCATCAGTTACTGGTTGCATGGCAGACAAAGTCTCTTCTTCATCATCCTCTATCTCTATCACCTACCATCTTAGACAATCAAGGAAAATCAAATCAATACCATCCCTGACACAAGAAATTCATCCAATTCTAGATTTAAATTATACTATCAATACCCAGAAACCATAAACTACCACAAGATCACCAAAAATTCTTACCTGCTTTCCATGCATTTCAAAATTATCAATACCAGGCCTTCTCTTGCTTGGCTCTTCACCCTTGCTTCGAGTAGTGGACATTGCAGGTTGTTCAACCTGATTCAAATATTCCATGTAGGCTTGATCACGCTTAGTCATTGTTGTTATCCCTGGAATTGGTTTTGTGCTAGTGCTAATTGGAAAGGGGAAGTTACAGGGTTGCTGAGTAGGAAACCACAACTTCACTCCTCATTTATGGTTCTAAGATTTAGAAGTCCAACAGGTAGCATATCCTACCCATTCATACCCCCTCTTAGAGATCAGATTTTGGAGATCTCGGAGAAACACATACCTATCCAACTCATGCAGAGACCTATAGAACGCAAGACCATTCTAGTGGCTAAGAGGGGGCGGCAACGGACATCTGGCATCATTTTGAAATTTGGTTCTTCTGTTCGTATCAACATATCCATGGATCAAAAAACGTGTACTGACCCACAGTCACACTTTCAACATCTTCAGTGTATTGGGCCTTCTTCAACTCTCAGAAGCCCAAACTATTTGGAAAATGAACTGCTCTTAAATTCTCACATATTTGCTCACAACACCCAAAGGCCGGCCATACTAGTTTGTCATGGTTGGCACCCTCGAACCCTCGATTGCAACACGATGTACAAATCAAAAGTAAGGGCACACAACATAATGGAGCATGGGAAGTACAAATTCAACTGTAACAGGTATGGTTTAAACCTCAGCTGCAGTCAGGTACACTACCAAACCCCTATAACCTTATCATCATCACACTACAATCCAATTTTACTAGAATCCAAAACTATATCTCCTATAACACCTCCATAAGTACTTATATTATATTGGCCTGCTATATGATGCACATCTCGCATCACTCACACAAGCTCAATCACAAAAATCTAAATAAACAAAATGGAATACGAGGCTGGCTCTAATCATAGGTCAATTACAGGACCTAAACTACTCTCTCACCTTTACCAAAACCGGTAGTGAAATAAACTTAACAAGAATCAAGTCTCTCTGAAATTAGATTTTAATTGTGTCCAAAGTACTCCCTATGCTTTCATTTATTACTTGTATTATGGATTTGGCATTGGTGTAGTCTTCTTTTACAGGATTGGCTTCCTCGGATTACTAGTAGTTCAAAGCCACACCAACCTCAACACTGGATGGACTTCTCTTAGCTGTCAATCTTGGACATATGACTGGTCTTCAACTTATACCACAGACTCTGCTGATCTCTCCCTCCATCTTAAATACCTGCTGCAACAAAAAAACAAATTGTACTATCTGCAAAATTCCAAATTTCAATTCAAAATTCAAATTAAAGATGATCAAAACAATTATCAAAACCTGCCAAAATTTCAAACCATTCTCAATATAAGCATCTCCTACACCCACCCTCATACCAATACCAATCTCCTCATTTTAATGGCCTCTTCCTCAGGAACCAAAAACTCTGAAACTATTGGAAACCTTGTTAAACAAATGAAATATTCTTTAAACATTCCAGAGGACTTATTCCCAAAAGTTTTTGTTAACAAAGCTAACAGTATTCCAAAGCAGAAGGTTGACTGGAAATGGGTCTACATTGGGATATTGTGAAGTAGAATCTCCTTTGAAACAAGAGAAATCTCAAGATTCATCAACAACAACTGGGAATTACACAAAAATGATGAAATCTCTCTATGGAGAAAAAGAAGAAATTACTATCAAATTAGATTAAATAGTGATGAAGATTATAAGATTTTCAGGAAAGGGGGAACAAGAGGAATTTTTGACAAGTTAATTGTCCTAACTGAGAAACTTGAAGCTGGACCAGATTTCATAGATGAAGCCAACTTCTACAAAGTCTGTATTTGGGCTCTGGTCAAACGAATCCCAACACATATAATACCTGATATAATAAATTTGATTAGACCTGCAGGAATATATCAAGGATCCAGAAAAGCTTGTGGTAGAGATGATGATGACAAGAATCTGGAAGTTCAAATCACTATTGATGTTATTAAAGCACTTAAGTATGGCATTGATGCTTATGAAGATGAAAATACCTCTCATTGGCTTGAGTTATCCTATGCCTTGAATGATATTGCCTTCTGTAAAGTATGCAGAACTCTTGATCATCCTAGTCCTTTGTGTACTGAATATATAGGAAAAACTCAACCAACTTCAACTAATAAGTATAATTCTACCTCTAGTATCATTTTCCCTTCTACTCCCCCCCTCCTCTTCTTCTAACAAAACTATCACTCCATCAACTAGCCCCAAAACACCACCAATCATCCTCTTTCACTTTGATAAAGCTGGTGAAGAAGAATTTTCCTTTAGGATGAGGGAAGCGCAAAAGAAGAATATTCTTAGAAATCACTGTGAATAACTGGATGGGCCAATCCAACAACTTATTTTTCAATCTGGTCCAGAAAAATCTATCAAAGGAAACATCCCAACCACTAATATCGAAGCCTTAGATAGTCAGAAAAAACACAAGAAGATGTTAGAGAACTATAGAAGAAAAAATGCTTAAGGAAATAAGAAAACCAACATCAAAGCTGTTGAAAGAAAGAGCTTCACAAAGGTGTCAAACTCTCCAAAAATAAAGGATAATTTAGATCCCCCAAACATCTTCCCAAGAACCAACAACATTCCCCAACACCAAATCACTGATACTGAATTTAAAAATCCCACTTCTCTAGCTGACACAAAACAAAAAATTATGGAAGATCATAAAAACAGAAAAAGATCTTATGGGAAAGAAGAAGAAGTGAACTGAACTTGAAAGCCGTTGATGTTGAACACCACCAACAACTGGTTGACCCAAAACGGAATATATTCAGTTCATCTAGTCAGTCTGAATTTCAAGAGTTGCAATGGAATGAACATCAAGCAGCAAAGAGGAGCAACACTCAACATTCCCCATTGGATGAGGAGAAACTGCCTAACGATACTACTAGTAATATGAAGGGATCTACAAAATCTGAAGCATACCAGGTAATACACAACAAACTCCAAATTGAATTCAAATTTACTATCTTTCAAATAAAGAGGACTGACTTCTGGGATGCATAAAACTACAAATCTAGGACATCCAGCTTAAATATAGGATATACAATCACTATGTTCACCTACCCTATTATATCATACTTTTGGAAATTTTACTCAATCATAGCTTGGAACTGTCAAGGATTAGGACAACCTGATACCATTAGACACCTAGACAACATGCTAAACAAGCATCAACCTGAGATAATCTTTCTTTCTGAAACCAAACAACAATCTAGCAACATAAAGAAAATTTTAGGAAACATATGATTCACTAACTTCTGGTTTGTTGAACCAAAAGGAAAAGCCAAAACTGTTGGAGGCCTTGTTCTTTCTTGGAAAACTAATTTAGATGTCACTATTGAAAACTTCTCCGACTATCATATTAATGCTATTATTAAACCTTTGCATGGAGACCCTTGGATTTTTATTGGTTATTATGGCAGCCCATTTAATTCTAAATATAAACTTCATTTATGGAGCATGATTGAAAATAATTATGCTTCTAACACTTTACCTTGGCTAATCATGGGGGATTGCAACTTTTTTCTCCATGAACATGAGAAATTTAGTCAGCACCTAATTAATCAAACTGAAGATGATATATTCCTAAGAACGATTGAAGAAGCTAACCTCTCTGATCTGAGCTATACTGAGTGTCCTTTCACCTGGACAAATAAAAGAACTGGTCTTCATCTCACTGAACAAAGATCAGACAGAGGTCTGGCAAATGAAGCCTGGCTAGACAACCACCCCAACACCACCATCTCAAATATCACTTCCATAGGCTTTGATCACAACCCAATCATCCTCAATACCAACCCAAATTGGAAACATAGTCAAATTCCCTTCAGATTCTTTGGTCCTTGGCTCAACCATGAAGACTGTAACAATCATAGCTGACTGCTGGAAGATTACTCATAAAGGGTCTTTAGCCATAAAAATTGCAAGGAAATTAAGAGATATCAAAGTCAGGTTGAAGAAATGGAACAAAGAAATTTATGGCAACATTAAGACTAATCTGGAAAAGAGTATACAACATCTGGACTGGCTAACCAAAAATCAGTTCAGCAATACTAGAGGAGGTGATCTCAAGACTGCAAGGCTGCAAGTTGAACACTGGCATCATGTTCAAGAAATATTTTGGAATACTAAAAGCAGAGATCAACATATAAAACTGGGGGATAGAAATACTGGGTACTTCCATATTGCTGCCAAGAAAAGATATAGAAAAAACAGGATTGATTCCATACAAGTATAGGATGGTTCATGGTTACATGACAATGCTGGCATCACTAGAAATTTCACAAATCACTTTGCCAATATGGCCACTGCTGAACCCATTCACATAAACCCTTTCATCCTTCAGTTAATACCCACAACCATTACAGACCAGGAAAACCAAAATCGTATCAAAACTCCTGAACCTTTGGAAATCAAAAACATTCTCTTTAGTATGGATGGAAATAAAGCCCCAGGTCCCAACGGATTTCCCCCAAACTTCTTCCAAGACAATTGGGATATTGTGGGAGAAGACATTACTCACATGGTTCAAAATTTCTTCACATCTGGTCATATTCTTAAGGAGATGAACTCAACTTTCATATCTCTAATCCCCAAGAATGAGAAACCTACCACACCAGCTCAATTCAGACCAATCTCCCTTTGTAATACAACCTATAAAATCATCTCTAAACTTATGTCCCAGAGACTAAAACATCTTCTACCCAAGCTAATTTCCCATTTTCAATCTGCCTTTATTCATAAAAGACAAATCTCTGATAATATAGCCATAGCCCATGAAATCATACATCATATGAATACCATAAGGGGAAAGAAATGAGACAATGGTATACTGGGCATAAAGATAGACATGGCCAAAACCTTGGATAGTTAACTGGGAATTTCTCCTTCAAGTTCTTTCTCAAATGTTTTTCAGTCCCCTTTGGTGCAACCTAATTCACCAATGCATATCCACCACTAGCATGGATGTTCTAGTCAATGGATCTCCAGGGAAGTTCTTCAAACCTTCTAGGGGTCTAAGGAAAGGGTATCCCTTATCTCCATATCTTTTCCTCTTCTACATGGAATCTCTCTCCAGATATCTGACACATGGTGAGATCCAACAACAACTCCATGGAGTCAAACTATGTAAGGATGCTCCATCTATAAATCACCTTCTCTTTGCTAATGACTGCATAATTTTCTGCAAAGCTATTATTCAGGATTGCAACAATCTCATTCATATATTTAAGGAATTTGGAAATTCTTCAGGCCAATTTATAAACTTCTCAAAATCTGGCATATTCTTCAACAAGAACACTGATCCTGTTTTAGCTGACACCATAAGTAATACTATGAAAATTCAAAGGATTAGTACATCTGATAAATACCTTGGATCCCCCAAACATCTTCCCAAGAACCAACAACATTCCCCAACACCAAATCACTGATACTGAATTTCAAAATCCCACTTCTCAAGATGACATACAACAAAATATGATGGAAGATCATAAAAAACAGAAAAAGCTCTTATGTGAAAGAAGAAGAAGTGAACTGAACTTGAAATCCATTGATGTTGAACACCACCCACAACTGGTTGACCCAAAACGGAAGATATTCAGTTCATCTAGTCAGTCTGAATTTCAAGAGTTGCAATGGAATGAACATCAAGCAGCAAAGAGGAGCAACACTCAACATTCCCCATTGGATGAGGAGAAACTGCCTAACAATACTACTAGTAATATGAAGGGATCTACAACATCTGAAGCATACCAGGTAATACACAACAAACTCCAAATTGAATTCAAATTTACTATCTTTCAAATAAAGAGGACTAACTTCTGGGATGTATAAAACTACAAATCTAGGAAATCCATCTTAAATATAGGATATACAATCACTATGTTCACCTACCCTATTATATCATACTTCTGGCAATTTTACTCAATCATAGCTTGGAACTGTCAAGGATTAGGACAACCTGATACCATTAGACACCTAGACAACATGCTAAACAAACATCAACCTCAGATAATCTTTCTTTCTGAAACCAAACAACAATCTAGCAACATAAATAAAATCTTAGGAAACATATGATTCACTAACTTCTGGTTTGTTGAACCAAAAGGAAAATCCAAAACTGCTGGAGGCCTTGTTCTTGCTTGGAAAACTATTTTAGATGTCACTATTGAAAACTTCTCTCACCATCATATTAATGCTATTATTAAACCTTTGCATGGAGACCCTTGGATTTTTATTGGTTATTATGGCAGCCCATTTACTACTAATGATAAACTTCATTCATGGAGAATGATTGAAAATAATTATTCTTCTAACACTTTACCTTAGCTAATCATGGGGGATTGCAACTTTGTTCTTCATGAACATGAGA
Source organism: Papaver bracteatum (assembly GCA_023529315.1). NCBI lineage: Eukaryota > Viridiplantae > Streptophyta > Magnoliopsida > Ranunculales > Papaveraceae > Papaver > Papaver bracteatum. The sequence continues at coordinate 143,880 of JAJJWX010004465.1, read as the reverse complement.
AATTTAGTCAGCACCTGATTAATCAAACCGAAGATGATATATTCCTAAGAAAGATTGAAGAAGCTAACCTCTCTGATCTGAGCTATACCGAGTGTCCTTTCACCTGGAAAAACAAAAGAACTGGTCTTCATCTCACTGAACAAAGATCAGACAGAGGTCTGGAAAATGAAGCCTGAATAGACAACCACCCCAACACCACCATCTCAAATCTCACTGCCATAGGCTCTGATCACAACCCAATTATCCTCAATACCAACCCAAATTGGAAACATAGTCAAATTCCCTTCAGATTCTTTGGTCCTTGGCTCAACCATGAAGACTGTAAGACAATCATAGCTGACTGCTGGAAGATTACTCATAAAGGGTCTTTATCCATAAAAATTGCAAGGAAGTTAAGAGATATCAAAGTCAGGCTGAATAAATGGAAAAAAGATATTTATGACAACATTAAGACTAATCTGGAAAAGAGTAAACAACATCTGGACTGGCTAACCAAAAATCAGTTCAGCAATACTAGAGGAGTTGATCTCAAGACTGCAAGGCTGCAAGTTGAACACTGGCATCATGTTCAAGAGACATTTTGGAAGATAAAGCAGAGATCAACATATAAAACTGGGGGATAGAAATACTGGGTACTTCCATATTTCTGCCAAGAAAAGATATAGAAGAAACAGGATTGATTCCATACAAGTAGAGGATGGTTCATGGTTACATGACAATGATGGCATCACTAGAACTTTCACAAATCACTTTGCCAATATGGCCACTGCTGAATCCATTCACATAAACCCTTTCATCCTTCAGTTAATACCCACAACCATTACAGACCAGGAAAACCAAAATCTTATCAAAACTCTTGAACCTTTGGAAATCAAAAACATTCTCTTTAGTATGGATGGAAATAAAGCCCCAGGTCCCAACGGATTTCCCCCAAACTTCTTCCAAGCCAATTGGGATATTGTGGGAGAAGACATTACTCACATGGTTCAAAATTTCTTCACATCTGGTCATATTCTTAAGGAGATGAACTCAACTTTCATAACTCTAATCCCCAAGACTGAGAAACCTACCATACCACCTCAATTCAGACCAATCTCCCTTTGTAATACAACCTATAAAATCATCTCTAAACTTATGTCCCAGAGACTAAAACATCTTCTACCCAAGCTAATTTCCCCTTTTCAATCTTCCTTTATTCATAAAAGACAAATCTCTGATAATATAGCCATATCCCATGAAATCATACATCATATGAATACCAGAACGGGAAAGAAATGAGACAATGGTCTAATGGGCATAAAGATAGACATGGCCAAAGCCTTTGACAGAGTTAACTGGGAATTTCTCCTTCAAGTTCTTTCTCAAATGGGTTTCAGTCCCATTTGGTGCAACCTAATTCACCAATGCATATCCACCACTAGCATGGTTGTTCTAGTCAATGGCTCTCCAGGAAGTTCTTTAAACCTTCTAGGGGTCTAAGGAAAGGGGATCCCTTATCTCCATATCTTTTCCTCTTCTGCATGGAATCTCTCTCCAGATATCTGACACATGCTGAGATCCAACCGAACTAAGTTTAATAAGTTAGGTTGTTTCGCATACTTGAGATCAATTGCACAACCAACCGAACTTAACAAACAAAAATTTCATATGTTTTTAACCCTAGAGTTCGGTTACATGGCAGTTTTTAAATTTTTTTGCGAAACAACCGAACAAAGTTGATAGAGTTCGGTTATAAGAGAAATAAAAATAATGGGAAAAACAGTAAGGTTCGGTTACATGGCAACTTTTTTTCTTATGTTTTTAACCCTAGAGTTCGGTTACATGGCAGTTTTATACATTCATGCGAAACAACCGAACTCGTCAGTTCGGTAACATAGTTATAAAGCATATAGAACCGAACTGTTCTTAGTGTTCTTCAGTTCATGGAGTTCGGTTAAGAAACTAGGGCAACTATAAAACACGTTCTAACCGAACTCAACACTGTAACCTCCGTTAAACCTCTCCACAACTTCCATTATCAACTCATTTTGATGATTACTTCTCATTTTTTCAACCAAAAACAAATGACAAGTAATGGGTTTGTGAGAATATCTTTGTTAAAGATTTAAATTAAGCTATACATATATAGAGGTGGTGGTGGTTGGTGGTGGTGGTGGTGGTAATCGGCGACGATGGGCGGTGTTGGTGGGAGGAGGTGGTGGTTATATATATATATATATAGATAGATATAGATGGTTATTAGGTTGGTTTTAAATTAAATTAGGTTAAGGGCAGGTTAGTAATTTCAACACATTAGGACACCCCTTATAACTAGAGGGAAGGTGGCCTAATCAAACCATGGTCCCCTCAAAAAAAGGGTGGTCCATAAAATAACGTTCATAATGATGATAGTAAATATTAATGGGCTAACGAGGAGAATTGATTAATAAGTGATTTGATTAGTCATAAGTTTGTTACTGTTATGTTAAATGTGTTTGTAAAGAATTCATATTTGAAGATTGAAATGCGAAATATGTTTATAGTAATGGGTTTTTGAGAATTCACAAGTATTTTTCGAAAAGACGATGTCGGTGGAAGTCATGAAGAAAAATAAGATTGGAGGTTAACGACACTGAAAAATTAGACAGAGAGATATGGATTTATTACTATATATAGTTCACAAAATTGAACATTCTCGGTCGAAATTTCTCTGAGAATGCCCAGTATATTTCAATTTAAAGAGACTTATGGGAAGTTTGAAAATTATACTAGAAGCAATCCAAAAAATAAAATACACCACCTTTGGATCTTATGCTGAAATCTGCCTTCTTAGGTAAGAATGAAGAATTGGATTAACTTTTAAGAAGTACTTTGGACAACATGCTTATTAACATTAGAATTGGGATATGGCTGAGTTGTAAAAAGTTTCTTGCTGATAGTGTATATTGCGAACGAGGAAGAAAGAGGTCAAGAAAATTGTGTAAGAAGGCAAGTACATTGTGAAAGATGTATTGTATTATAGTTGAATCAACCATTAAGTACATTGTATGTTGGATAGCCAAGTTAATTTGGTTCTATTCTACGGCTAAACGAAGTACTGTACACAAAATTTTCAGTACATTGTCTGCAGTCCGAGTCTATATCTTTAAGGGTGGGAAAAGCGAAGCAAGTGGCTGGGATTCTATTTCTAGTATATATATAAAGTTTATACGGTATATAGACTGAGTGTCGTCCAAAGGGCACCGACGTCACATTGTTTGTCTTGCAGCCTTTCGGAGCACTACTTCGTTATATATGGTCAAAACGCTATGAACTCTACTCCCAGATGACATGTTTTATGCCTGTTTTAGAACTAATGAACAATTCAATGAGAAGTAGTCAGTATTCCTAATAGGTCTTACTCTCAGGCGTTTATTCCTGTAAAGGATGCATTGCAGACACTTCCCAATTCTTTTTTTAATTTAGGAAAAACCGGAGCCTAAAAAACATATTCATACTGATGAAACACTAATGATGAGCATCATTTGTTTTTTATTGTCACTACTATACGTTATATGCGGGTCGGCATGCACCGGGTTAGAAGAATAGAAGATGCAACTTCTGGATTTGTTTTGATTATATTTGGGAATATTGGGGATATGCCCCAAAATCGATCGTCATCTTGGGGATATGCCCCAGATTCCAATTTTGGGAATATGTCCCAGCCGTCCAAAAATTCCATCCAAAACCGTTAAGTAGTCAATATGCGACACACTTGGGATCACATATGCGAATTAAAAGACAGATATATTAATATATTAACACCTTGACAAGGTTCAGGAACATATTTAGACGAAAAAATCTCAAAAAATTAGAGAGAAAGTCGAAACACATTTACGATAAATATTCTATTTAACGGTTCCTTGACGGAAACCGTTACTTTGGGGCATATTCCCAAAATCGGAATCCTGGGGCATATCCCCAAGATGACAACATTTTGGGGATATGCCCCATTTTCCCATTATATTTCTCGAAGTTACAAATTTCGCTTTCAATGGATGTATAACGCTCAACTATATATTATAGTCATAATAGCAAAATGAATGTATAGTCGGATGTATGAAAAACAGTATGCATGATCGATCCTATATAAACACTTGGAATGGCTCATATTTTACCGTGCACAAATTAGTCATTGGTTTTTTTACACCAACCCCATAATTTTAAGTATTTGTGCACCACAATTACTCTTTCACTTATGTTATCCATCCGATGCGTATGCACCGGGTTAGGGGCTTGTATATATAAGATTTCTACTGGTACCAAGTAAGAACTCGTGGTTGTAGCGTTTATAAGTAATGATGGTAGTACTACTCCATTTGTCTATATATATTCCAGATGATAATGAAACTTATAAAACAAACATCAAACAGTTTCAATCATGTGTAGTACTACTCCATTTGTGATCATAACTTTCTTTACCATTTTTTCTCTCCTACTTTCTTCTTTGTTTTCTGATCAAACACTATCATCATCATCATCATCGTATTATGATGAACAGCCAGAAATTTACATTGTACATGTCTCTAAACTTGACAAACCATCCATTTTTTCTTCCCAACTTGATTGGTATACCTCGTTACTTCAATCTCTTCCTCCCCATCTTTCTTTGTCGTCCCATCCTCGAGAGGTTATTATTTATACATACAACCATGTTATCCATGGTTTCGCTGCTTCAATCACGCCTTCTCAAGCCTCTTATCTCCGAAGTTTCCCGGGAATACTTTCCATACTCCCTCAACAAATTCACCAAATCCACTAATCCAGACAACTCATACTCCTAGTTTTCTCGGTCTGAATAAAAATTCTGGTCTATGGCCTGACTCGAAATATGGCAGTGACATAATTATTGGAGTGCTGGATACAGGAATCTGGCCGGAAAGTCAGAGTTTCAACCCCTCGGGTATTATAAATCCTGTACCGAAGAAACGGAAAGGTGTCTGTGAGAATGCGCCTGATTTTTCCAAGACATCTTGCAACAATAAGGTAATCGGTGCTCGAGCATATCACAGAGGAACTAAGTTCAATGATAAAAAAGACACGAAATCACCAAGAGATACAGTGGGGCATGGTACACATGTAGCATCTACGGCAGCTGGATCTGTTGTTAAGAATGCCGGATTCTATGAATACGCAGTTGGAGATTCAAAAGGAATAGCAGCAACTAACGCCAAACTTGTTATTTACAAGGTATGCTGGAGTGGTGGATGTCCTAGTGCAGATATGGTTGCTGCGATGGATCAAGCTGTCGCTGATGGAGTTGATGTTATTTCAATGTCCATAGGTGGAAATAAAGCAGTGCCGTATTACATAGATCCGGTTGACATTGCAGCGTTTGGTGCTGTAGAGAAAGGAGTACTAGGTTCTGCCTCAGCAGGTATTAGAATACGGTCATCCAACTCAAAACCAATTGGCAATGAGTGGAGAGGCCCTAACAGATTATAAACCACACTCCCCCTCACGTGTAGCCTCGGCGGGTCTTACAAACACGTGGACAATTAACTCGACACAAAATAGCCTGCTCTGATACTATATTAGAATACGGGCATCCAACTCAAAACCAATTGGCAATGAGTGGAGAGGCTCTAACAGATTATAAACCGCAAGATCTTAAATTACCCAACAGCAGGCAATCAAGGTTCTGGTCCTCGCACATCCCAGTCATATCGCACCTTGGTTTCTAACTGTTGGAGCATCTACAATCGACAGAGAATTTCCCTGTGACGTGATTTTAGGAGACGGTAGGAATTTTAGTGGTTCTTCATTATATTCCGGCAAGCCACTTTGAAAAGTAAATATAGAATTAGTCTTTGCTGGTGATATCGGTGACAAATTTTGCAGAGAAGGGAAACTTAATTCAAAGAAAGCTGCAAGAAAGATTGTTCTTTGTAATGGTAGTAATTTCGTAGCCCAGGGAAATGCAGTGGAAAAAGCTGGGGGTGTTGGATTGATTTCTCCCTATGGTCCGAAGAGAGGAGATGAATTGACTGCTGAATCACCTATGATTCCAGGAGCCAAGGTGGCCTTCAATAAATTTTTTGAAATTTATGACTACATCAAATCACAAAAAAACCAGTAGCTTCATTCGTGTTTAAAGGAACTGTGATTGGATCTTCACCTTCAGCTCCTAAAGTTGCTTCATTTTCTAGTCGTGGCCCAAACCGTGTAACACCACAAATTCTTAAACCTGATGTTATCGCACCGGGTGTTAATATCTTGGCTGCTTGGACCGGAGCTGCTGGTCCATAAGATTTGGATTTCGATAAAAGACGGGTCGCGTTCAATATAATATATGGTACTTCAATGTCATGCCCTCACGTGAGCGGATTAGCTGCAATGCTTCGGAAGGCTCATCCTCTGTGGACTCCAGCTGCAATCAAGTCTGCTCTTATGACTACAGCTTATAATTTAGACAACTCAGGTAAGCCGATTACTGATATGGCTACTGGTAAGATTTCAGATCCATTTCAACATGGTGCTGGACTTGTTGACCCCAACAAAGCCTTAAACCCAGGCTTGGTTTATGACATCCATCCAAGTGATTACGAAGCGTTCCTCTGCTCCATTGGGTACAACCAGAGACAAATATCTCTTTTTATCAAGGATAGGAGAGTACGCTGCGGGTTAGACAAATTGGCTGCAGGTCCGGGCAATCTGAATTACCCTTCATTCTCTGTTGTTTTCATCAAATCATCCAAAAACACAGTTGTCAAGTACAAAAGAGTGGTCACTAATGTTGGGAGGCTGGGAGTTGCAACTACTTACAGAGTGAAGGTTAACAGTCCACCTTCTGTTAAAATCGGTGTCTCGCCAAACGTACTTCCATTCAACTCGATCGTTCTGAAATGGAGTTTGGGGCAATCGAATGGAATGATGGGGTCCACGCTGTGCGAAGCCCTGTTACTGTAATGTGGTCAGATTATATGACGGCTTCGATTTCTTCAATTTGATTGATTGCTCATGATAATGTTATAAGTTTTAACGCATTGAAATCGGCCTCTTATGTAGTCTGATATATTAATAACAAGTTCAGTAAACCCGCGCAGTTGCGCGGGCTAGATTTATTAATATGATTCACCCACTCATTTTACGTTGTCTTGAGCTCACTAGCTTACACTTATGAGTAGCTTCTTGTCAATAATTTTTCCTAATCAAAAATGTATATTGCGTACTGAATGTGATATCTAGGTTTCCTCATATATATTGTCACCGTTATGTAACAAAAAGTGGGGTTCTTATCAGTATCCGGTAGGGACACTAAGATGACTTAAATGAATAACTGAAGAATTAAGAGGGAATGCAAAGGGACATCCAAAAACAGTGGTACAACATTTCCATAGGTCATACAGTAAATGCGCAAACTAATTAGATCTATATGTATGACTTAACAGCCAAAGGGAATAACAGTGAATAACTGACGGATTAAGAGGGAATGCAAAGGGACATCCAAAAACAGTGGTACAACATTTCCATAGGTCATACAATAAATGCGCAAACTAATTATATCTATATGTATGACTTGACAGCAATTAAAGACAATTTGTATTTCAAGGTTAACTCACATTCCATAATAGGAAGGGACAAAAAAGAAAAAAGAAAAAAAAAACAGATGGCACGTTTGAAATATATATCAAGGAGCGCCTGTAAGTTCTAGCAACTCTAAAAGATGGCAGAGTATTCGCAGAGCACATCCATCTTAAATATGAGTGAGATAGAGAGGTCAAGAGAAGGCGACGATTGGGTGAATGGTATCAATAAACCATCCCGCGCAATTACAAGTTTATGGTAGTCACCAACAAAAGAAAATAAGGTAAGGTATCCATGAAAGATAAAAGAAATATGGCTTTGAAGAGCTCGCCTCTAGCGGTTTGTCATTTTTAGAAAAAAAATTCTTCTAAGTTCTAGTAACTCTAAAAGATGGCAGAGTATTCGCAGAGCACGTTGTATATATAATTTGAGTAGAAATTGCTGGCCCCACATTGAAAGTTAGGCCAAAAGCTTAAATTCTAGAGCTCCTGGCCCCCTACCAATAGAAATAGAGGGTTTATTTTTCTATGGACGTTTTTATGCACCCAAAATTATGTGGGTGAACTATACTTATAGTCGTGGTATAAAATCTTTTTCCAAACCCTAATTCTTATTTTCTATTTTTTAGTCCCTTTATCTTCTACGCCCTCTCTGCTCTCCCTCTATCCCTTTCGTTCGCCGTTTCTTCGCAAATCAATTTTTTTTCTCTTATATAGTTAGATTGTGGATATGATGTTGCGTTTTTGTTGTAGTTTTTCCTCCGTGGATATTTTGTTTTTTCTGTTTGTCACATTGCAATCACCACTCTCTACTTTGCTCTTACCTTATTTAGTTGTTTCTTTAGTTAGGCAGTTGCCTTTAATTTATCAAGCTTAGTTATTAAGTATTGAAGTTGCCTTAAGTAATGCAACTTGGGTATCAAGTCAAGCTAGATATAAATACTAGCTTATTTACGTACTTCATCATCAATCAAAAACAAAACAACTTTTTAATTATTTTCATTGTTTTCTTCTTTAAGTTTATAATCTGAATTGGTGTTCTTACGTGTTTCTTGAGTTAATTTGGTCTAGAACCCTATTATCTTTAATCAGAGCAGGTTCGTTTTCACTCAAAAATTCAACATTTGTTTTCTCTCTTCTCTTCCGCTGTTCACCATGACAATCACAGACGAAGTCAATAAACTTACAATTGTGGTTACCGGCCTCGATACAACGATTAATGAATTTCTGAAAGTTCTTACTGAGACTCAAGAGGCTGAGGAAGCACAAAAAAGGGCTTACATGGATGCTTCGTTTACTAAGATACATAATTCCAACAACACAAGCATTGCTACTCTGTTAGAATCTCATAAGAACGACATGGATGCTCTAATCAGAGCCAACAGGAAAGATATAGCTGCCCTTACTGAGAATATTACTAGGAATATGACATCAATTATCTTGGCGCGTTTTCCTGTCAATTCTACACCTCCTGGTTTTAATAATACAAATGGTAATAATGGTTTCCAGAACAACAATATTGGTTCTACTTCAGACAATACTTCAGGAATTCTAGCGGCATCGATTAATCTTAAATTTCCAAGATTTGATGGTACGGATCCTACGGGATGGATTTTTCAATCTGACCAATATTTTCATTTACACAACATAGCTGAAGCTCTCAAAATCTCTCCCACTACTGCTCACTTCAAGGGAGAAGCTAATGCTTGGTATAGATGGATTCAAGGTAAGTTACTTAACCCAATTGGATGTACTTTTGTTCACTTCTTTGTGAAAGTTTTGCTGATAAAATTTTTGTATCACCTCAATCCACTCTTATTGCTCAACCCATTTCATTCCTTCATCTGTTGACAGAAGCATCATCATTGCTGGGAGCAGCAGCAGTTGATCTACCTCTCGCCGTCATCCTTCATGTATGCGGTTTCATCACGTAGCCCATGTTCTCTCCACTTTTGCTTTCCGCCTTTGCTTTCCGTTTTTCTTTCTCTGTGCGGCGTGTTAGGTGTGTCGGTATCACACGTTTTCTCTACGTCTCGAGCCGGTCAATAATGGCAGCTGCCACTCGTTTTCCTTCGTTCACTCTTCATCACTTCTCCTCAATGTGCAGCCAAGTGCTCACGCCGAACTCTCCATGAAACCACTGCCACCTTCCATTGCCAAAGCTCTACCATGCTATCTCTGAACTTGGTTCATCTCGAGCTTCACTTCTCGGATCGCTCATCACCATCCCGCATTACGACATGCATGCAATACGTTACCATCACCGGATAACAAGATCATTCCATCTCTGGAAATCTCCACGTTCATCTTATCATCCGGCCATGTATGCAACGTCTCGCTCGAGCTCCGGTATTGTCTTCAATTCCGTCGTTCACCCTTCATCTCTGAGCTCGATTCACTTCCATTTTTATGATGTTAATGGATGCAACCCGAGAAGCAACACCATTGCTTGCCAAGCTCAACCATGGGCTTCATTATCGGCTGCCGATAGTGGCAGCAACTCCATTCCGTCGGACAACCACCATTGTTCTTCTCGTTGTCCATAGTCATCTCTTCATGACAGCACCTTCCTGAGAAGCACCTTTTCCATCGTGGGCATCTCCATCTCTCAAATCTTTGTCGTCCGCTTCTCTACATTCTCTTTCAAACTATTTTCAAACCTTTTTTTCTTCCTGGTTTTGCATCGTAACTCTTCCAAATCAGATCCAACTCGAGCGAGAGTTCCTTCCATATCTTGACTGCAACTATCTTCCTTAGGTCATACCCATGTTTTTTTGGGTGGTGAAATCCAACACACATAGCCGCAGCAACACTCGCACTTTTTTTTTTTCCGCGTCTCTAGATTCTGACTCCATACGAATAAAAACTTGATATCTAACGATTCTTACGATTATAACTTACACCTCCTTCACAATCATCATCAATCAGTGCACAAATTATTTTAAATCTTGTGTACTCAACACCACAACGAGAACTTAAACACTAACAACCATGAATTTTTTCCAGTTTCTCTAACTCTTCCTCTCCTCTCTCTTCCTATAACCTTGCTCGATACCATCTTAAAGATCGAACAAGAGAGGAGAACATAAACGCTAAGCGTAAAAGACTACATTGATATTAATGTTGGTGGAATACAATCTATTTGATATTGTTGATTGATTCTTACTTGCTTGCTTGCTTGAATTACAATTGATGTAGAACTTGCCTATTTATACTAGTTAGCTAAGCCTCCAAGTAACCAACTCCAAATAGTTCTACTTCCTTAGCCTACAAACTAGACCAACATTTTTATCACATGTTTTACATTATGATATTTGACCAACCTCTATTGATCATTCTAGATACTTTGAACTCTACCTAACTCTAGACTTCTTTAAACCTTGTTCACATTAGTTCATATTAGACATTACAAATTAGGTAATTTCAACAGAAACATAGATGATACTAACTCAGGTGACAAGATTTTTTCCTCTCCCTTGCGAGTGACTTGGATCATGGGTTTGTCATCTTCTCCTTAAAAGAGTTTGAAAGGACATGGCTTAATGTCATCCTGCACACACCTATCACTGAATTTTCTACCAATTAAACGTTTTGCATCTACATTTAAAAAATAAAATGAATAATAATCAGCAAATTATATCTAGATGCCAACTCTAATAAAGATGAAACACAATTTTCTGATTGCAACTGAATGAATAGTAGATGTTAAAATTGATGTGAAGAGGAAAAAAAAATAACCTTACCAAAATCGGTATTCACAGGATCCGCTGCAGCTTAATTCTCAGCAACATGACCAATAAAACGTTGATCTGAAGTAAAAGCGACATAAGATGGTGTATAACTATCTTTTAGATCATCAATGATATGACCACGATCATTCTGCCATACTCCAACACATGATTTTGTAGTTCCTAAATCAATCCCTATTGAGGATTTTAGAGAGATTTTGAGATTGGGTTTTTTCAGACGGAGGGGAAATTAGCCCAGGGATTTTATTATGTCCTTCTAATTTTGTGCATTTTTCTTTTCTTTTTCTTTATCTAATAAACAAAGCCGCTATGTACTACACATGGAACCAATCGTCACAACAAAGCCAGGCCTTGTTTCACGTAACATAAGAGTTGTTGCTAGATGGGATGCACAGAAAAATAGATTACGTGGAAGAGTCGTGATGTCACGCGCAGGTTCCCGTGACAGCAAAATTAAACTCGCAATTCAGATACTCTATCTTTGAGATTCACAACAACAAATCTGGATATATTGGTATTTTTATTATTTTCAATATGGTTTTAACTATTTCCAATCCCTATTTTTCCTAATTCTTGCCCCAACTATACAAACAAATTTTTTATAACTCATTTTAAATTGGGTAAACATAACTCACTCTCCTATTTTCCATACGGTCCGGCTACGATGGGAATGGGGCGCATATTTAGAGTATGAGGCCCCTCCTATCTAGCTGACACGTCGCCCATAAAAACTGCCTTTCAACTAACTATTTGTTTCGTCCTTTCATTCAAATATTTGCTGTTTTACTTACTGATTTGCCCCTGAATTGAATTCCGCTGATTTCTCTAAAATATGCTCTTTCCTTCTTTGACTCAACCCACGTAAGTCATTTTTGTTTTTCCTTTATTAGATATATAATAAGGTAATTTATTGACCGTATCTATAGTTAAGGAAATTTATTTATTTCAATTGGATGAGAAACCAAGTGAAAAATTTATAAGAATCGCTCCGAAGATTTGTACAGTATGTATAGTTGAGGTAACAAAAAGAAAACAAAACACTCGGTTGATGGCTATAACGGCGTGTGAATTTCCAATATGAAAATATGTCTCCCTGAAAATGAATACAAAGCAATAGGTATGTATCTTTTTCAAAAAAAAAAAAAAAAAAAGGTATGCATTGGCAACGGCCAAATAGGTATCCATTTCCAACAGATAATCACATTATACATATTTCACAACCTTAAGCATGAAAGTTCCAGCGTAAGATTGTCAACTACTGACTGCAATAAGACCCATATATAAGCAGCTAAAACCGTGATGAAATTGATAGAAGACAGAGCATTCTACACCTCCAACAACCAAAAGCCTAAGATAGACATAAACAGTTCTTGGTGGAACTAAAATTACAGAAGTCATTCTACACCTCCAACAACCAAAAGCAAAGATATAGTTAAACATTTTATCTAACTTTTAACCCAAGTAGTTTGCAGAAGAGCAGAAACGAACAAACTGCTTATCGTTAGTCATTTCGTTTCCGAATCTACACTAAGATAAAAGACTAGACACTGTTGATAAATGTGAAATGTTTCGGCAAGTTTATCAAACAACAAACGAAAATAATAATGTCTGCGTGCGCAATTGCAAATTTAACGAGACTTAAACAAAGAATAGGAACTTGGCATCCTTTCTCGCTTGTCCGTATTATTTCCCTTGTACCTGAAACATAATGAAAACAAGACAGAATTAAAAGCTAAGCTAAACAAGGAAGAAAAATGTGATGAAAGAAACAATTAATTACCTCATTGCCTTTTGTTTTCGAATTTTTTGTTTTTTTCCTTAAGCCTACCTCCAATGCCGACAAGTACTTAGGAAATGGCTCCCCTTTTTTCCTCTTTTTTATCTCAGGATCGTGGATGGTAACTTGTCCATCAACATTTCTTTTTCCACTGTGTACTGATTTACCTTCTTGTATTTCCTGGTCGGGATCGTCGACATTGCTTGCCTCCATGCTAACCTTTTCGAGTTGTGCATTCAACTCTTCGATGCAAGCATCAAGATGACGCTTGACAATACAAGCAGAATTTTCATCTATGGATCCTTTCATGGCAACAATAAGAGATTTATGTGCTAGATGACTATATCTAACACTGGAAGATTCGGTGCAGCTGGTGAGTATTGGAGTGCACATTTTATCAACTATAAGGCCGTCCTTGGCTTGTGGAGTCCACCTCTTCAAAAAGTACTGCGGAGGAATCTCAAAAATCTTTCGAGAAAGAAGCACTCTCAAGGCATGATTACATAAAATTCCTGTAAACTCAAAATCCATACAACTACACTCAATTCTGTTTTCCTTTTTGTAGAAACGTACGATCCGATCTTTATCATTCTTGAGGTTGAACAACATTTCCACTTTATGAGTGGCAACTATATCATTCTCATCTTCAATTCTATCAAGAAAACAAGAGAACTTTTTAAGTTTTTCTTGAAATATTCGAAAGACCTTCCTAGTATAAATCTTGGCTGCTTGCTTTTCAAACCGCAACACAGAATTGAATATTGGTTTACTATGTTTACAATAGTAATCTTGTTGAATTTCTTTCTCCCTCCAGTTCAACTGGGCTTTCTCATACTGTCTAATAAAGTCATTGATGCATAACTTTCCATTCAAGTAACCCTTTACAAAGCTATTTACACTTTCACTTCTTTGTGTTGTTGTCATTCCAGCGCAAAAGTGTTCCCTCCCGTATACAGGAGCCCATTTTTCTTGTAACGAATACAAGTTGATCAACCATTCATTGTCAGACAAAGAATATTTTTCGATCATAGATTTCCAAAGTGATTCAAAGTCTTCTTTGGTTTCAGCCATATAAATGCAATGCTCAAAATCTTTTGCAAAATCTTTATTCACTACATATACATGTGCAAGATGCTTTGCGGCATTTTGATATATATGCCATAAACATAATCTGTGATGAGTAGTAGGCATTACCTGTTTTATCGCATTTCCAATTGCTTGGGCTTGATCGGTAAAAATAGTCTTAGGATGCTTTCCGGACATTGCACTCAAGAATGAGTCAAATACCCAAACAAAAGACTCTGTTGTTTCATCAAGAAGTAATGCCATCCCAAACAAAACAGACATTCCATGATGATTGACACCTACAAATGGAGCACATGGCATACCATACTTGTTAGTTTTAAAAGTTGTATCAAAACAAACAACGTCACCAAAAAATCCATAATCGATTATCGACTTCGATCCCCTTAAAAAGTTTCTGAGGCTTTGGTCATTTTTATCCACTTGTACTGCATAAAAGAAAGCGGGGTTCTCCTTTTGCATACGCCTAAAGTAATTTAAAGCAACTTGTGCGTCCCCTTTTTTATAAATCTCTCTACGTCTTTTTTGAAAATAATTCTTGCAATCAATTTGAGTGAAATTCAATTGATCTGAACCATGATGATCTGCGCTCATAATTGCAAATGTTTGTGTTGGTCCACATCCTCCAGAATGAAGTGATTCCATGTATGGCTTTGTTGTGGTAATATGCGTCGTTGAGACCTTAAAAGATGGGCTTCTGAGACATCAGCTAGTTCGTGATTGTGTTCATCATCAAATTTTGTTACAACTAACAAACCACCTTGCGCAATACATTGGATACGAGCCATGCATCCAGTACGTAAAATTGGTCGTTCCTTCTGAGGTGTCCCACTTTTGTGTCTCTCTTTGAATCCTTCTTTTGAGCAAAGAACTACCCTTTTTCGAATTTGACCGTCACTTGATCGCTTGACATGACCCTTGCGAACACTGAAGCCTTTTCTTCTGGCATACTCATTATAAAATTCAAACAACTTGTCATCTGATTCAAATGTCATTCCAAGTTTCGGCACATCATCACTTGGATAGAGGATTGTATAATCCCCTTCAGGTACTGAATTTTCATCAACTTCATCACTACTGTCCATACTCGATTCCGACTCCAACAATCCATTATCATTGTAATGCAAATCGTCTTGATCAAAGTCATCAGTTGGCATAAAATTAAGATCCCACAAAGCAGTCTCGCCATCACTCTCCATGGGATCCTATATAAATGAAGATACAGTCGGTAAGCAAATTAAACAAACACAGTTATGAACTAATTCATTGAATAAAAATGTTTTCATTGAATAAATTATTGGCCTACCTCTTTTCTTCTGAATAAGCTTAACTTCGTTTTTGGAAGAAGAAAAATGCTTTCCTCGTCTGTTCGGTGATACACAGATTCGATACAGATTCTTAGGGGGAAATGGATCTCATAATATATAATAATAATATATTATAGGGGAATAATAACTAATCCGATTTGTTTTTTTATGGAATGTTGGGGTAAATCAGTAAATTTGTTAGGGAAGTTAAAGCGTTACTGAGGATTGACCGAAATTAGTTGAAAGGCAGTTTTTATGGGCGACGTGTCAGCTAGATAGGAGGGGCCTCATACTCTAAATATGCGCCCCATTCCCATCGTAGCCGGACCGTTTTCCATAGCCGAAACATACGGATTTCGTTCCATCAAAAATAAAAATGCATCCGAAGATAAATCAAATACAGTCGATGGAAGAAGATGAGTTATCAATCCAAACTGATTATTCATGGTGTTTAGCTGAAAATAATCCATAGACACAACACTGGATTTAGGAGAATCATACAAAAAAAAAATAGGGTTCCCAAATTGTAATATTTTTTTCTTTTTCATTTACTGTCAATCCATCATGAGATATTGATGTAATTTCTTGGTGAAGATCCAGCATTAAAATTGATCTCTTGAATTCCTCGTGAACTAAAGACAAATGGGTTCTTTTAATTCCACGGTCAATTCCACCATACTTATTTTAACGAAATTTTTAATCATATAAGGTGTCGTCGTCTTTGTTCTTTTTGATGTGCAATTGCATCGATGTATTGTTTGCATAAGCTACAGAGGCCGGTAGTGGTACATAGGTTAGATAGATTTAGGATCGGATTGGATAGAGAGATAGTGGGAAGAAAAAAACACGGTGGGGGATGGGGTGAGATTTAGGGTGAGTTTTGTTTACCTAATTTAAAAATGTTACAGAAAATATGGTTTGTGTTATTAGGATGCGATTTAGGGAAAGTAGGATGGGAAATAGTTAAAACCTTTTAATATTTCACTGATCTCCTAAATCATCATAAATAATTATTTATTGTTCTTTAGCCCTCCATCCAAACTCGTGTATTAAGAAACTTTCCTTTTCTCTCTTTTTGGCTTTGTATCACCTTTTTTCCAAAACAATTATCCTGATTTTTCTCCAACCTATTTTTTCTCCATCATATTCTTGTTTAATCTAGATTTACTCGGTTTTGGATCTTAAATTCACCGAGTAAATCTAGGTAATAGTAGTCTGTTGTTTTGTTTTTAATAAAAAATATTGTGTTCTTGCAATATTTAGGTTTTAGATTTATGTTTTTCTTGTTTAATTTCAATAAATTTTATCAGTGGCTACTACATGCCATATGTTATTTCATGACGCTTATACAAAATTTTTTATTATCATTGGGGCTTTCTGATAAGATTCTATGATATAATCAATATATGGATTTATTACGGCAGAGATTTTCTTCAAATATTGTCTCTACAATCTCATCAATCCAGACTAGTGAAAGGAAGAAAAGAGAAAATATGTTATGTTGAACGAAATATGATTTTGTTATTCGTTTGGAAGATTATTCAGATTTTCCTTTACAAAAATTTGAATACTTGGATTTTTGATACAACTTCTTCTCTGATGGGAGAGACAAATGTATGTGATTTGGAAATTAAATTGAAGAAAAATCTTTATCTTACAGATGTGATAATTGAGAAGTATGCAATAAATAGGCAATAAGCCGATTTGGGGAATGATCAAGTTATTCTTTGGAGCATCTTCTTTCTCACTTGTAGGATCAAGACCCATGTTAGTCTCTTCCATATTATTTGGTTTTATGTGATCTTAACGAATGTAAATCACATTGCATGCTTGTTGTGACAATATGCAATGTATTATGATGAAACAAGAGGGTGTATTTATATAACACCTCTTCTATGTAATCCTTCAAACCTAAATTTGAATGAGGTAGGCAAATAAACAAATTCTAGGGGATTTTCAAAGCCCCTTCTTCCTTCAAAAAAAAAAAAAAAACACCCGGGGTTATGAGATTTATTCAAACTATTTTTTCATGTAAATATTAAGCTTATGTTAATATCTTCATGAAATATCTCTTATTAGAGATGTATACAGAAAAGATGTGGTGGTGATGATTTGAGTTGTACTTGATTGTGATATCTGTTATTCCTCTCTCTGACGATCCTAAAAAACCTAATTAGAGGCCAACGTTAATGAAGAAGAAAGATTATGTTGTAATAAAAAGCTCGAATATTAAAAAAATCGTTTTCTTTTTCTTGAATAAATCTATGATTCGTTGAAAGTTAAATAAGAACATACTAGATTTGTGCCCGTGCTACGCACCGGGCATTTTTCTTCTTTTAACATAGTGTGCGGGGGAATTCATCCCGTCCCATGGAAATGCATTTTTGATTTGTTGTGTACAGGGCTTCGCCCCACCCCGAGTGGCTGCATTTTTTTATTTTGCGTCTATTTCTAGTGTGAAAAAGATAGTTAAAATAAAAGTTACTTCAAAGAATCCGTTTTCAAGAATTCTTTTGGATATAATATGAGAGTATTACATTAAACATTAGCTAAGTTCACACGTGATTATTCTTTCTCACAGTGTCTTGTTAAAACCTTTCACCTTCCCTAAAACTAAATACCATGATTAGCGTGCAACATCATTAGCTTCCTTTCACCTTCCCTAAAACTAAATACCATGATAAGCGTGCATCTCGAAAGTGATCAGTGTGCATGTCCTTCATTATAGAGAACAACCTGTTTCCTGAAATCTCCAAATCCATTTCCATGTGCAATACGAAATAGTAAATGAAAAAAATTAGAGTTGTAATTGGTTGCTACTAAATATGGGGACATGATTTTTTCCTTTTCTTAGTGACAATGTATACGAAGAAAATAATGGTTGGCTACCTTCATTGCAATAAAAGGATTAATATAGTCACATCACAATCCGGTGATCCTTCCGGGAAAATTTCCATTACCCACTCCCAAATAGAATAAAAAATTGTGACTCAACAAGATCGATCCTAGCTCTCATATTAGTCGTTCTCATATTTAGTCTCTAAACGATCTCTAGTAAATGGAACCCATGCTCGTTCAATTCGACAACAATTAAAGAACCAAAGTAATATCAAAATACTTAAGAAGAGCTACTAAGTTTTCTTTAGATAGAACAAACTAATAGTATAATCTTAATCTAACGACACAACCACATGAAACATAAAGAAAAATATACAACGAGGTAATCACGACATAATAAAAAAAGAAGAATGATGGCCAAATGGAATTTATAAGAAAATAGCATTGCATGCGAGTGTGTCCTAGTTAGGCCTGCACAAAACCGAAACTAAACCGTGTACCGAACCGAAACCGCTGGACATATAAACCGAACCAAAGTGAAACCGAATCCCACGGTTTAGGTTTAGGTTGTCGGGCAAACCGACACATCTCGTTTTGGTTTCGGTTGTTGATAAAACCGAACCGACACTCCATCGGTTAACCGATTAGAATCAATGTAGGAATATGTGATATATTAGCCATAGATTCAGTTACTCCTAAGTAATCCAAACTTATCCCACCATCCGTTTTAGGTTCTTATCCTGCATTAGTTACATTTTTTATTTCTTCTTTTCTTTTCCATTTCTTCTTCGCTTTATAGAAAAATATAGGCGGCGTATGTGCGAGACCGAGAGCAGTTCATTCCAAGTGATTCCACTACTAGCGACTAGCGTACCCTTAATAATCTTTTCGTAAGGATCTTTTTCAACCTTTCTACTTTGCCTTTTATTTTTTGTTTGCTTAATTATGCTAGGAATATGAATGAATCTATGGATTTAGGGCTTCTCTTTTAATTTTTCAAATAAATTTTTACATGATTGTTCTATAAATCGATGCATAGAGCGTGTTAATTTGCCTTTGATTTCATTATTATGTCGTTTAATTAACTTTATATTGTCTTTGATTTTCGCCTCGATTTCTTCATGTGTTTATGTTCCTTGTTAAATTTGGTTTTGGTTAATTCAGTGACTTAAGAGTTAAGATGATTTCAAACAGTTGGTGGGTTTTGATTTTTCCGAATCTAGATGTTATCACTTCCATCTATCTACACAAATGATTATGTAAGGTTAAGGAAGACCTTGGTTTGATCCGTATGCTTTACCAAGTTTTTCTTTCAAACACCTATATATAATTTGTTTCTTTCTTCATCAATTATTACAAGGAAGAATGTTTGATTCTTCTTCTTTCCTACTATAAACTTACACGAATGATAATGAATTGATGATGTTGTTGTAAACTTGGAAATAATCATTTCTTTTTGGTTTTAAAAATATGGTCCTGTGCTATCTCAACTTTTTATGTTTTGTTGGGTAGGTTTCACTTTAGGTAGTCTTGTCATGGACTTTGTGTTGTTTCTTATTTGTATTACTATGAGTAAAAGGAAGAGAGGAATGATGAGAGAAAGAAAGACACAGATAATGTTAAGGGATTTGGTAAAGAATGGGGTCATCATGCTTTCTATGGAGTTGTCTTAAATTTCATCTTTAGTATTTGGGCAAGCATTTTTCTTTCTCCATGCTAAAGCATTATCATGCCTTATGCTCCCCTCTTGGTACAACAAGTCCCTAAAGTAAAGTAAAAGTCAATTGAATTTCTTTCAATTTTTTAATATTCTTTGTTGTATGCTAATTACTAATTTACTACCTTATTTTGTGTTGTTGAACAGAGTTGCAGTTTGATAATGCGAGGATCTAAATAAACACCCACTGCCTCTGTTTCCTCTAATAAATGACCACCTCGACCTCCAGCTAATACAAGTTCAGTTGGAGATGCAAGTGTAGCTGGAGATACAAGTGTAGCTGGAGATACAAGTGTAGCTGGAGAGGCAAGTTCAGATGGAGAGGCAAGTTCAGCTGGTACAAAAGTGGCAGAACCACAAAGCAAAAAACGTAAAACTCCTGGAGATGCAACTGAAGATGACACGAAAGTGACAGAACAACCAAAAGGCAAGAAGCGCACATCGGATGTGTGGAATCACTTTGGTCCAGAAGATAAACCTTCTATACATGATGTATGTCGCCATTGTCAGGCAAGAATTGCAGCTGATAGTACCAAGAATGGAACAGCTGGTTTAAACAACCATATGAAGATATGTAAGAAGAATCCAGGTTCGAAAAAGGCCAACAAACTCTTGGTTTTCAACCAAATTAAGCTAGGAGAGGAAGGAAAGTTGGTTGTGGTAAGTTTTAGTCAAGATGCATGTAGAAAGGCGTTGGTTCTATTTGTGATTATAGATGAGCAGCCATTTAGAGTGGTTGAAGGAGAAGGGTTCAAGGAATTTTGCAGAGTACTTGAATCCAGATTCAAGATTCCATCTCGTATGACCATTTCGCGCGATGTAATGGTTTTGTATGATGCTGAAAAGGAAAAGATTAAGAATTACTTCAAGTCAAACAAAGTGAGAGCTTGTCTCACCACTGATACATGGACCTCAAATGCCCAGAATAAAAGCTACATGGTGGTAACTGCCCATTTCATCGATAAAGATTGGAAGCTGCACAAACTGGTAATTAACTTCTTTCAAATTTTAGGTCATTCAGGTGAGGTGATAGGGAAGATGTTAGAGGCATGTTTGTTAGAATGGGACCTTCATGGAGTTTTTACTATTACTCTAGATAATGCATCTGCTAATGATTTTGCTATTGATTATCTAAAGGAAGATGTTCATGTTAGTGCTAATGATTACGATGTTGATTATCTAAAGAATCAAGTGTTCAACAAAAATGCTATAATGAATTGTAAGTTTTTGCAAGTTAGATGTGCTGCTCATGTGCTTGCACTTGTTGTGAAATATGGATTGGAAGAGTATCATATGGCAATTAAGAGAATAAGACCGGTGGTCAAGTATGCTATGAGTTCACCTGCTAGGGAACAGTTTCGGAATGTGCAGTTCATGAAAAGATTGATAGCAAAAAGGGTTTAGTTCTCGATGTCGATACAAGATGGAATTCAATCTACATGATGTTGGAAGCAAACTTGTATATACCAGAAAGCTTTTGAAAGGCTAGCACTAGATGATAAAGTTTTGAGAAAAAGGTTTTGTTTCAAAGAAAGATCCATTCCTCATGTATTTTCTTGTTCCACCACTTCTACTGCTGGTGGTGATGTTCATATGCAAGAAGCTGGTACCTTTGAAACTGATAAGAATTCTTCAATAAATCAAAAGAACAACAAGAAGAAAGCTCCTCCTCCGCCTCCTGTTCATGCTCCATATATGGAAGATTGGTCCCATGCAATCTAATGTTAGTGTCATTCATACTCTACTCGTGTTACTTCACATGAGTTCTTATTTAATGTGAATTTTTCTTACTCTACTCATGTTACTTCACATGAGTTCTTATTTAATGTTAGTGTCATTCATAGAACAATACACACATGGATTCAAAGTTCAGACCCTTTTCTTTCTGGTATGGGACTTAAAATGCTTGAAAAGTTTAGTAAGTATTGGGGAAAATATGAGAAAATGAACCATCTCATGTTCATTTCTGTTTTGCTTGATCCGCGTGAGAAACAAAAAGGTTTGAATTTTATTCTTGATAAGTTATGTATCACGGGTCCGTCATTACGTCTTCACTTATCTACTTTTGTGGTAGTTGATTTTAAAGATCTTTTCGAAGAATACAAGTGTCTCTACTCAAGTGATGAAAATGTCTCAAGCATAGCAAGTATTAGTGATGACGTTAATCAAACTTCTGGAGTTATTGATGATGAAGATTATGCCTATGCTAGTCTTATAGCAGAGAGAGATAGAGAACATGAGGAGGATGGCTACTTTGTTGAGGGGAAATCGAGTTGGAGATATATTTAGAGGAGAAACGTGAACCAAGGATTAGCCCCTACTTTGGTGTTCGGTTTGATATCTTAGGTTGGTGGAATGTTAATTCTACAAGGTTTAAAGTGTTATCATGTATGGCAAGAGATATACTAGCCATACGGTCTCTTCTGTTGCCTCCTAATCGCCTTTAGTCTTGGAAGGCGCGTTGTTGATCCATTTCAAGCTCATTGAAGCCTAAGACAGTTGAGGCATTGATTTTCATGCAAATCTGGTTACGGACGCCGTTTGATCTTGATCCCAACACCTTAGGTACTGATGATGCCGAAGAAGTTGACTCAGGTATATTTCTGTTTTGTTATTTACTTTATTGATTAATTGTTTGTCACTTATTCGCTTATTCATGTATTCTTCCATACTTTTTAGGTTCTCTTGCTAAGTCTAAGTTCATCAACATTGACATAGATGATGAATAGGATTCTATTGTACTGTAAGTTCATCAACAATTGCTTTTATATGCCAATATAGTGTTCTTTCTTTTTTTTTTTTCCTCTATGAACTTTCTGAAAGCTCGCCACTCAAATAATGATGATGTTTGCGGTGTTACAAATTAAGGGTCCTCTAATTTGTATAATTTTTTGTTTCCAGGGACTAATATCCGGGTCTGCTTGTGGAAGAAATTAAAATAAGCTGCTTAGGAAAACGTCTATTGGACTTGATATTTTGTTTCCAGAGACTAATTTTCCTTTTAAGTTATGTTTGTTGCCTGTTGGACTTGATATTTTTTTTTTGTTTGTCATTAGATTTTCCTTTTAAGTTGTCTGTTTGGAGTTTCAGATGCATTTGACTTTGAAACAGTCAATTTGACAGGTTAATTTGTAGATTTTTTTTTATTTTGTAACCACTTCTCTTTAGTAAAGTTGTACTTGTATGTCGTTTCACAAAAAGCTGATTGCATTTCGATTTCTCGAAACCGGAGGGGTTTTAAACCGAAACCGAGTGGTCCAAAACCGAATGAAACCGAGTAGGTTAAATGGTTTCATCGGTTTCCAATGTTTGAAAACCGAGTGCTTCGGTTTCGGTTATTTTTGGGCCAACAACCGAACCGAACCATGTGCAGCCCTAGTCCTAGTTTCTTAATGCATTTATATATTTGGAGGTTGTACTTAAGATATCAAAAGATAAAGGAATAAGTCCTCCTTTAGGGTCTATACAATTTGTAGAGACATTGTGAACCTGAAAATAGTGCCCTATAATAAAAAAAACTTTCATCTTTCAAAGAGATGAAGTCATGGGATGTAATGAAAAAACTTAATGATAATGCGGAAACATTCAATAATAAAAATCTTCACCAAAATGTCGTACAAATATGTGAAAATTCTTCGCATCACAAAGAAAGGTGAAATATAACATAAGAAAACAACTTTTAACTATAAACAGGTGATCAATTAGAAAATTAGGAAATTAAATATTGTCGTAAAAACAAGAAGTAATAGGTTGAGGAACTGAACTGTGGTAATGTAGATACATTTGATGTCGAAAGAAGCCACATGTTCATTCAATGATGCCAAGAGGATGTATTGTAGAAATCAACCAGCCATTCACCCATTGCTGTTAAGACTTCTACCAAAGCCGTAACCCCAAATTTTATAGCAAGTAACGGTGTTAGAAGTCGTAAAATCTGCAAAATCAGTTTAAATCAAACAAGATTCCCATTATTCCTTACAATTAAATATGTTATTGTCAACATAAATTCCATCACCAAATTCTACCCAGTACTCTTACAAATAAAAAATCAAGACTCCAACATACATGCATGCAAAATGGGACGGACTATACTTTGCAGATTGAGAACTTATCAAAAACCACTTAGGAAGTCCTTGCGAGTTGATGTTTCGACTATGAGAGAAACTGCAGGCCAATATTGCAACTGGAAATCAAATAGCACAATAAATATGGTATGCCAGGG
Organism: Papaver bracteatum; assembly: GCA_023529315.1. NCBI lineage: Eukaryota > Viridiplantae > Streptophyta > Magnoliopsida > Ranunculales > Papaveraceae > Papaver > Papaver bracteatum. The sequence goes on along the minus strand of JAJJWX010004465.1, from coordinate 119,643 downwards.
TTAAGTAATGTATCTGTTTTTTATTCCCTAAGCGCGAACGGTTTCTTAATACGATCAGGTTAACGATTTTTGAATTGAATTTATGAATTTCATATCATTGAGTCACCTCGGATACCAAGCATTCTTCTATATCAACTAAAGATAAAAGATTCACTCGAGGGTCAGTCCTTTGGTCGGTAAGCTAATAATCTGAACTCGTGAGACTTATGCATCTGATTGGTGGAAATACCCAAGGTGAATCTTCCTGCTAATGGTTTAGCACCAATGTAGTAATCGAACTTCAAAATATCCCTCTACATATATGCCCTAAGAGTCTCTGAACATTTAATAACACCAACCCTGGACGTCATCATAAGCTTCTCTTATGTTCTTTCAAGGTTACCTGAAAATTAGAACCATTAATAATCCGTTAATAAAAATCCCCAAGCTACAAGAAGAGATGGTTCTACTATAAACTTAACTTTCGGCCAGTTTATAGTAATGTAAAAGAAAGAACTGAAACCCTAAGTTTGGTTAGAAGTTTACTGAACTTTATAGGTTACAAATACATATGATTGTAATTTAGGATTTTATTGAATTATAAGAACAATATCTCGAGTGATGTAGCTTAATTCAGCAAGCGACGATGGATAAATAAGTCTATGCAGGTACTCGAGATAAGTGTCTTAATAGAATAGACTAATTAAACAAACGAAACTTTAGTAATAGAATGCCCAGTTGTTTTGAACTGTGGTTTCAAATCGGGACAAAGACAAAGTAAAAAGAGATAACTCAGAAATGACAAACCCTAGATGATAAAATAGGTTTACCAAATTAAACTATATTATGCTATAGTTTGATAAGAAACACAACAGATCAATCTAAAAAATTGGAGAGCACTAATAAAATTTTGATAGGGAACAAAACCAAAACCAATTTAAATACGTTACCTTAACCAAGACCTAAAAAAAAAAATCTCCACCTCCAGGATCCATCGTTTATCATAGGCAATATCTCCATCAATAACAAAAAAGGTTTAAACTGAAAAATAGGAAGCGATAAAAAAATCCAAAATTGAGAAACAAATTACGGATACAACAGGTGAACCCGAACTAACCAAAAAGGTTTAGATCGAAAGATAGGAAGCGATAAAAAATCAAAAATTGAAAAACAAATTACGATTGTACAAAAGTGATAAGATATATATATAAAGAAAGGCTGAACCCGATTTCCTTAATTAAGTGTACATAAGGTGAATCACATATTTCCCTTTTAACACGAATTGTATCTGATTTCCTTTCTAACACGAATTCCTGTATTAAATTATAAGTGGGAAACATTAGCAGATTTCCTTAATTAAGTGTGTAACAAAAAGGTTCTCTATTTTTTCCTGGCACATTTAGGGACGACTCAATCGCAATTATGGGCGACACTAAAAGACAAAAAAGGTCACCCAAACGTAAAACTGTGCTACCCCTTATCTGCGATTTTTCAAAATGGAAACTATGCCCTTTCATAATCGGTAGAGAAAACAACAATCGGTAGGCTCGTTGTTAATCGGTAGGTTAAATTGAAACTATACCTACCGAATATTGTGTAGATACTTCGGCAAATAATCCTTTGTTTATTCGGTATCTTATCCAACTTTTAAGGCTACCGATTATAAGGAGCCCCTTATATAACCTTGGCCAAATTCCGGAGGTTCTGAGGGGTGCATAGCCAACCATAACCACTTGGCTTGAGCTGTGGATGCATCTGGTAATCGGACGACTATTATGTTACAACCCTACCGATTATAAGTTGCCCAAAAATGATTTTATTTCTAAAATCCTTCACGTAGATAATTTTGAAATCTTCTATAATCGGTAAGTTATACAACCACACAACCTACCGATTATATCGATCCCCAGATCCAACCTTTGCCATATCTCATAGGTTTTGAGTGTACACAACCAGCCATAACCACTTGGTGCGTGTTTTGGGTGCAGCGGTAATCGGAAGTTTAATATATTACAAAACCATCCGATCATAAGTAGCCCCAAAATGATTTTTTTCTAAAATCCTTCATGTATTCAATTTTGAAATCTGCTATAATCGGTATGGTATCCACTTTAAACAACTTATCGATTATAAGGAGCCCTAGATTGAACCATTGCCAAATTCCATAGATTTTGAGTGTTCAGAGCCAGGGATAACCACTTGGTTCGTGTTTTGAATATAGACATATTCGTAAGGAAAATCGGTTCCACAACCTACCGATTATTGGTTTCCCTAAATTCAAATTTTGAAAGATACCATATTCGGTAGGTATTATAACTAAAATTCCTACCGATTATTTGTTTCTCCGCTTTCAACCTTCGTCAAATTAGCCGTTGCATGTTGAACCAAATTTCTGAAATATCCGTTGGAGTTTTTGGGAAAAGGAAAAAGAGCCGTTGGACCCTCAGTGTATATAAATAAACTAATATGTATCACCCCAATTGCACCAAACTCTTTTCTATCTTCACTTCTAATTTAGAAAACCTAAAACATGGATATTGCTTTTTGCGAAGAAGAAGATTGTGCTATTTATAGAGTGTGGGTTGTGGTAACTGCTCATGATCTTGTTCACAATCTCCACAAACGGAATCCGAAGAAGCGATTATGGAACCGTATTTTAATGGTATTTGAGGTGTTAGATGGTAATCGAATTCGAAGATCATCCAATGAAATTAAGATGAGAAAAAAGGCGGTCGATAAGGAGATTGAAAAGCTTGTAGATGAAGAACGATTTGTTAGGTATGCTTTTCCTCAATGGACGTATCAAAAAAGAGTAAGTATCTTTCATAACTCCTGCTCACTTGTTACTCATTCGTTAATACTAACTTGGTCATTCGTAATTTCAGATAAATCTTGCTGATTATCGGTATATGGACCTCTACGGGAAACGATTTGAACATGAAGTGAATTCTTCACCCTTTTCCACCAGGTAATGTCTTTTTGCGAGTGCCTCCTACATAAACAAACACAAAACAATTCCAAGTTGGTTTTAGTAAGAAAGTTTAGACACCCGGTGTTAAAAATAAAGAATTTAAACCATACTTACGAATTGTTGTATTGACAAGCTTAAGTGGCTAGTATTAAACATGCTATTTTGTATCGTTATATAATCATTTACCCCTTTTTGGACAATTCGGAAACGATCATGAACTTTTTGGAGTGATCTTTGCTTTGGATTTACATACTATCGCACAAATTGGCTATATACCCTCGACCAAAAGACTTTGAGTGTTAACGTTCCCGCTATGACATCTTCACGTCTTGTTTCATGATACCAGGTTTTCACAATGACCAAATCTTCAGCGGCGTCAAACGTTGCCATGCTATTAAGTTGATATATAAAATGAATGAACTAGGGTAGGCGATGGAAAATATATTTGTAGAGTACACAATGTTATATATGTGTTGTTTGCTGCATAAATAAGAGTAGTTTACCCTCCTTATATAGATGACACTCCCAACATCTCTTTTTTTGGAAAATATGGTCGTTGATTCGCACTTTACAAGACTGTACTGAAGTTGCGTACAATGTTTACATATAATCGGGGGGCAATTCTTTAACATAAGTAACCGATTATGTATACTCGGAACATTAGGATACTTGTGAAACTTCCGATTATTGCCTGTTTTGTTAACAGGGTTGGTAGAAAGTTTCATTAGAGAGGTATAATCGTAGGTTTATCAATATGTTGTCTTTACCGATTTTGTGTGGTTTTCGAGGCTCGAGTAGTTTATTTTGAATGAAATAGCCGTTGGAGTATAATCGGTAGTTAAATAAATAACAAAAACTTCCGATTTTCATAACATTTTTTTGAAATTCATTACAATATCACCTCAACATCATCATAATTTTACATTGAACTTCCACTAATTCAATTACAATGTATTGTGATTAACGTTGTGGATGTGTTGGACGAGTCCTAAAAGGATTAAATATTTTCATCTCCATAAGGATTCTAAAATGAGATTCATAATGGAAGCTTGATATTTTCCATCTCCGCCATTCCCCGAGAGATTGTTCTATAACCTCATCATTGGTTGCACCCCTCAATCGATATTGATTCACAAGATAAGTTAAATCGATAAATTCTCCAACACGTCCGTTTATTGAACCAATTCGGCAGAAAAGATCAGCAGAGTGACGGTTTTTGGGTTAGTGGTGTCAAGCAGAATTTTTCGTGAATTCTCACCAAATAACTCATACTCATTATGCCACCTTGCCTCCGTTCGCTCCCCGTCTCTGATAGAATTGAATGTAGCGCCTACATAAAGATAAATCTTCTTCAATCGTGAACTCCGTTGGATTAATGAATGGTTGGGCCATTATGTTGAAGATGAAGTTGGAGAGAGTTAAAAGGTATTTGTGTTCCATATAGGGTACAAGGATACAATCCTTATATAGGGTTTAGAGTTCCAACTGCTCTTTTTTTGTTGGGGAAACTGTATAATCGGTAGCCAAATAAGGTATTTAGCTACCGATTATATAGTAGCCCCAAATTTTGTTTTAGGAGAAATCTCAAATTTTATGAATTTGAGAACTATAATAATCGGTAGTTTATATGACTACCGATTAGAAGTTGCCCCAAATCTCTTCTTTGGGAGATACTATAATCGGTAGTATAGTGAGGTTATTATTACTTCCGATTGTTAAAGGACCAAGATTCACGTTTGTCAAGAAATCTATATTAATCGGTAGTCAAATATGATTACTAAACTTCCGATTTAGGGTTACACAATCGGACACAAAATTGCTTCCGATTATATAAGGGAATTAACGTAATCTCCACGTTTTTGGACACCCCTAAATGCGACCTCTGGGTTGGCAATAAAAAAGTCGCCCCTAATTGCGATTGAGTCGCCCCTAAATGTGCCAGGATTTTTTTCCCTTTTTTAAAAGTTTCAAGGTTTTTTTTCTTTCTTTTATTTATTTATTTATATAACGGTTGGACGTGAGTTTTGTCAACCCTTACTAAAGTACAGTTAAGTATAGGTGTAAACACAGTGTAACTAAATAATTTAAGTTTAAATTCTAACATAAGTATTGTCTACCTACCTTTTTTCAACCACATTACTAACTAAAGTTAAGTATTTGATGTATCCTAATTGTAACCAAATTTTAATTATTACAACCAATAAAGTTATTCCAAGTGTCCTCACCATAGCTTATGCATTAGAAAAGGCCTTTCTAGGCCAATAGGAAGCGAGGGTTTCATCACCGTTTAATGTGAGAGCTTTATTTGTGAAGGCCTTTAAGGGGGAAGATTGTATTAGTGTTATCAATCAAATCATAATGTATGAAAGAAAGCTTGATTTCAAAGCCAAATTCGTTTCTTAGATTTGATTTAAAATTGACACGAATTAAGGATACATATGGATATGGCAAAATTTCTTGATTGGTTCAAATTTTAATTAGGAGTGGATGAGATTTTTTGTTTTTGTTAAAATGTTATTATACCTCTAACTTCTCTTTACACCTCCATTGCACAATCAATTGAAAGATTATTGTGTTTAGCAGATTAAACTGAAACTGGTGATGAAAATAGATAAACCTGGGGAGGATGCATATCAAGAGGACGATGAAGAGATAAAAGGACCAAATACGAATTATAGAAAATATATATGGGCCCATATGATATATAGAAATTTAGTGTACAAATAAGATAATGTTAAATCTCGGATCTTTTTATGTATATTTCTATGACACGAATCCAACGGTAGCTAGACGACGGGATGATGTAAGCCATAGGTTTACACCAATTTTGTATGCTATGTATGTGTCCTCAAGGTACTGATTAATGTCATTCAGTCTAGGACTCACCTGGCTCAAAAGGTTCACCATTTTATATGAAAGACTTAGACCTTGACTGTAGTTTTATACCAGTGATTTTACATGGATTTCGAGTACATTAATGCAAGTAAAAACATACTACCTCAGTCCCTTGAAAATTGGAAGCTTTGTTTGTCTATGCCTATATGACTTAAGATTCTTTGTAATCGCTTCTCAATTTGTGGTATCCAGATTTATCTTGACGCTCTCACATATGACTTGGAATTAAATGAGCCCCTTTCATGATTTTATTCTTAATATTTATGGGGAACAGGTAGTGGTTACATATTTTACACCCTTGTAAAGATCAATGGTATGAGCCGGGGAGTCCAAGTAGTATCTAACACTTCGAAAAAAATAAAGTTATGTTTGAGGAGAATCAGAGATGGATGAAGAATATTCATAGGCAAGAAGAAGAATATCTTATTATCATATTAGAGTACAAGTATTAGATCATTTCCTTTATATACAACCCTAGGAATCTAGTTGGACCGCACATCCAACGGGATGTAGGCCCTGTAATACTCCCCCTTGTGTGGTTCAATAACAAAACTTTATACATAGTGCTTCACATGTAGTTCTTCAAATGTGGTCTCCTTGATGACTTGTGCCAAAATCAATTGCCTCACTAAAACTTGGACAAGGAAAAACCCAGTGGGATAAAACCTTGGTACAACTCTTCACATGTAGTACTTCACATGTTTCCTCATACCTTACATGTAATTCATCACATGCAATACGATCTTCATAGATCGATGAGTCTAAGTTGATTTCCTCGTTAAAACTTCTCCAGGGAAACCCAGAGGGACAAAACTTGAACTAAAGAAAAAGAGTACAATATTAAGAAAACTTAGAACATAGTTGGACTCGAATATGTTTCCACATTAAAACCTTGATAAGGAAAACCCAATGGGATAAAACCTTGACGAAGGTAAAAGATTACAACGTAACAGATGCAAGTAAAGGTGATCCGTTGCAGATGATCACTTTGTTCCGTTGAAGTTGATTAGTTGCTTCATAAATCCTAAGGCATAAAATCCTTGTGAGAAAGACAATAGCCTTAGTTGGGAAATTACTTCCTGGTGTTTGTTGTTGTCTCATAAAAAAACCTTGCCGAGCAACAAAACCCTGTGGGAAAAAGTAACCTCGGTGAAGGAAAAGAGTTCAACACACCATTATACACTCCCCATGATGTAAGACAATTTTCATTAGTCTAATGCAGTTAAAAGGAGTTTATTACACTATACCTTGGTGATTTGAAATCTTATAAGACCATGTTGTTGATCCTGGAAGTTACGTTGCTTAACATACTATCGCGTTTCATTTCTTTGATTTAGATATTTTCAGTAATATCAACTGAAAGGAAACTAAAACTAATTACGCGTACATTACAAATTAGATATTTACATTGATAACAAAAACTAAAACTAAGCTAATTTGGAAATAAACTAAACTAAGGTATTATTCTAAGCTAATTTCTATTATTCCTTTTAGTAAGCTATTATTCTAAGCTAATCAAAATACGCGTACTTTTAGTAAACTAAGCTAATTTGGATCTAAATATCTAATTCATAATATCTAATTTTCCCTTTTTAAATTACCAAGATAAAAAATTAGAGGAACTCTATAACGTACATTACAAGATAACAATTCCAGGGATTTTTGTGAGAAACCTCGCGCCATAAGGCGAGTCTTTATACCATTACGACTTCATTACTCCCATTGTTCTTTATGGCAAATAATCATGTATGTCCACAAGATTTACACTTGGTTGGTTAGCACTACCACACCAAATACCTATATATTTGTCATAGAATCAAATTCTACCTGGATTATGTAGGCCAAATATGATCTTTATTGTTGATATTCAAACAATAAGAAGCATGGTTCGATCTCATCGTGCTAGATTTCCTTTAGCAACAGTATATGAAAATAATAATCATTAATATGCTCACAGGATATTTCCATTGACTCGTGTGTGTTCTCATAATCCACTTGGGATGTCATTGTTCTCTGGAATCGTTAAACTTCGGAGCATCCTCCAGTATTGATTCATGGACATAGTCAGAGACAATCAAATGAGATGATTTCATTAATGATACAAATTAGGTTGTGCCTTACTCATTTACTTCCTTTCTAGGTGAGCATTGATCGAACCTAGTGTCATATCCATCTTCCTTTATGGAGCCACGGCCTTAACTACACTTCCACCAAGTGTAGTTGCAACACCTTAGTCTATGGTGTACCCCATACCGAGTATTTCTAACCTTGCAGGAATATTTGCAGCTGGTATGTGTGATCTTGTCACTTTAGCGACATCAGTGTACATTCTAAAAATCGATTATTCTTTGTCACTTCACATTTACATTTGTGGAGTACAAGAATCAACATGAGACATAGTGGGAACACGCCACGACAATTGCTGTCGTTCCCTTAGAAAATACTTTTTCTTATCTCCCCCTAACGACGAGAAGAATGTCTCATTAAAATGACAACCCGCAAATCTAGTGGTAAGAGATCTCCTGCCAAAAGTTTTAAAATGCGGATAATTGTTGGGAACTCATTTCCAACATAACTACTTAACAGTTTTGAATACCCATCATAGTACGATGTGGAGTCATAATGGCACATATATGGTGTAACCAAAAATGCGTAAAAACACGAATGTCAGGCTTAAATCCAGTTACCAACTGGTACGCAGATAAGGGTTGTCTAATATGGGGTTCTAAAAACAAATTAAGTAAGATGCGTGTAATATTGAATATCCCCAAAGCAATAAAAGATAGGTTGGTACGCATAACCTACTCCTTAGACACCATCTATAACCTTGGATGGTAGCCTATGCAAGACCATTGGGTATATGATGCTTTGCATTGATCCTATTAAACATGCAATATTCATCAAGTCATTTTGATGTAAATTCTCTAGCATTAACAAGGGTGGTTAGCCTTTGCACTTTGCATTGTGTAATATGTTCTAGTAGTTTTCAAACGCAAATTTCTTGGGAACTATAACTAGTCCAAAATGTCAAAACATTCACCAGATCCATCAGTTACTTTAATGGTCCGCATTCTGCATGAATATTTTTCTAAAGTTCACCTTGTTTTCTTTGTAATATGGAATTTTCACCATTTGCATTTTTGGATGGTCTCAATCCTGTTTTACTGAAGACTTTGTAAACATGAGTGATATCTCTTACTTAAAAGAATAATGTGAGTGAGGAGGGGGTTGTGCTTCTAGTACTTTAGAAAACACTTATTGAAAGATATGACATTACTTCACATTCTGTCAATATTGTTCCTATTTTTGTTCACTCAAATAAAGTGATGTTCGCATGAGTCCTTTCAAAACGATCATCATGTCACAACCAAAGTTGCTTTATGGTTATGCCCAAAGCATGTGTGAGTCAATTTCCAACATTTCATCGTTGGAATCAATATGGGTTCAATATTTCAAATATTATAGTGAATTACATTGCACTAGATTGACTCATTAGTTTCTCTAATATATATTTCCTTCCAAATATATTAGATACTATAAAAGATGCAATCAATATACATTCTCATCATTTTGATGTTCCACATGATATCCATTTGCACGGGTTACTTGGGAATTTAACAAGGTGTGGTTTATATCTTGGTACATCTAGAGATTTTGCGACGTCTTTGTTCTATCTTGAAAAGAAAAAAATGAGCATTGCTACGCTCGATAAGATAGTCAATTGGCCAGGAAAAGTTCTTGTTTACATTAAAGTTGATGTGAAAATTGGTTGTTATTATGATCCACATACCCATTGTATTGTATGTACCAACACCTATGACCAGGTGCATTTCCAACTCTTTTATTTACGATGGGAGCTAGAATTACATTTTAGCTGATCCCATGTTCAATTGATACCTATACTTTGGTTTCGTTACTGCTGAAAAAAAATAAAAAATTATGATATATATGTCCCTTTTCACATGATTTATATGAGTCGGTACGTCTAACCCTTATTACCTTAGGGTTCTTTCCATGTTCAATTTTGCTACATTTAGCTTAATTTGAGAAATTTCTTTATCTCATTAGGCCAAGAGAATCTCACTACACATGTCAACCAATTACTTTAGGTTGAATATATTGCTAAAAAATAATTAATTCTCTTGTTTTCATACTTCAACATATACCGGTTCGTTAGTATTATGGTTGAAGTAGAGAATTGAAAATTTTCCGACTCAAGTACTTCCACCAAAAATATTTGGGAGTTGAATGTATTACTAAAACAATTTGGGAGTTCTTCCACATTTTTTTTTTTTGGAATACATGTGATTTTATTTGAACATATGTTTTGAAAATTCCACGGAACATTCAAATTTTTTTGAGAAAATATTAAGTATCCAATAATGGTGCTCAATACTTCTAAGCCCCAAATGAATACATTGGAATTGAGATGGTACAACCAATTAAACAAAATATACACATCATTCAACCATAGCCAAATATATCATATTCAAGAGAACAAAATAATATTTAGACCAACATACTTAATGATCCGGATCAACACTCATAATTTTTTAAATTTGACAGTTTATGGACTTATCTTAAGAGGCATAAAAAAAAAAACATAATGAAGTATATTCTTAAAAAATTCGTACTGGATTTGTGCGCGATTAGATAGATAAGCCCAACAACAACAAAAAAAATCGATGTAAACATTAGTTACATACCTCACATTTCATTTTGGTTCCCGCCATATGTAGACAAGAACGGAACTCTCTTAATCGCGCACAAATCCAGTACAGCATAATAGAAACAGGATAGTACCCAAATCCAGTACAGAAGAACAGGAACAGGATAAGGCTCCAGAATCGAACTGGAACGGAATAGGACAGGGCTACAGAACCAACTGGAACGGAACAGGACAGGGGATGGGACAGTTAACCTCCTGGAACAGGACAGGGGACGGGATAGGACGATACCGAGTTGAATCGGGACCGGGTTGGATTCAGACATTTCACGCAACAGACAATCAATCACCGATGAAAAAACAGATGTTTTTTCTCCTCCTTCCCCACATTACCATTACCTCTAATTAATTTGGTATAAACAAATAAGAGAAGAAAACCCCAAGGCCGGATCTCTCCCTGATTTTCTTTTGACCCCTTTGAGAATTAACGAACCAAGCAATCAATTAAGCAGGACCCAGTTTGAAGTTTTTAATCGCTCATTCGAAGTTCGGAAAAAGAAAAGTGTGAACGCTAGATCCAATCTGATTGTTTGAACTGAAAGCAAAAGATCCAAGAATGGATTCGTAATTAATAAATGATCGATGTATATGGAAATTTATTAGTAGGGGTTCCATATATATTGAGATTCATGATTATTTTTGATATGCCCAAAATCAAAATACTTATCTGATTGATTTGATTCCAGCGATAAAAATAAATAATATGAACCGATCCAATCTAGCTGTCCGGTATAGCATCGTGGTGATAACGTGTTTGAGGAGAATCAGAGATGGATGAAGAATATGCATAGGCAAGAAGAAGAATATCTTATTATCAGATTAGAGTACAAGTATTAGATCATTTCCTTTATATACTATCCTGCTAGGTATCTAGTTGGATCAAGACATCCAAAGTTGTCAGGCCCTGTAACAAGTTACTTATATTTATTTATTTATTGGTATACATAGATAGAGAGGAAAAAGGGATACATTCTAAAGAGAATCCATGCTAGCTGAAATATCCGAGTTCTTCCATATAGATCGGACTTTGTGTGAAAGTGCACGCACAACAAGAGAATGAGCTATTGTATTGGCCACTTTTGGCATATAGGCAAAAGCACGGTCATTGAAGTTTCCAAGTAAACTTTTGATATCATCATTCAGTTTAAAGATTCTCCATGGAGTTGATCTCTCCATCATGTTCAAGCAATGAACCACCACTTCGAAATCTCATTTTATAATGATTGAATTTAAATTCATACTAGTAGCAATTTCAATTTCCATCAAGAAGCCATCATCTTCGGAGAACATAAGTTGTTTTTCACCGTGTTACACAACAGAGTCTGATTTGCGGCATTTCCCAAGTCTATTACCTGCACCAATGCTTGTCTCACTATTATCTCTAGGAATTGTTGCACAAGCGTAAACTGCATCCTTCCATGTTGCATCAACGTTGATCTTTATGGTCTGATGCTGAGGAGGATTCCATATTGGAGTTCCCATATGGTTGGTAGTCTGGGGATTATTATTCACAACTTCTAAATGGTTTTCTATATTAATGTGAAAGTATAGATGAACGGTAAAAAACTATTTTGAGTGTACCTTCAACATTGGTAGCTTTATTCTGGAAAACTTTTGTGTTGCGAGTTTTCCAGATAGCCCAACAAATGGCCAGACCGAGTGAAATAGAGTAGTCTCTGTCGACACCCTGTTTACCTTATAGTCTAAGTCCAAGTGGAGAAGAAAACCAAACTACTTTTGCTAAGGGGAAGGGGGAGAATGTTGGAATATTTTCAACTACGCTAACCGCCCTTGGTGGGGGTCGCTAGGGGGCAACGCCCCCGGAAGAATTTTTTGGTGAGACGTAACTGTTTCGATAGAAGTTTCCATTCGTGTTTTTTTTTTGAACAGACGCGTCTCTTCCCATAAGCCACCATTATTAGCTTTTGGAAGCGTCTGTTGGTGATGAAACGACATTACCAACAGGCATGTATATCACTATAAGTAGCGAAGATGTTCTCCCATTCCTATCATCAAAAACATTATGTTTTCTTCTTCTCTAAAAAGCATCATCAGAACCATATACAATGTGATTCTTGGTCGGGTCAAGGAAATACAATCCTTGAATTCGATTACGGTGTTAGGGCTTCATTGAATCCTGAAGGCATAATTCGAGAGACCGTTTGTACTTTCCAAGTTTATTGGGAAAGGTCGAATTATTGTCTAAAAGAATCGAAAGAGCCTTGAAGTCAGGGGTACACCATTCTTTTATTTCTTTTTCATCCTCTAGTTTAACCCAATTTTCCAACAGTTTTAGACAATAAAGTTCTCTGACAATGGAGGGTGAATCTTCAAATTCGAATGTTACTGCTCAATCTCTGCAAGTGATGAACCAAACCATAACTCGATTGGAACGTTTTGATGGGGATAATTTTACTCGCTGGCAAGAGACTGTGAAGTTTTTCCTGATCACCATCAAGTTGTGGTACATACTTGAAGACGGTTTGGATGCGATTCCTGCGCCCTCAGAAAATGACACTGATGAATTGAAGGCCAAAATAAAGAAGCGTCAGGAAGATGATTTCATGTGTCGTGGCCATATTCTGAATGCCCTAGGGACGAGTGCATATCATTCCCATCGAAGTATTGCGACTGCAAAGGAATTGTGGACCAAGCTTGAGAACAAATACAAGATTTCTGAAGCAAGCAACAAGAAATTCCTGATTTCCAACTTCATGGACTTCAAAATGGTTGAAAGTAAGTCAATATTTTCCCAGGTCAGCGAATTATTACTCATTGTTAATCACATTAAAGATGTTGTATTTGATCTTCTTCCTGCCTTTATTGTCGGAGTCATTATTGCTCGTCTTCCTCCCTCTTGGAATAGTTATAAGAAGAAACTTATGCATGCCGAAACTGACTATGATTTAGAAGGTTTACAAAATGTCATCTTCGTATTGAAGAAGATTCTCGTAAACGAGAAATAAAATATAGTCAGCAAACTGAGGATCATTCTAAGGTTAACAGTGTAGATTTTTTTAAGACACCAAATGCTTTGAAACTTAATAATGATACTCAGTTTAAGAAGCAATATCCCAACAAGAAGAGTAACAATAATGGGCCTTGATTCTTCTGTGATAAACCCGGCCATATTGCTCGTGACTGTCGTCTCAAGAAGAAACAACATACACAGAAAAAGGAGGAAAACATGGTCGATGACAAACTTGTTATTATAGTGCAAGCATCCAATGCCGTTTATAACAATGAGGGTGGATGGTGGTACGACAGTGGTTCTACTATCCACATCTGTAAGGATAAACATCTTTACAAGACTTATGAACCGGTGATTAACGAAGGAAATGAAATTACTTCTGCAAATAAGTATCGCAGACAAAAGTAATTGGAAAGGGCACTGTGGTGAGTATTTTCCTAATGAATTTAAATTGTTTTTTCAAGAGCATGGTTTAATTCATCAATTTACTGCACCTTATACACCTCAACAAAATGGTATTGCGGAAATAAAAAATAGAACTTTGGTTGAGATGGGTAATGCTATGCTTATTAGTTCTAATTTGCCTAATTCCTTGTGGGGTGAAGCTATGTTGTCTGCATGTTATATTTTGAATAGAATTCCTTTGAAAAATAATAATATTTCTCCCTATGAATTGTGCTTTAATAAGAAACCAAATTTGAGAAGAATTAAAGTTTGGGGTTGCTTAGCATATGTTAGGAATCCTGATCCTAAAAGACCTAAGTTAGGAAATAGGGTATAAATGTGCTTTTGTAGGTTATTCACTTAACAGTATCACTTACAGATTTTTAATACTTGACACTTATGAGATTATAGAATCTGTAGATGTGGAATTTTTTGACAACTTAAATAGGAATAGTTCCCAAATGCAACCCATAGAAAACCCATTGTTACCTAGTCTAGAATCTGTAGAGACTAATAACAATGATGAACATCCTGCTCCTACTCGAGACCTAGAAGATACTTCTGAAATTATAGAAGATATAGAACCTAGAAGAAGTAAGAGATCAAGAAAAGCGACAAGCTTTGGTCCAGACTTGGCTCAATATCTTGTAGAAGGTAATAAGAATGAAATTCTTTGTATGGCTAGATATGTAATGAATGTTGATGATGACCCTAAAACTTATGCTGGGGCAATGAGTTCCAGAGATGCTATTTTCTGGAAAGAGTCTGTCAATGAGGAAAAACACTCACTTTTGTCTAACGGTACTTGGATATATTTTGATTTACCTCCTGGCATCAAGCCTATAGGAGGTAAATGGGTATTCAAGAAAAAGATGAATGCAGATGGTTCCATTGACAAGTTCAAAGCCATATTATTTGCTAAGGGTTATAAACAACGACATGGAATTGATTACTTTGATATATATGCTCATGTTGCTCACATATCATCTATTCGTTGTTTAATTGCACTTGCTTCTATTTACAAGTTAATTATACATCAAATGGATGTCAAAACTGCTTTTCTAAATGGTTATTTTGAAGAAGAGATATATATGGAACAACCTGAAGGTTTCATATTTCCAGGCCAAGAAAAGAAGGTTTGCAAGTTAGTTAAATCTCTTTATGGTTTGAAGCAGGCTCCCATGCAATGGCATGAGAAGTTTTACAAAGTAGCTTTGACTTATGATTTTGTTGTTAATGATGCGGATAAATGTATCTATAGTAAGCATGATAGTTCTGGATTTGTAATTCTATGCTTGTATGTTGATGATATGCTTGTTTTTGGATATGACATATTTCATGTGGAAGAAACAAAGAAGTGTCTTAACTCTAATTTTGATATGAAGGACTTAGGGGAGGCTGATGTGATCTTGGGAATTAAAATCCTAAGAAAAGGAGATGAGTTAGCTTTAATCCAATCTCATTACATTGAGAAATTTCTCAAAAGGTATGGTCATTTTGATGACAAACCAGCCCCGACTCCTTTAGAGCCTACTATAAAGTTAAGGAAGAATACCGGGCACACTCACGCACCACTTGAGTATTCTAGTATAATTGGGAGTCTTATGTATGCTATGCATTGCACAAGACCGGACATAGCCCATGCCGTAGGATTGTTATGTCGTTTTTCAAGTAACCCAGGATTGAACACTAGAATGCAGTTTCAAGAGTATTGGCTTACTTGAAAGGGACCATTGATTATGGTTTGCATTATCAAGGCTATCCCGCTGTATTATAAGGATACAGTGATGCTACCTGGAACAACGTAGAATCCAATTCCAAGTCGACTGGTGGATGGATATTTACATTAGGAGGTGCTTCCGTGTCTTGGAGTTCCAAGAAGCAGACTTGTATTTATGACTCAACGATATTGTCAGAATTGATAGCGTTAACTGATGCATGTAAGGAGGCGAAATGGCTTAGGAACTTACTTGTTGAAATCCCATTTTGGAAGAAGCCATCTCCAGCAGTCTTGATTAATTGTGATAATCAAGCTACTATCTATAATGTCTCTAACAAGACTTATAATGGAAAGTCTAGACATGCAAGTCTTAGAAATCAAATAGTAAGAAAATTACTCAAGAGAGGAGTAGTTGTTGTGAACTATATTGAAACAAGTAATAATTTGGCAGACCCATTTACGAAAAGTCTTCCAAAGGCAGTGGTTTCAATAAAGTGTAAGGAAATGGGACTAAGGTATGTGAATGAAGTTTCATCACCCATAGCAGAAACCAAACCTATATTTTGGAAAGGATAAACAAGGTTCAATATGGTACCAACAAGTTATGGATGTGATTATGGTGCACTAAAATTAAAACTTCCCATTTTCTTATTAGTGCAGGTTTCTGCAAGAAAACAGGATGCATGAAAATCCTTAATAAGTCTAACTTTTATCACAAGGCGTATCGCAGAAACACCTTCGAGACTTACCTATATGAGTATGGAAATCAGGCCGTTTCCTAAGAGAAGAAGACCGTTCTCTAAACAAGACTCGTGAATCCAGGATTTAAGCACATGTCCATTAACGTTCTAGCTACAGAACACACTATCTTCTGAAATCAATATGTGTGGAGATTCCGGTTTTATCACTAGGGGTACTTGGTTCAAGACTAGTTTCACGACTGAACCTCGATAAGGCTTTGAATTTCTTACACTAAGTGAAGGTTCAAATCCAAAAGATACCTATCACTTATGTATTGGTTTCAACGATGATGCTTATTATCAACTGATCTTGAACTACGTTGGCTTGATCCCACTCGGGTACGTAGGCAGTCACTTTGTGATGCAGTCACTCTGATTTAAAAGTTTTTTAACTTTGTTTTATGGTTTTTGAAAATAGGGGGAGAATGTTGGAATATTTTCAACTACGCTATCAAAGGGGGGTCCTGGGGGGCGTAACTGTTTCGACAGAAGTTTCCATTCATTTTTTTTTTGAACAGACGCGTCTCTTCCCATAATCCACCATTATTGGCTTTTGGAAGCATCTGTTGGTAATGAAACGACATTACCAACAGGCATGAATATCACTATAAGTAGCGAAGATGTTCTCCCATTCCTATCATAAAAAACATTCTGTTTTCTTCATCTCTAAAAAGCATCATCAGAACCATATACAATGTGATTCTTGGTCGGGTCAAGGAAGTACAATCCTTGAATTCGATTACGTTGTTAGGCCTTCATTGAATCTTGAAGGCATAATTCGAGAGACCGTCTTTACTCGACAAGTTTATTGGGAAAGGTCGAATTATTGTCTAAAAGAATCGAAAGAGCCTTGAAGTCATGGGTACACCATTCTTTTGTTTCTTTTTCATCCTCTAGTTTAACCCAATTTTCCAACATATCAAAAGATGGTCCATTGTTTTGGCTGTTAAGTTGCATAGAGGATAACCTGTAGGAACTTCTTCAAAAAACCTACTTATTTTTTTTGTGAAACTGCAAGTCTATTATGTATTGATCTCCATGCGAATGTCTTTATTTTTGGATCAATCGTTTGAGTACACCCGAACTTCTTCCATGGAAAATTGTTCTCACCAGAGTTAGAGGTTTCTCCTTGAGATTCTTGAAGCAATTTCTGGAATGATTGAAAAGTATAATCTCCATGGTTTGTAAGTTTCCAAATGAGGTAAGCTTCAGCCACATAATTGATTGGCACTCTGAATTTGAGAAGCATTGCAACTGTCTACAAGTTGGAGAACATTAGGCATATCGCATTGACCTGTATCCTCATTTATAAGATGCTGGACTTTAGTAATATTATTTTCATTTGAACTTCTTATATAATCCTACCATGGATAGTTGGAATCCAGGGATCAGAAAATATATGTATATCACGCCCATTGCCAACCAGCCATCTACAACCTCTTTTTAGTTCATTTCTGCTATATATCAAGAATTGCATACCATGTAGTAAAACACTTTCTTTTCTTTCCAATATCCCAGAAAGTCTTGTCTCTCATATACTTTTCCCACAGTATCCTTGTCCATAAGGAAAACCTTCCATGCTAACTTCGCCACCAGTGCTTCTTTGAGGTCCGATAAAGATCTGATTCCCAACCCTCATTTTTCTTTTGGTAGATTAAACCATTCCCATTTAAGAAAGTACGCCATTATATTTTTCCTATTGTGACCCCACCAGAAATCTTTGATGATTTGTGTGAGTTTATTGAGAATATATTTAGGAATAACAGAGGTGTCCATGTAGCAGACATGCATGAGGGCTAGAACCGATTGAATCAAAGTTGTTATCCCTGCGTGAGACAAGTTGATTTTTTTCCATCCACTTAGCTTGTCAAGGAATTTATCTATGAGAAAATTGAAATTTGAGACTTTATTCCCTTGTTGAAGGATCTTCACTCCCAGGTACTTCCCTCTGCATATAAATCCGACAAATTTTTACTAAAATTAATGGAGGATTTAGAGTAGTTTACTATCTGACCCGAAACACTATAGTATTGCTTCAATATGGAGATAACTTATCTTGTTTGTGTTTCCAAAGAGCATGACATCATCAGCAAACATGATATGAGACATACTTGGTGCCCATATTTTTAATTTGTAACCACTATATACTCATTCTTCTTCCATCTTATTAATGATTCTTGATAGATACTTAGCGCATATTATGAACAGATAGGGTGACAATGGGCACCCATGTCTTATGCCCCTTTCCCCTTTGGAAAACCCTCAGGTTGACCATTCACTAAAATGGAGAATGAAGTTGTTTGAACATAACTCATTATGAGACTATGATCCTTGTCTGTCACACCTACACTATTAGAGCTTTATTCAAGAAATCCCAGCCGATTATGTCGTAGGCCTTACTCATGTCTAGCTTGAGTGCAAAGGATCCCTGAGAAGTATTAGAAGTATGCATTGAATGAAATAGTTCTTTAGCCACTACAATATTGTTAAGTATCTGTCTACCTGGAAAAAAGTTAGAATGGGTGTTGTCTATAAGACTTTCATGAAAAGGACTTAATCTGTTTGTTAAGATCTTAGTGACAATTTGGTAAAGCACGTTGCATATTGCTATTGACCTGTAATCTGCGGCAGCGGAAGCATACTTCTTTTAGGGATTATATCAAGATAAGTGTGATTTAGACCCGGAGGTATTGAGGAGTTTCTGAAATAGTCTTGGATTAGTTGAACAACTTCTTCTCCAACTACTTCCCAGAACTTCTTATAAAATAGTGCAGGATAGCCGTCAGGTCCATGTGACTTGAAAAAACCCATCTTTTTAATGACATTGAAGATCTCCTCAACTGAAGGTATTGTGCTTAAAGACCTGCAGTCTTCTTGGTTAAGCATATCAGTATTCACAGGGGTAAGAGAATTTGGAGCTATATTAGGATCTTTAGTGAACATATCCTGAAAATTTGGAATCAGCTGCTCTTTAATTTGGTCATGTTCTGAAATCATCATCATTATTTTTTATATCAAAAATCTTATTCTTAGTCCTTCTATAGACAACAGAGACATGAAATACCTTGGTGTTTTTGTCGGTAGAAGGACCTATTTTTATTTGTTTCTCTGCTGCCAAAACATCTTGTCTTTTTTTTTTCTTCTAAATTGACAATTTTCTGGCAGATTTGCGTCCCCTCTTCTCGTATGTCCTTCAAGTGAGTTGTTTACTGCAAGTTAATTAGCTTTTATTTTCCACTTTAGACTTATCTCTTTGTGTATCCAAAGTTTTTCCTGCTCCATTAAATGAGGTCTTTTCCAAGATGTTGAAGTCTATCAATAGTGTCTCCAGATGATGCATTTCATTTGCTCTGCACGATCTGCTTGAATTGTGGATGGTCAGTCCAATAATATTAAAATTTGTAGTCGGGCTTCTTTTTTAGGGGTTTTCTGATAATGTTGAGAAGAATTGGGGAATGCTCGCTTTCAATTCTAGGAAGATGTAGTATTGCAGCATCAGGGAAGAGCAATCTCCATTCAGTATTGGATAGTGCACGGTCTAGTCTTTCAAGGATTAGTAGATTTTGAACTGCATTGTTTGACCTAGTGAACGCATGTCCAGCATAGACCAAGTCCATGAAATCTCTAACATATTTCCAAACTCGTTTCAATTGATGTCAGTGTTAGGAGACCCTCCATGTTTCTCCATTGGTGCATAAGAACATTTAGGTCTCCTATCATGCACCAAGGAGCATCTACAGATGCAACGAGATTACTTGCACTTCTCCAAAGAACATATTTGAAGGGGTGTACTGGGGGACCATAAGTACAAAATTGATTCCATTCTGGTATGCTAAGATTCTGGAAAATATTACAATGAGTGAGATTCTAAATTTTTGAGACCATCGTCAGGTCTACATTATCCTGCAGAGTATGGCTATACCACCGCTCTAATCATTTTTAATTTGCAATATAATCAAAATGTCAAAAGTTTTGAGCGCTGCAAACTAGCCTGCTGTTGTTTCGTTTGGTCTCATTTCAAAGAGAAAAATGATTGAGGGATTGAAGCTACCCAGGAATGAGTTTAAGGCCAGAAAAGTCGTCTCATTTCCTAATCCACGAATGTTCCAAGATTGGATGGTTGGAGTTGTGTGGCTCAAATACACACATGTGAGTCACACATGGGGTTGCTAAAGATAGTCCCACATGGAGGAGAACAAGTTCCATATGGTGATATATAAGCAAGACATTCTCCCTACATAGTACCGAGGCCTTTTAGATAAAAACCCCACACATAACCTCAAGGTGGTCAAGTGGGGACAATATCTGTGCTATGTGGCCATGCCCGGAGAGGGTGCGGCGGTCTGTGGAGGTCCTACAAAATGGTATCAGAGCAAGGTAGATCTGCCGGGAGTCGGGATGAAGAGTGGTTATGGAATTCCGGTAGTCAAAAGGTCGCAAGTGGAGCCGTGAAGCTCAAAGTATGAGTAGTGTTCCAAGAGCATCTGGTGGCAGTACTCATTGTCCGATTGGTAGCATACGGACAGAGGTAGCGAGGTGGTGTGTATTCTCGCCAAGTTGGAGATTGTTGGAGTTGTATGGCTCAAATACACACATGTGAGTCACACATGGGATAGCTAAGGATAGTCCCACATGTAGGAAGACAAGTTCCATATGGTGATATATAAGTTAGACACTCTCCCTAAATAGTACCGAGGCCTTTTGGATAAAATCCCACACCTAACCTCAAGGTGGTCAAGTGGGGACAGTATCGGTGCTATATAGCCGTGCCCGGGGAGGGTGCGGCGGTCCGTGGAGGTCCTACAAAGTGGTATCAGAGCAAGGTGGAGATGCCGGGAGTCGGGATGAAGAGTGGTTATGGAATGCCGGTAGTCAGAAGGTCGCAGGTGGATCCGGGAAGCTCAAAGTATGAGTAGTGTTCCAAGAGCATCTGGTGGAAATAACTATTGTCTGATTGGTAGCGTACGGACGGAGGTGGCGAGGTGGTGTGTATTCTCGCCAAGGTGGAGATTGTTGGGGATGTGTGGATCAAATACACACATGTGAGTCACACATGGGGTTGCTAAAGATAGTCCCACATGGAGGAGAACAAGTTCCATATGGTGATATATAAGCAAAAAATTCTCCCTACATAGTACCGAGGCCTTTTAGATAAAAACCCCACACCTAACCTCAAGGTGGTCTAGTGGGGACAATATCGGTGCTATGTGGCCGTGCCCGGAGAGGGTGCGGCGGTCCGTGGAGGTCCTACAGTATTAACATTGACCTTGAGACTTTTGCAGGCAATTCGTCAAAGCCACTTCATTGTTGTTGCAGTATTGGTTGGAAGGAGGGTCGCACTCCATCGGTTCAGGTGCTCTCTTGTTGCCTGCATGAGTGAAAGACATATCACAATCTTTCTTCTGGTAAGTTCTAGTTTGCCTCTCACTTGATGGTGTTTTTGTGATTTCTTTATCATTTATCAGATTGTTGTTGTTTTGTTCAGCTGAATCTGGAGATCGGGTTGATACTTTTATCAAGTCTCTTGAAAGTCAAATTCGATTTAAAAGTCAAATACTCCCTCCGTTCCATTTTAGATGATGTTTTAGGGTTATTTTTTTGTTCCAAAATACTTGAAAGTTTATATATTTTTCCACAAAAGTACCAATAACACCCTTACATTTTTTCTTGGAACTATAAGCTATTTTTAAATTCACTAATATCATTTAATATTTGAAGACTTTTCTCAAGGGTATAAATGGAAGATCTTCACATCTCTCTTTATTTCTTAATCCGCCTGAAAACTACAAAAACGTCATCTAAAATGGAACGGAGGGAGTATCTACTATTAGGATATTTTTTTCCAAATTAATACATACAAGGTAAAAATAAAACTCACGTATTTCAAACATATTTTACGCGAAAATAAAAGGAAAAATTATTAATATATGTGAAAATAAAAAGAAAAATTTAATAAAATCCACACATATTTCCAATTTATCTCCATCTATCGCCCCGCCACAACAAATCAAAAATACATCGTCACGGGGCTGGGCTCCACAACAAATCAAAAATGCATTTCTATGGGGAGTGGCGAATCTCTGCGCATAAGGCACAAACCTAGTATAAAAAAAAAATCTTCTAAAAAATGTATTTTATTAATTTAAACTGAGATTACACTTGGGAATGGTATGCCCATAAAATCTTCTATTACAGCAGAATTTATAGGTGAGGAAATTACATTATCGCACACTTTTGCTGTGAGCTTACATATGGAGTAACTTATCAAAATAGAATT
The DNA here is from genome assembly GCA_023529315.1 of Papaver bracteatum. Lineage (NCBI taxonomy): Eukaryota > Viridiplantae > Streptophyta > Magnoliopsida > Ranunculales > Papaveraceae > Papaver > Papaver bracteatum. The sequence continues at coordinate 96,920 of JAJJWX010004465.1, read as the reverse complement.
CTTAAGAAGATCTTACATAGATGCATCAGTGGGGACTTTCCAGTAGTAACTTATCAAACACTCCAAATAACAATCATCTTTAGATGTATCAAAAAAAATAAAATCAAAATAACAATAACAATCTTGACAAAGATTAGCAAAAGGCATAAAATTGATGATGTTGTACCTGATAGAAATGGTACCAGAGACTCAACGTTTCTCTCAATAGATGTAATATTGAAATGGAGCAAAAGCTCATTTATACAGTTGATAGCTGGAAAATAATAAAAGAGAATCAAAAATAATAAAGAGAAAATACTAAGAAAATGAAACCAATAAATACGTAATAATGGAGAATATTCTTCCTAACCTAAGTAAGAAATCTTGAAAACCAATTAACGGAAATATCTTCGTAACCAAGTAAAGATAATAAGGTAACATCTTTAACACCCCTCCTCAAACTCTAGATGGATTGAGTTTGCATACTGAACCTCTGAACACGGAACCTCTGATCTCTGTAAATGGATCGCGGATTGTAGCACAGGGATTGCGGCACACCAACTGTTGCACGCGGATTGTGTCCTACGGATTACGGCCCATATACACTGAACTGAACTCTGGACACGGATCTCTGAAAACTATGAATCACTGAACTACGAAAATAGAATGCAAAACGTGTAAGAAGAAAAAAGAAACTGTATGTCAAACCCTAAAAACTGAAATTACGATAAATTTATGGCCTGTCCCAACTTGGTTCCGTCTCTTGAGATCCCAAGGAAACTGAAAGGGCAGACGCGACTGTAGAAGTATTGCCAATGGAAAGAGCTTGTCTAATCATCTCTTCAACCTGAGATGCTGTGATTGAACTACTAGATGTCGATGATGTTGATGATGCATATGCAGCCGTAATTGGTGCCGATGTGGTTGTAGCAAGGTGCTTCTTTGAAAGCATATTTCTCGACGTTGGAGAAGGAAAAAATTTGATGTGTGTCCAAAATCTTTGCAGTAATAACACTGAACATTAAAGAAATCACGAGGTGTCGAATTATTTTGCCGAGAATTTGTGTGGAATAGAGGAGATGATGCAAATACAGAAGAACCATTTGGGTTAATTCGCTTTCGGGTCTCTTCGATTATAATTTCTGACAATGCAACTTCGAATTTGGGAAGAGGTGAACGATGAAAAATAGATGCTCTAACTGGTTCAAACTCATCCCGTAAAGCCAATCAATAATTGAACCAATCGCGTTTCTTCCCTATACTTTTCCCATATTTCTGCATCGGTGGTCCATTTGGGTTCCATTAGAGCCAATTGATCCCAAAATATGGACATCTCGGAGTGAAAATCGGACATTGATTGATCATGTTGTTGTTTTAGAGATCGGATGTCATGTTCAAGCTTGTATCACTGAGCAAAGTTAGTTTACGTATATCTTTGAGATAAGAAATCCCAAACTTCCTTGGCTATCTCAAATCTTGCAAGCTGCATGCTGATAGAAGGAATAACCGTATTTGCGATCCACGTAAAAATTTTGTTTTGTTGATTTCCCAATCATCAAATTTTGGATCTTTTCTTTCAGGACAATTTTGTTCGCCGGTAACATATTTCCACAAACCCTTACCTTTGAGAAAGATCCGCTTAAGAAAACACCAGTGACTATAATTCGATCCATCAAACTTAACAGTAATAGGTTGACTATCTTCCCGCGACATGATTGAGAAGAAAACAAATTCTCACGGATAAAATATGTATGCTTACAGTACTCTTGTTACCAAATCAAACCATTCATGAGATTTAAACAAAACAAGTTAAAGGAAAGTGCTTGAGAAATTAAACCTTGATAAATAAGAAACATGAAACCAGATGTTTGCCACTGAAATCGCTTAACATAACAGGAGTGTACTCATGGTAATCGTCGGACCTGGTTTGCTGCGGAAGTGAAGTTTATTGTTGGATCGTCGCTGGCTCTGATACCATGATAGAAATGGTACCAGAGACTCAACGTTTCTCTCAATAGATGTAATATTGAAATGGAGCAAAAGCTCATTTATACAATTGATAGATGGAAAATAATAAAAGAGAATCAAAAATAATAAAGAGAAAATACTAAGAAAAGGAAACCAACAAATACGTATTAATGGATAATATTCTTCCTAACCTAAGTAAGAAATCTTGGAAACCAATTAACGGAAATATATTCATAACCAAGTAAAGCTAATAAGGTAACATCTTTAACATTACCTTCACCGTATTATTTCTCATGTTTTTATTCACGCATTGTGTAGGATATACCTTGATTAGTTAAGAAAACACATCTAGTAATAGTAATAAGAGAATCCAACATCTGTTTTCTGTAAATTTTGTTGTTTGGGTCATATAAAATGAAATCATGATCCAACATACATAAAGTTTTGTTATTCTTTTTTTGAAAAAGGCAAATTTCAAATAAATAAGAAAGGGTGCCAAGATAGCACCCCCAGAGAAAACAAGAAGAGATGAGCAAAGTGATTAAAGAGCTTACAACAACCTACTCTCTAAACAACCTTGCCCAATCATAAACAAAATCATCCAACATAATATGCTTAAAGGAATCGATATGAATTGACCAACTAAGAAGCAACACTTTGATGTCTACAATAAGCGAGCTTAAAGGCTTCCTAATTTGTTTCTTAGCAATCACAAGATCATTCCTTTCCAACCAAACCACCCACCAAATCGCAAACGGCAAACAATATCTCAAGAAGACAAGCGGTTTGATAGAAACCTTCAATTTCCACTTCCATAAGAACTCGATAACGGACGTGGGGTGTGACCAAGCAAGACCTAACTCATGAAGAAAGTGCTCCCAAATCTCCCAAATGAAAGGACAATGGAGAAAGAGGTGTTCCACAGACTCCTCATTGTTATTGCAAAAACTACACATATTCACTACCGTCATCCCTCTTCTCGCTAACATGGAAAGAGTTGGCACCACTCTATGAGCTGCTGCCCAAACCAGAAAACTAATTTTTGGCGGAATTGTGTTATTCCAAATGTAGTCAGCTGGAAACTTAGTTGGAGCGGTTCTCCCCTGGTCATGCATAAGCCAAGTGTAACAAGAACTAACCGAGAACGTACCTTGGGTGTCGGCAGTCCATTTGCGCCTATCACTTTCAGCAAGAATCCCTTGATTGTCTAAAATTCTAGAGAACTCCATCACCTCTTGAACTTCCTCTTCTCTAAGCCTTCTACACGGATCTATGTTCCAACACGGAAGTCTCGTTATTCTTGAAAGTTTCAAGTTGAAACTCCATATTAAGTCCACGTTCTTGCTACTAATTATACTCTCTTGGTTAATTGAGAAAGTTTTAGTCCAAGATTCTCTCACTCCATAATCTTGCATTATCCATATATCAACACGGACATTAAAAAGATGAAAAACTAAACATAGACACCCGCCCAGTACTTCCACATATATCTGGAACATGTCTCTTTCCGGAGGTTGTGTAGGTGCTTCTGGCATTGCTACTTCCTCGAATCTCTCATTCACAATATCAAAACATACCAGTACAGTGGAGGGTTCTACAAAAGTTTGCGCAAGCCAATAACGAGCTCCATTAAAGAGCACACCAGAATCCCATATGTAATAAAGACGGGAAGGTATGCCTGGAGTGCTTTTCCATGAATTTGAGCTTAATGTATAAACATAAATATTGGAACACTCTGTTTCCTAATCATAACAAAGTCCATATCCATATATGTCAACATTGTTTACTTCTTGTGGCATGGACATGTTCTTGTACTCATTCCTTGTTGGATTCCAAATATAAAGTTCTTGACAACTACCTTTAGTCACACGTATCAAAACCAAGACATTACATGCAGATAAAACTTCAACATCATTAAAATCTTGAAATATGGAAGTGTAATCCATCCGATTGCATAAATTCACACATTCTTCTTCAACTCCATATCGTGTGAATTGATGAGGAGAACAACAAAATAGGGTTTTCAATTGGCCAAGAAGAACAAAGTTGGGATTTCAATTTTCTAGGAATAGCCTAGTTGGCAAGAGGACTGAGTCTTATAGAGTTTTATAATGGTTATGGCATATTTTTCTTACGTACGGTTCCGATAAAAAATCGTTTGTCATATAGGCTGTACAGAGATGCAAGTATGCAACTATTCAAGACTTATATTAGCATATGCGCAAACCGTTTGCGACAAACGTTTCTTGTTAGTTTGCGGTACCACCTCTGTTGTCCTTCTCGTGAAGACTGAATCTCTCTGCAATGATAGACCTTACATCGTCTGGCACTAGCCTAGAAGGATAAGGACTAGATGGAAACACCGGTGCACCGTGAGAAATTGTTGAGACGAGGGAAAGTAACCGCAATTCAAAGAACCTCCTGGTTCTTTAACCTTCTTCAGTTCAGGTAATACTTTGATTAATATTTTACGAGCTCTTTGATTTTCTGTGTATTTCATTATAGATGAATTAATTAGTAAGTACCATAATTTTTTTGGTGGGTTTATTATTTTGCTTGTTAAATGATTCATATTATGTTGTGTTTATAAGGTGCTTGCTGAAATGCAGCATCCAAAAGCCATTACATTATTATGCTATTTCAAGAATGTTTCGAAAGATTCTGGGCTTGTAATGGGTCTCAATTTTAATGACAGTTATATGATAAGGTAATAATACTACAACTCTTTTTTATCCTAGTAGTTGATATGTAGTTTGTCCATATCTACCCTAGACCCAAATTGGTTTAGGTTTGATTTACATGTTCATGCTCGCCATTTGTTTGATTAGATGATGATCAATTTCTAGACCCCAATATATATAACAAGTTCAGTAAACCAGCGCAATTGCGCGGGCTAGTTTGTTAATATTCACCCAGTTGTTGTCTTCTCTTCACCTCTCTAACTTATACGTATTTTTCTGTCACTTTCTTCTCTATACGTATTAGTAGTTTCTTGTTTATGATTTGTAATAATCGAAAATGTGACATCTAGCTATCCACATATATAGTCTCAAATACAGCTGTGTGACAAAAGGTTTCACCTATTTGCCACCCACATTTTTCCTATTTGCCACCTCCATAAGAATTTTTAAAGTAGTTTTATTTTTAATTCTACTTTCTCCTATTTACTAGGGGTGGGACTTGGGTTGGTTAGGCGGGTTAGAAGGCTTGGCCGAGGCAGACCTGAGCTAGGAATCCTTTGCCCAGATTTCCAATCAAACCCGTGGAACCCATGGAAGTAGTGCCCAAGTCCGCCCAAGTTATGTTCCTCGGGTTCTTCGGGTTCGCCCAAGTTTCGCTGGACATACGAGCTTGTTAATATATAATAATAACAAATTTTAGTAATAATAAGATTTAATTGCTCCATTTATTTCAAATTTCCAAATAACTGAAGATTGTTTACAATAATATAAACTTTTTTCTTATTGAATGATTAATGAGATAGATATAATTTATATTTTCATTATTAGATTTGAAGATAATATCTAAACTTACTCTAAATTGATAATAATACCAATTATAAAAATAGTTTTATATAACTATATCATAGTTCTTCGGGTTGGGCGAGTTGTTTGAGTTAGAAATGCTTGTGCTCATGCTTGCCCAAATTTAACTCGGGTTTATAAAATTTATGCCCAAACTTGCCCAAAGTCTTGAAATACGTTGTCCATGTCCACCCAACGTTCGGGTTGGGTGGGTTAACCCAACCCAAGTCCCACCCCTTCTATTTACCACCTACAAAAATCAAACTAAATTGACTAACTATTACCAATTTTATGTGTCTTCTTCGTCTTCTTCATTAATCTCCATTTTCATTAAAATCGATTTAAAATTATTAACCTTGAATTAAAATTCTGATTAATCGTATTACACAAAAAACTTAATGTCTTAATTTACTATCATTTAATTTGCATGTAAATTGACAAACTTATCAGCGAATAATCCATAAACCATTTTTATGGAAGATTGATTCCAATTGAAAATCTAGGGAATAATATCAAAAGCTTAGATGAATGGAACATCCGATAAGATTATGTTTGTCCTAGTGAAAACGTATAATTCAGTTACAAACATGGTTTAAATGTAAGTAAGTCAATGCTGGTTATTTGATTAGGTGTTTTTTCTTTAATATCGATAAACTGGTCACTGTTTTCCGGTCGACTAGAAGGGTTCCAGTCATTCCGAGAACAACGACTATGTAAAGCAATAATCGTTTATAGATGGATGATTATGTGACCGTACAGACCAGTGGGCTAGGCGACTGGAGTACTCTTTGATTGAGAAAGCACCAAGTCGTTTATAAATGGACGATTAGAAATGCACCACGACATTCAAAACTCGACGAAACTTAGTTACAGTCGTCACCGACTGGAAAATATCTTCGTGTTTCCAAACTTTGTCGTAGTTCTACGGATCCTCTAAATGACCATAACTGGACGCTACATCCAATTTTTGTCGTTGATATGTAGGCAATTACATTAGGTTCTGACAACTATTTGTAAAACAATCAAGAGAAGATTAATTCTCCCACTGAAATTTATTTAGTTCTTTTGCATTTATGAAACAACTACCACTGAGTTAAAGTGGATTCAAAGTGAGTTGAGTTATCCTTGATAGAAATTATATGAAAACACAAGATTAGCACCAAACTAAAATCGAAAATTTAACTGCGATCTTTCTCTCTTATAACTCGTGTTCATCTTTCTTTGGAGGTATCTTCTAGTACACAATTCGTAAATTAGAAGCTAAAACGATGAGGGTAGGTGGTGGTCGTTGGGTGTGGATGAAGAAGAATTGGTGTCCGGTGGAGATGGTGAAGAAAAATACTGTATTGATTTGTATCTTAGGTTTTGTTTTTTTGTTTTAGTTGTTGGATGGTTTTATTAATGGGTGCAACCATAAAGTCAAGAGGTAGTATTTAGGATATATGAAAAAAATTATGGGTAGCAAAAAGGATAAGTGGAGTGGAAATTAATGTGAGTGGTAAATAGGAAAAACATGGGTGGCAAATAGATAAAACCTAACAAAAAGAGGAGTTTCGGATCAAGATCTGTTAGCCACAATAAGATGACTAACATGAATCACATTGAAGGTTAAAAAACAGTGCAAAGAGAGGAAAAAAAAACAGCTGTACACATTTTGTAAAGGGAGTGCAAAGACACATCAAGGGATTCTGCAGTCCTCCAACATAGAGTGTGTCAATACCCAATACCGCCATCCATCGTTGCACCTAAGGTCATCAATGGATGATCAACAACAGACAAAATTATATAGGCACGTTGTACATGCATTAATGATTTTCTTAAATTTTAATTGAACTGAAAAGCTTATATAGTATTTTAAATCCATTTTCTGACAGAGAATGCTGTACTAAGGATATTGCAATATATTTGAACATAAATACTATGAGCCAGACTGAAACTCAAGAAAAAATCAATGTCACAAATCGCACCAGGGGTTTGTTTTAAGAGAATAATATTTGGAACAATTGTTCCATTGATATTTAATCGCGATTAGGAGCTTCAGCAGCTATTATCAGTCAAATCAAAGTCAACAATCAGATCCCTACTCCGAGGTTCCACCAGTAAAGAGCTCCATTCACACACGCACCTGGTATTTCTGTAACTATTGTAAATTACTTCATAATCAAACTTTCTGACATTTCGCCATCCATTGCCATAACCAAAAACTTTACGTAGTGCAAAACTTTGTAATCACTTTTAATCGGAAACAACCCTGTCAGACTCAACTGACAGCGGAAAAAAAGGAACAAAAGCATAACAATGTGATCATATAAGCAGTAAGTCAACTATTTTGAAAAGCTTTTCACTGCTCATGAAGACAGAACAATTTAGATCTATTAAAAAAATAGTTTAGATCTATTTATCGATGATGCTCAAATTATTGTATTGAATCTTACCTCCAAGTTTTTTTCTCAACAAAATCAGGTCACGGAAAACTCAACTTAAAAAGGTCACTGCAGGCTCGCGTGCTTATAGTTAAAATGTAAATCTAAAGAAACACTCTGGAAGTTCTTAAGTTACATATCATATGACATTTGCATCATTAATTAGCCACTGAAAGATAAGGAGAATGGAATGCAGTATGACTCCGATAGATTTGTACATGGTTAATAGTGACTACATAAAGCTTCTTACACCTCCTGATTATAGGAGAAAGGCCTAGATTAAAATTAAGCAGCAATATGAATATTTTACAAAACAAAACCCAAGAACTTCTTAAATTTATATAAATTCGGTGGAGAAGATAGGAGACAAACCTTAGCGGTGTGAAAACAACATACAAAGTTTAGAACCACTTCCAAGAATTTGTCATCTAATTCGAAGGGGCTTTTTCATTAACATATTCCCACTTTTCTTTCTCCTGTATATAAGAATCTCAAGACACTAAACCAAATAATGGAGACAACCGTTGATGAAATATCGTATATTTAAGAATTTGATGAAACAATTTATGTGCATCTGAAAGAGTGATCATTTCCTACTCGTTTGAACAGATTCCAAATTATCACTCGATAACATGACTTACAAAAAATTTAGATACTTCTGCAGCATCACAGGACCGAGAAAGCAAAAGATCTATACCTCGTCAGTCTTATTGAGAGGAGATTTTTTTTAAGTATTGTTATACTACCTTCAAAACTTTAACCGGTGCTTAACCACATATCAGAGTGCCAACCATGTTATCGTTACAGTTGCGCATTTTCCAAACTTTGATGTTTTGACATTGTAAATAGTGCATCATCGCAAACTTTAGTTCCATAGTCCACTTCCCCTAAACGCATCTCTTTGTGTTGTTCTTACTGATTCCGTACATCACCTGCGATTGGCCAAATGTAAAGAAATCTATTGTAAAGGAAGTCAGATATGGCTATGGTTTTTTTAAAAACAAATTTCATACCTCTCTTGAAACCTAGTATAACCAAATAATGCATGTGACTACGCAGATCAATAATTCTTTTTCTTATTGCTGTGGCATCGACTACAGACTGTTGGTCCTGTCGGTTCAATGTATCTATGGCACGCTTTCTCTTGACTCTCGCATCGACCAGAAGCTGTTGGAAATGTTTATCCATTGCAAGCCTTATCAGACCTCAATCTAATGATTTGTCAGTGTATCTAGTAATTCTAATCTGCAAGCCGAACAATCTGTAGAGGAAGATAATTGTATTTGGATTATTGATTTGGTCCTGTGAAGGGTAATCTTTTTATACAATTATACTGACTGTCTTTTCGCAATAGTTATTTAAGCAATGACCAAGAGTCGTGACTTTTCGCATTTCTAACAAATATTGTATTTAATTCAAGATACGTCAGAAATCGTATCTCCTCGGAAGAGTTTGGTGTCTTTACGTTTAGAAAATGGCGAAATCGTATCTTTTCTGAACAGTGACAAAGCATTTATTGTTTTTCGCATGTCGTACTCTTATCGGACAAAATGTTGGGGCTGTTGTGGTTCCACCACATCAGCAAAATCATTCTCCTTTATTAAGAAGAATTCATGATAGATAGAGAAGAAGAATAGTAGTAACAGATTGCAATAGAAACGTTTATCTTTCTTGCTTTGTTTGAAAGAGTATTACAAGTTTACAACGTTTTCCTTCAAGACAATTTCTGCCCTAGAAGTTGAACCCATTTTCTTCTGTTCCTCAAGAATTCTATTTCTAGTATTTTCTAGTATTGTCCCCCCTAACAGGTTACTCATATGCAGCATAATTGTAGGTTAGGGTTACTTCTAAATATTAGTCTTTCTAGACCAGGAAACTGCCCTATATATGTTTGTAATCTTCTAAAGATAGGTCTCATTCTAGGATATTAGGAAACCACTTCTTGAATTCCTAAAAGGTATTTTGATGGGCCTATATATATATACCTAAAAACGGATCAGATGAGTAGCATAGTTATTCTCTTTTGCTAGGATTTTAATTCAGCAAAAGATTTGTGGTCATCTTCTTTTATGCTGACCCCATTTAATCACCTTCTCAGGAAATATCGTTTGGAATAATGGTGTTGAAAAACAAAAAGAAACGCAAAATTTTGCGCAGCAGCAATGTGGGTGTGGGAGAGGATAAGATAAGTAATTTACCTGATGCACTTATTCATCATATTCTTTCTTTCCTTCCAACCAAATGTGTTATGTGTACCTGCATTTTATCCAAAAGATGGAAGTATTTATCCAACTCCATCCCCACACTTGATTTTGGTCGGTGGCGAGGTCTCAATTGCACCACCAGAGAAGAAAAACATTTGAGAATGCAACAGCTCATGAATTTTTTGGACACAGTATTATATCATCATGAGAAGCCTAAAATTCATAAATTCTGCCTCTATTGGGACTTCGATAACCCTTTTGATGAATACCGAGTAACCGGATGGATTAATATTCTTAGAGCAAGTCTTATGGTGGAATCCAACCTATTCCAAGTGTGGAAAATTCATGGAATGTCAAGTCTAGTGGCTTCCAAATTGGGGTTTTCCACAGAAAATCCAAGCAAGGTTCCATGGTTTGGTGGAAGGGTTCGTGGAATCCATCTAAAACGCCAATAAAAATAGCGTAAAACGCCAATAAGAATAGCGCAAAACGCCAATAATAATAGCGCTAAAAGACAAAAAACGCTATTAAGAATATCATTTTTTTTTAAACGTAGATTTAAACTGAGTTGTGGAGAATCTAACGGCTGAGAAAAAAGCTCCATTAAGAATGGCGTTTTTTACTGTAGATTTAGCTCCATTAAGAATGGCGTTTTATGCCATTCTTAATAGCGTTTTTACTATTCCACCATTACACTTGCGCTTTCATCCACGTTTAAAATTTTTATCTTTTTTGGTTTGTAGGCTAGTTTTTAGAAGATGGAAGATGGATGGATTCCACCATAAGACTTGCTCTTATAAAGCGTAAAGTTGAATAACTTTCACTTTTAGGATCATCCTTCTTATTTCCTTTATCATTTTTTACCTGTGATTCACTGACAGTATTAGAGTTAGAGGGTTTTGTAAGACTCGATGTTCCAAACACGGTATGTTTTCCAAAGTTCAAGTTACTTCGTCTAATTTATATGGGTGTGAATGGGACAAATATAGAAAAAATTGTTTCTAACAGTCCCATCCTCGAAGGCTTGAGTCTGATTTACTGTCATGATTTGGAGCCTTCAGTTTTACGTATCGCAAGTATTTCACTGAAGAAGTTGCGAATTCATGACTGTTCACATTTTATAAAATCAATACTGAAGATTTCTGCACCTAATTTGTCGACCATCAGTTACAGACTAAGTGCACTGGCACCCTTAGTATTCGACAGCTTTCAATCATTAATTGAGGCAGATATTGATATGATTTCGGTGACAAAGCGTCTTTCCTATTCAAGCTTTTTTGAAATGCTTTCTAATATATAGCTTCTTAAAATGTCTTTTGCCTGCTTTCTGGTACGCCCATATAATACTCCAAATTTTCTTAATGATTTTTTTGTTGTTGTAAATCTTATTAATGTAGCTAGTCTGAAGTATCACGCTAGTGAGCCTATGATATTTCTGACTTTTATGATCTGGTATTACTTTCCTTTTCTTAATGATTAGGTTGCAAGTGAGGCGGATATCCTCTTATTGCCTGCATTTAACAATTTGATCCATCTAGAAGTCAGTTCCAACTTTTGTCCCTCGGGTTATGGTTATGATTCTGTTTTGATCTTGAGAAGATTTTTCAAGTTTCTCCAGCTCTTGCCTAATCTAGAATCTATCGTCTTTGCTCTGGCAAGTAACTCACCTCTTACCTCCCAATATAATAAAAAGAATATCTTTCGCCTTAGCATTGATTTTGAGTTCTCTTTGAAAATTAGTTTTACCATATTTGCCAAAAACTGTTGTTTGTTGTATCGTACTTCTCTGAGCTTTGCTTTGATTTTTATAGGGCATTAATATCCCTGAAGAAGAGGATGATGGTTGTTGGTCATCACTTGATCCTAAATGTTTTCCACCACACCTCAAGTCAATCACATTCAAATGTTTTCTTGGGGAACCAAAGGATCTAAATGCGATTAAACTCCTTCTGAAGTATGTTGGAAATCTTGAGACCGTAACCGTTGTAGCTGATCACAAGCTTTCCAAAGATCATAAGGAATTAATAAATGTGATGAAGCTGTTACTAATGATTCCAAGACCTGCAAATTGTGTTATTAAGTTCTTGACGAGCTCTTGATTCTTGAAGTGTCCTGTGAGTGTTTACATTGCCAGTTTTTTTAGTTATGCAATATGCTGATTGGTGTAATTCCCTAAACTATCAAGGATATGGTATTAAGTAGTAAGTACTGAAATATTTTAATTCTCTGACATTCCTGTCTGAAATTGTGTCGTAAATGAACTTATACGAGTTGTCTTGCCTATCTCTACTTATTTGCTTTACATATGGACCCAATTTTCTGTGCTCAAAACATCCAGCTTTCTATATACATATTGCTGTAACTCTAAAGTCTTACCCTTTGTAACTGTTGGAGAAACTAAAAATAGTCCCACATAGCTAACTCCTTAGCCTAGATCTTAATATATAAGGTGTGAAGCCACTCCACTCATTGTCAATTAATTTTGAGTTGGAAGCCCTCACACTTCAAACATGGTATCAGAGATAGGCCCATATGAGAGTGGAATGAGAAGTAGACCCAAAGGGTTGCCCGTCCACCCGTACAGAGGTCCACGTTGTAGTGGTTTAATCTCCGCCCTACACGTGGAGGGGGAGCATGTTGGAGAAACTAAAAATAGTCCCACATAGCTAACTCCTTAGCCTAGATCTTAATATATAAGGTGTGAAGCCACTCCATTCATTGTCAATTAATTTGACATCCAAATTTCTAGAATACATGATTCCAATTCATTGTTCCTTGTATGTACCTCAACAACCTCTTTGCCGCGCCAAGATGTAGATGACTAGGTGAACTCATGAACCTAGAAAGCATACTTGAAGCAAACATGATGTCGGGTTGTTGTGAATATCCCTTTGCCACCAACCTTCCTTTGTGCCTTTGAACTGATCCATCCACATTGTACTTCACCTTGTAGATCCACTTCACACCAATAACTTCTTTGCCACTTGGCCTTGCTACCTTCTCCCATGTATCGTTCTCGTCAATGGCAAAAACTTCTTCTTCCATAGCTTTTATCCAAACCGGTTCTTTTGATGCTTCTTCAAAAATTTCCGGTTCCACCATACAAAAGTTACATCTTTCATACACTTCACTCAACCTTTGCATCTTCTTTGGTCGTGGTGGTGGTGATGTTGATGCACTAGTACTTGGAGTCATACTTGGAGATTCTCCTTGTCTTGTACTTGGAGGTGTTTGAGGTAGTTCTTCCTCATTTTCTTCACCTTCTTCAACTTCATTTGTTGCTGAATTTTCTTGCTCTTCATCAACAATAATGGTTCTCTTCTCAATTTTACCTTCTTCCCAATTCCATGAAGTTCCTTCATCAAACAAGACATCACGACTTGTAATCATTGTGTTGTTCTTCAAGCTAAACAACCTATAACCTTTTGATTGGAGGCTATGGCCGAGAAATACACATTTCTCACTTGATTCATCAAGATTTGTTCTCTTCACTTTAGGAATTTGAGAATAACACACACTACCAAAAACTTTGAGATGTCTTACCGATGGCTTTTAATAGATTTAAGCTCTAGATACCAATTGTTAGAATTTTGGGTGATTAAATGTAGATGTTTTTGATGAATTTTGATAATGGAGAAGTAGGAACTCTTATGGTTCTTCTTACTCTCTCTCTATTTTGATTAATTCAAGAGATAATACTAATTCTCTTTTCTTTTACAACTTATGGATTTCCAACACCCACATGTGTAGTCTACACACACACACAACTTAAATATAAAGTTGACACTCCAATTACACTCTTAACATAACTCACATTACTCAACAATCTCCTCCTTAATGTGATGTTCTTCTACTCCTAGTAGTTCACGGAAATGTTGAAATTTTCCTTTGGGAAGTTCCTTGGTGAATATGTCCGCCAATTGGTCTTCCGTCTTGCAATACTTGAGTTTTATCTCACCATCTTCAACCGCTTCTTGAATGAAATGGTACTTCAGTTTGATGTGTCTTGCTCTACAATGCTCAAACGAATTTTTGTACATAGCAATTGCCGATTTGTTGTCACAAAAGATTTCGGTTCTTTCTTCTTGGTTCTCTTGAATGTCTTCCATGATTCTTCTTAGCCATACAACATGAGATGTAGCTATTGATGCTGAAATGTACTCCGCTTCCGCTGTGGATTGAGCTACGGTTTCTTGCTTCTTCGATGCCCATGTAAATACACCGTACAAAGGTCCACGTTGTAGTGGTTTAATCTCCGCCCTACACGTGGAGGGGGATCACGACCAGCATAACCACCACCAAACTTAGGACCATCTTGTGCAGCAGGATCAACTTTAACAACACCAGGAAGATCAGTCATACCTAAAGCGGCAAGCATATCCATAGTATCCTTATCAACTTCAATACGCCTAGATCTTAATATATAAGGTGTGAAGCCACTCCACTCATTTTGAGTTGGAAGCCCACACACTTTAAACAGTAACAAATCTTTCAATCTTGCACTGCAAATAAACAAAATGGATACGGGAGCACATGTATGTTGGACTAAGTTAAGTGTTGATCTTTCGTGATTTAATCCTTTATTGAAGAACAAGAAGTTCCCCAAATGTCTATGATTCTTTGATCTGACAAACACGAGGGATCCTTCTTAGACTCTGGTTGCTAATTTGAATGTTTTAGGAGAAAAATTGGAAATGATGCATTTTTAGTAATTCGGCCAAGAAAATTTAAGTTGCTTTCGAAAAAAGTATCTTTGGTGGGTGGTTAACACTAAACTTCCTCAAATTGAAACTTTTCATGACACACAAGAAGAGATATCCAAACAGTAATCTCAGTATCATATATATATGACATCATTTTATTATAGATGGAGCTTTGACATACATAGCAGTTATTTTAAAGCTATTGCATAACATAATACTACTGTGACATGAGTAGGTCTCCCAAAGTAATAGTCTCAAAGGACTTTGGCGAAGATGAATTGCTCTGGGCTGATGTTGATAACTCAGCTGATACTCCTTCCATAGCTGGACAAGTAAGTGGATCACCACGTAAACATGTAAGTCCAACTTTCGCAGTACACAATATTTCATCGTGAACGACTTCCGGTGACACCCCTATGGATTGGTCTAAGTTGTCGCTAAACCTTATGTTTTGCGCCACATTATTACTCGAAGACATATATGAAGAATCAATTTGCGAGAGCAATGTGATGATTTCAGATGGATTCCTTCCCATTAGTACTTCTAGTATGATCACCCCAAAGCTATAAACATCACACTTTTCGGTCACCTTCATTGTATATGCAATCTCTGTCACAAAATTGATAAAAAAAATAAAAATGGGTGTGAAATTTATTTATTAACTTCAGAAAAATGGTAATAGTAACAATAAATGGTAAAAGCTTCAGTTGGATTGTATACCTGGAGCGACATATCCGTACGTCCCTGCAAGTGACGTCCAATTTGATGAATCTGGTTTCAAAATCCTTGCCATACCAAAATCAGAAACTCGAGCTTCGTATTCAGAGTCCAACAAAATATTATTGCTAGATATGTCTATGTGAACTATTGCTGTAATGCAGTCATGGTGCATGTAAGCAAGTGCATTATATGTTCCCTTGATGAATTTTATCCTTTTTATCCAATGAACTCCATCGCTCATTCCGCATCGCACAAAATAGATTGCTGTTATGACCAATGGCTCTTCCAAGCACAATCAATAGAGAATTGAAATAGAAATGAAAAAAAATGTAAAATAGGCACACACACAACACAAGGATTTATAGTGGTTCGATCAAGATGATCTACATCCACTTTGGAAGACGACGATAACGTTGTACTATGATTTGAACAAGATTACAAGAGTATGATTTAAAACCCTCTCTTAAGAACAAGCCTACACTGCCTGCCTTACACTCTCTCTAGAACACTTAGTGTTTCTCTCTTATTCTCACTAATGTTGGGATGATGTTTACAATGAAACTACATGGCCTTATATAGGAGAATGGAGTGAGTAAATGTCGACATTCATTACCATCTCATGTGATGATCCACTTGAGTGCCCACTATCCACCTTTCGGCTAGCTCCACTTGAGTCCACTTGAGTGACCACTATCCACCTTTCGGCTAGCTCCACTTGAGTGCCCACTAAAACCACCAAAAGTTAGTTCATAAAGAAAATGATTAGTTTATTCAAGACATTACACTACACTTTCAAACTTCCCCTTTCCACGAACTCATAAACCAAAAATGAGATTCTACGTTCAATATTAGAACAGAAACCAAAAAGTTTCACGATATTCTGGTGTCGAATTTAGGTTAATGCCTGAACTTCACATTTGAAAGACTTAAGATCAGCTATCTCACAATCTTCATTCAACGAATGAAGTTTCTTTACATCAACAACCTGACCAGTTGATAACTTTGCTTTGTAAACACTTCCATATCCTCCAGTTCCAATACAGTATTTGGTATCAAAATCTTCAGTTACTTCATTTATGTCTTCAAACACTATTTTCCCATCGTAATTCCAAATCGAAAATAAATTTCTTCCGGTGTTGATAGTTGTAACTTGATCCATAGGTGCGGAGTTTATTACAGATCTTTTTCGAATACGAAACCAAATGGCAAAGAATATGAATAAGAGGAATAACGACCCGAAAAAAGGAAGTAGGATTAGTAGAACAAGTTTACTATGCCTAGCCGTTTTTCTTCCAGTAATAACAACCGTGGAATTACATGGTTTTAGTCCTAGAGAAGTATCACCACATAACCCTTGGTTATGCTGTTGGGGGAGGCTTACGAAATCCGAGCTGCTATGCGCAATACGAAACCTACACAAGCAATTACAAACAATGCGGAAATAACACAACTACGCAATATAGGAGCAATCACACAACACCGGAAATTACGTGGAAAAACCCCTCCAAGGTGAAGGGTAAAAAACCACGGGAAAATATTCCACTATAACAATAATGGGTTACACAACAATTCTCCCAATTTGGGGATACACTCTTATTCAAGGTGCATATAGCACTTGGATATCAATTTGCCTAATTACACTCACCCCTAAGGATGGATCAACAATTCATTCACATATAATATGATATTCATTATCAATTTGAGAACATAAGTGATTTGAGATACTTACTACTAGGGTTTGAACAAACCCTAGATTTTTTCCCCTTTGAAGAGATGTGGAAATTGATAGCTCAATCTTCACCACAATTAACCAAAAGATCCTTAGCTAAGAACCCTTTCTTCTTCTCTTCAAGATACTTCAATCTCACCAAAAATTGGTGGTTTAATCTCTCTACCTCACTCACTCTCTTTTCTTCTTCCTCTCTTTATCTTTCTTCACGAAATGAAGAAGCTCAACATAAACTCGTCTCCTGATGCTTTTTGGTCTTTATAACAAAAAACAAGGCATGTGCTAGACAACTCCATTAATTGGTTAAGGGGCTACTCTAATGTTGGGCCATAAGACGTAAACCCAACAATATCCCCCTTACGACTTATGGTAAGGTACATGTCACCACCAAACATGCCATGCTGCAGAAATACACATGCTTGTATTTTGGTAGCGACTTTGTCATCATATCAGAACCATTGTCATCTGTATGGATATTCTTAATATACAACACCTTCTCCTCGAGAACTTCTTGTATCCACTGATACCTAATATTGATGTGCTTGGACCTCGAGCGAAAACTAGAATTCTTGCTGAGATGGATGGCACTCTGGATGTCACAGTAAACGATGAACCTCTGTTGCTTCAGACCGAGTTCTCTAACAAACCTCTTCATCCATGTCATCTCCTTGCAACTCTCTGTAGATGCAATGTACTCTGCCTATGTAGTAGAAATTGCCACAAATTTTGTAACTTGGATTGCCAAGACACAGCTCCCCCTTCATAGGTAAATAAGTAACCTGATGTCGACTTTAGACTGTCTTGAGCACCTGCCAAATCTGAATCTGTGTAACCAACTAACTCTGGCTTGTCACCCCCATAGCACAAACACATATTAGAAGTACCCCTTAAATACTGTAGTATCCATTTCACTGCTTCCCAATGCTCCATAGCAGGATTTGATAGAAATCTGCTTACTACTCCAACTGCATGAGATATATCCGGCCTTGTACACACCATTGAATACATTAAACTACCAACTGCGTACGCATAAGGAATTTTCTCCATCTTCGGTTTCTCAACATCATTCACAAGACATTGATCACGAGTTAACTTAAAATCGTTTGCAAGTGAACAACTTACCGGATCAGCCTTGTCCATGTTGAATCTTTGCAACACCTTCTCAATGTAGCTTTCTTGTGATAACCACAGGTTCCTTGCTTTCCTATCACGAGTGATCTCCATGCCAAGAATACGCTTTGCTGCACCCAAGTATTTCATAGCAAAAGACTTGATCAGATCTGACTTCAACCTGTCAATCTTTTTCTTATCTTTTCCAACAATAAGCATGTCATCAACATATAGCAAAAGAGTAAGAAAATCACCATCAACAAATTTTTGAATGAATACACAATGATCTGAGGCTGTCCTCTTGTACCCATGTTCCTTCATGAACGATTCAAACTTCTTGTACCATCTTCTTGGAGCTAGCTTCAAACCATATAGACTCTTGTTTAGCTTGCATACCATGTGCTCTTTGCCTTTGACTTCAAAACCCTCGGGTTGTGCCATATACACATCTTCCTCCAACTCACCGTGAAGAAATGTTGTCTTGACATCTAGTTGTTCTATCTCAAGATCCAAACTAGCGGCTATTGCCAAGACAACCCGAATAGAAGGAAATCTCACCACCGGTGAGAAAATCTCATCGAAGTCAACACCCTTTCTATGCTCATAACACTTCACAACTAAACGTGCTTTATACCTTGGTTGTGAGCTACTATCTTCAGTCTTGATTCTGTACACCCACTTGTTCTTCAAAATTTTCTGGTTCTCAGGTTTGTCAACCAAATCAAAAGTGTCATTCTCATATAAAGACCAACCTCTTCTTTCATGGATTTCAACCACTTCTGACTTTCAGTAACACTAAGAGCTTCTTCATAAGACTCTGGTTCACCTGCATCTGTGAGCATCACATACTCATGTGGTGTATACTTTGTTGAAGGTAATCTGGTCCTGCTGGATCTTCTCAACTCAGCTTCTGGTTGTTGTTGTTGCTGCACTTCTTGCTCAACATCACCCACTGGAACATCTTCATGAGATTAATCTTCATTTACATTACCATCAACATCATCATCATGTTGTTCAAGAGAAGGAACAACTGGATTTGGATCCAAGGTTATATCAGCTTGAAGCTTTGGCATCTCAATCTTCTCAAAGTATTTAATAGTCTGATCTTCAAGGAATACTACATCCCTACTTCTGATAACCTTCTTATCAACTGGATCCCAAAATATGTAACCAAACTTCTCTTTCCCATAGCCTAGGAACAAACATTGCTTTGCTTTGTCATCAAGCTATGATCTCTGATCTTTTGGGATATGAACAAATGCCCTGCAACCAAACACTCTCAAGTGATCATAAGTAGGTTCTTTGTCTCTCCATAAATTTTCTTATACTTCTCCATCTAGCGGTATTTAAGGAGATCGATTTATCAAATACACAATAATATTCATTGCTTCACCCCATAAATGCTTCTGCCACTTGGAATGAGATAACATGCACCTAATTCTCTCAAGAATAGTGCGGTTCATCCTCTCTGCAACACCATTATGTTGTGGAGTCTTTGGTACTTATTTTTCATGACGTATAACCATGCTCTTACAATACACTTCAAGTGGTCCAATGTAATCTCCCCCATTGTCATAACGAAGGAACTTCAAGGTTCTACTTGTTTCTCTTTCCACCATGCTGTGAAACATCTTGAACACAGGAACAACATCATCTTTGGTCTTGATTGCATATGACCAAACCTTCCTTGAAGCATCATCTATGAAACTAACAAAATAAACAGCACCACCAAGTGTTTTGACCCTTAAAGGTCCACATACATCAGAATGAACAAGATCAATAATACCATAATTGCGCTTGGGTAAAGCTTTATGAAAAGAGACTCTAGTTTGTTTACCAACTAAACAATGAGTACACTTACCCAATTGCATACCTTTGGCATTTGGCAAAACTTGTCTTTTAGTGAGGATTTGAATTCCCTTCTAACTAAGATGACCAAGTCTTCTATGCCACAGCTCGGAGATTGAATCTTTGTCAACAACATTCAACTCACCTTTCAAAACCTTCACTTGTGTCTTGTACAATGTGCCACACTTCTTTCCTCTTGAAATAACCATGGAGACCTTGCTTAGCTTCCATTTTCAATCACCCAAGTGATTGTTGTACCCTTCATCATCTAACACTAGTGACATTAGATTCAAATGAAGATCTGGTACATGTCGCACATTTCTGAGAACCAACGTACAACCAACACTGGTCTCAACCTTTACATCACTCATTCTTACAATCTTCGAAACACCACTGTATACCATTCTAACTGACCCAAAGTCACTAGCCTTGTAGGAGGTAAATACATCTTCATTAGGAGTAGCATGATAAGATGCACTTGAATCAAATATCTATTCTGAATCAGAACCTGCAAAACTCACACAAACATCATTACAATCTGAGAATATAATCATATCATCATTTGTCGCAGTAGCTGCAACACCATTTTCTTGGTTATCATTTCCTTTAGCCTTCTTGTGTTCTTGCTTAGGCTTCCTGCATTCATTTGAATAATGACCTCTCATACGACAGTTCCAACATTCAACTTCCTTTCTGGACTTTGATTTACCCCTTGACTTGATACGACCAACTTGCCTTCTGTCTTTTCTTCTACCCCGATTTTGTGTCACAAGAGCTTCTGAATGAGATGAGTCTAGTGACCTTCTTCTAACTTCTTCATTCAGCAAACTGCTAGTTGCAATAGTCATGTCCAACTTCCTATCTGGAGCAGAATAACTGAGACAATTCCTCAATGGCTCCCAACTGTCTGGTAAAGTATTTAGCAACAAATAAGCTTGAATCTCTTAGGGAATTTTGAGATCCATAGATGTAAGCTGATTCATAATACCCTTCCTTTTATTTAAATGTTGCGCTATTGAACTTCCTTCCTTGTAAGACAGCTTTCGAAGCCTTTTTAATAGAAGAGATTTTGCGCAAGGAGACTGCTAATCTTATATCTCCTCTAACTTGGTCCACAAAGAATATGCTAGTGTCTCACTAGCCACATGATGAAAAATGCTACCATGAATCCACTGACGAATAAAACCAACTGCTTTTCGATTAGTAACTTTCCAATCTTCTTCACTTGTCTTCTCATGCCTTACTCCCTTACTCTCTATTGGACCATAAAGATCCTTACAATATAACCAGTCTTCCATCTTCTCCTTCCATATCACAAAGTTCTCACCAATCAAATTGACCATTCTATTACTAGTGCTAGCTTCCGCCATTGCACAGGATTAGCTCAACCCAAAAGATCTGATACCACTTGTTGGAGGAGGCTTACGAAATCCGAGCCGTTATGCGTAATACGAAACCTACACAATCAATGACATACAATGCGGAAATAACACAACTACGCAATATAGAAGTAATCACACAACACCGGAAATTACGTGGAAAAACCCCTCCAAGGTGAAGGGTAAAAAACCACAGGAAAATCTTCCACTATAACAATAATGGGTTACACAACAATTCTCCCAATTTGGGGATACACTCTTCTTGAAGGTGCATATAGCACTTGGATATCAATTTGCCTAATTACACTCACCCCTAAGGATGGATCAACAATTCATTCACATATAATATGAGATTCACTATCTATATGAGAATATAAGTGATTTGAGATACTTACTACTAGGGTTTGAACAAACCCTAGATTTTCCCCCTTTGAAGAGATGTGGAAATTGATAGCTCAATCTTCACCGCAATCAACCAAAAGATCCTTAGATAAGAACCCTTTCTTCTTCTCTTCAAGATGCTTCAATCTCACCAAAAATTGGTGGTTTAATCTCTCTACCTCACTCACTCTCTTTTCTTCTTCCTCTCTTTCTCTTTCTTCACAAAATGAAGAAGCTCAACATAAACTCGTCTCCTGATGCCTTTTGGTCTTTATAACCAAAAACAAGGCATGTGCTAGCCAACTCCCTTAATTGGTTAAGGGGCTACTCTAATGTTGGGCCATAAGACGTAAACCCAACATGTGCTTCAATGCATCGACATGAGCGTCTTGAAAGGCCTTGGTGTTTGGAAGAGGGCCACTCAATTTGTTATACGAAACATCGACAGTTGTCAAGCTGAGCATTTGATCAAATGAAGATGGAATTGAGACGGAAAGCATGTTGTGGGACAAATTTAGTGTTTGCAGTTTGCTAGGTTTATCGTAAGATGAAGGTATCTCTCCACTCAACTCATTATAATTAAGATCTAACAAAATCTGTAATGACTCCAAGTTTCCGATTTGTGGTGGAATGATATCATTAAAATTGTTTGTGCTCAAGTTCATATATAGTAACTTTGAACACTCCCCTAATTGTTTGGGTATTGATCCAATGAGTTTATTTTTTGATAGATATAGATGTTGTAGGTCGGATAACATTCCGATTTGCGAAGGAAACCTACTAGAAAGCTGGTTATTACTCAAATGTAACACGATTAATGAAGACAAGTTGAACAACTCATTTGGAATTTTCCCTACCAAATAATTTGAATGCAGATAAAGTTCAGCTAAAATCTTCAACTTTCCCATTTTAGATGGTATTCTACCTGTGATTTTGTTCCCAGAGAAAGAGAGCATTGTCAAATCTTGGCAATCCCCCCAGTCTTTTGAGATTTCGCCATACAACATATTATTACTCACAACAAATCTCTCCAGATATGGATATACGTGAAATGCCTCCGTTACATTATCAACCATTTCATGCGGTTTTATTTTGTGTCGATTCATTTGACCATGTCACCCGATTAAATTGTCCCCGGATTCTAACACGGATACAAAAATAAAAATAAAAAACCTTAACGGACCCAATGTTTCTGTAGCCACAACATCCAGCTTTCTATTGCTGTAACTCTAAAGTCTTACACTAACAAACACGGATGCAACATAAACAGGACGGGTAGGACATGCCTGCTAGTAGCAAACTTTCAATTTTACACTCTATAAACACGAGGTGGATACCGGAGCACATGTACGTTGGGATAAGTTGAAGTGTTGGATGTAAGCTTTCCCTGATGCTGTTGCATTCTTTTTTTCAATGGTGTATTACATCGTATATTACAAAACATGCACAGGACTCACAGAGAGAAAAGATTATTATTGAAAAAGATATAATCATAACTGATTAACTTAAAAAGGAGGAAACAAATGAAAAAAAGATGAAGATGTCTTGGTTATGACAGCAGAATGTCTCTTAGCGTAATCATTTCAAAAGGCTTTGCTAAATCGGCCCTGCTCTGAGCTGACAATGATAGCTCTACTGCTACTTCTTGCATAGTTGGCCGAGTACTTGGATCACCTCGTAAACAGGAAAATCCAACCTTGACGATGTACATTATTTCTTTCTTCACAATATCAGCTGGTGCTCCAAGGCATGGGTCCAAGATGTCTCTCAATCGTATGTTTTGCCCCATATTACTCAATGATGGAGATGAAAGAATAATTTTCGAGAGCAACGTGATGATTTCAGATGGATGTGTTCCCATAAGTACTTCTAATATGATCACCCCAAAGCTATAAACATCACATTTCTCTGTCACTTCCATTGTATAGGCAAGCTCTGCAAACATCATTATAAATAGATGTGAATCACTGACTGATTCCAGAAAAATCGTACCTTTATTACAATAAATCAGAGAAGTTTTAGTTGGAAGACTATACCTGGAGAAATGTACCCATAGGTTCCAGCTAGGGCAGTCCAGTTTGATGAATCTGGCTTCAAAATCCTCGCCGTACCGAAATCAGAAACTCGAGCTTCATATTCAGAGTCCAACAAAATATTATTGCTAGATATGTCCCTGTGAACTATTGCTGGAATGAAATCACGGTGCATGTAAGTAAGTGCATTAGCTGCTCCGTTGATGAATCTTAGCCTCTTTATACAATCAAAATCCACCGATTGTTGTCCATCGCATAAAACGTCTTTCAAGCTTCCTCTTTCCACGAACTCATAAACTAAAAATGAGATTCTTCGTTCAAGATTAGAACGGAAACCAAAAAGTTTCACGATGTTCCGATGTCGGATTTCTGTTAGTGCCTGAACTTCACTTTTGAATGACTTAAGATAAGATATCTCAGAATCTTCATCTGACGAGTGAAGTTTCTTCACAGCAACAACTTGACCTGTTGACAGCTCTGCTTTGTAAACACTCCCATACCCTCCCGTTCCAATGCAATATTTAGCATCAAAATCCTCGGTTGCTTCAATTATGTCTTCAAACACTATTTTCCCATCGTAATTCCAAATCGAAAATAAATTTCTTCCGGTATTCGAAACTGTTGCTTGATCGGTAGGCGTGGCATTTCTAACTGATCTTTTTCTAAGGCTAAACAAAATGACAAAAAGTATGAATAAGAGAAACAATGAACAAATTAATGGAAGTAGGATTACGAGCAAAAGCTTTTTCTTGTCTTGTTTTCTTCTTATCACAACCGAAAAATCACATGTATTTAAACCCACAGTGTTATTACCACATAATCCTTTGTTGTTCTTCAATGCATCAATTGGAGCATCCTTAAAGGCCTTAATGTTTGGAAGAGAACCACTCAATTCATTATACGAAACATTGACGCTGGCTAAGCTAACCATCTGATCAAATGAAGATGGAATCGAGCCGGAAAACTTGTTGTGGGATAAGTTTAACATTTCCAGTTTGTTTAATTTACCAAAAGCTGATGGTATCTCTCCACTCAAATCGTTGTAACTAAGGTCTAACAAATTCTGTAATGACTCCAAGTTTCCGATCTGTGGTGGGATGCTTTCACTAAAATTGTTTTTGCTCAAATCCAAAGATAATAACTTCGAACACTCCTCTAGTTGTTTGGGTATTGAACCGCTGAATTTATTTGTTGATAGATCGAGATATTGTATGTTGGATAACATTCCGATTTGAAAGGGCAACCTACCCGAAAGTTGATTATTTCTCAAAGATAACCTGGTCAATGAGGACAATTGGAACAACTCTTTTGGAATTTCCCCTACTAAATTATTTTATGAAGGTAAAGTATATTTAAAATCTTCAAATTTCCCATTTCCGATGGTATTCTACCTGTGATATAGTTCCCTGAGAAAGATAAGCCTGTCAAATTTTGACAATTTCCCCAGTCTTTTGAGAGTTCACCATACAACATATTATCCATCAGACCAATCCTATATAGATGAGGATACACATGAAATGCCTATGTTAGATTATCTACAAGTTGATTAAATGAAAGATAGAGATGTCTAAGGCTGCTGCAATTTCTAAGGCTTCTTGGTATAGGACCCGTAAAATGGTTATTACTTGCCACGAATTGTTCAAGAGTTGCGCTCTGACAAATATGAGGTAAATAACCAGAAAACTTGTTTTCACTCAAATACATTTTTGTCAACTGTGTTAGATTGGTGAGTTCAATCGGTAATGAACCAGTTAGTTGATTTTGAAAAAGAACTAAAAGATTCAAGTTTCTCAAATTACCCACTGATGCAGGAATTGAGCCAGTGAGTTGGTTTAAGGACAAAGATAAGGTAGTTAGAGAACTGAGTTCTCCAATATTTCGAGGAATTATTCCAGAAAGTTGATTATCATATAGTAAAAGAGTGTTCAAGTGAGTGAAATTGGTTAAAGAAGCAGGTATTAAACCATTGAGTTTGTTCGACGACACATCAAAGGTAGTAAGAGATATTAGCCTACTGATTTCTCGAGGTAGGACGCCCGAAAGGTGGTTATCGTAGAGGTAAAGAATTTCCAGGAAAGTCAAATTGGTTAAGGAAACAGGGATTGAACCACTAAGATTGTTATAGCCTAAGTGTAAGAGGGTAAGGGAACTTAGCTTCCCGATATCTCGAGGAATTTCACCCGAGATTTCATTTCCAGATATTGATAAAAGGTTCAAGCTAGTCAGATTGCATATAGAAGTAGGCATTGAACTAGTAAGATTGTTCACATCCAACCCAAGGTAAGTGAGAAGATATAAATTGCCTATTTTTTGAGGGATGGATCCACTGATTTGGTTTTGAGAAAGGTCTAAATATAGCAGACTTGTGAGAAATGTTATTTCTGGTGGAATATATCCAGAAAATTTATTGAAAGAAAGATCAAGGTGGGTGAGTTTTGGAAGATTACTGATTTGGGGCGGAATGTTTCCAAAGAGTTCATTGTGGCTCAAGTCAAGACTAACAATGTTTGAGAAAGATGAAAAGTTCAACTTATGGAGCGTACCTTGCAAACCCAAACCAGTTACATTCATTTGAGCAACGTTTCCCTTGTGGTTACAATGGATTCCGTACCACTCGCATGGGCTCGTTGCGCTAGTAGTAGAATTCATCTTCCAAGAAGAGAGGAGAGAAGTAGTTTGATTAAAAAGGGTTGGTTTCCATTTCAAAAGAGCATCAACTTGTTCTTCAACTACTACTTGTGATTTTTTTTCATGGGTTAAAGAAAAAGAAGAACTTGAAGCAAAGACAACAACATTGTAAGATGAAACAAACAATGGTACCAAAACTAATAATGTAGCAGAGACAAAGGTTACTCCTGGCCACATTTTAAAACTTATCGGAAGAATGGGCTTTCTTTAATTTCGAGTGATGATCAATCAAGTCCTATAAGGTGTTATATATAATGTCATTTCATTTAGCTTGTTTTGCTATCAGAAGGCTTAAGTTGGAGTGAAGTCAATATGCTCAAGTATGTTGCTTTTTTTCTTCTTCCAGTCACCCACAAAATATCTGACTAAATTGTGGTTGAGTGTAATTTTGGTCTTATGACAGGTGGTTGACCGTTGAGTTTAACCCACAAGATCCAGTCACGCACAAAAGATCTGAGTAATTGTGGTTGAGTGTAATTTGGGTCTTATGACAGGTAGTTGACCGTTGAGTCACATGATAAATATGAAGAATTAATTGGGGGATATGGGAATTAATTGGGGGATATGAATTACTTCCCCCAACCCATGGTGTGTGTTAAAGGGTGATTTTTGGTTATGAATATACTAAAATACCCTTCCCTCAAAATAAAATAAAAAACTTAAAATCAAAAAACAAAATCATATCCCCCATTTCCATCTCCACTTCTTCCCTCAAAATAAAAATTAAAAACTTAAAATCAAAAATCTAAATCATATCCCTCATTTCCATCTCCACTTCTTACTAATCTTATTTAGGGGTAGTGTTTTGAAACCCAAATATTCTCCATTCCCTTTCGAATTCTAAACTCTCCCCACTCTATATCAAATTCTCTTCACCTCACTTTGGAAACGAAATTTTTTTTTTATTCGGAAGTGATGAAGATCATGCTGAAAGTGATGATAACCATGCCGGAATTGATGAAGACCATGCCGCAGTGCAGGTTCCGGCATATGGTCTTTATCAATTCGGCATGGTCTTCGTCACTTCCATTTTGAATTTTTACTGCCTTTAAAAAACTTGGTACCGATGGTCAGTTGATATGAAGACCATGCCGTATTTTTTCCGAGATAGTTTTCATATTTATTTCCTATGCAGAAAAACAATACCGGCATGGTCTTCATATCAACTCGACCATGCTTGCACCAAGCTTTTTAAAGCCAGAAAAATTCAAAATGGAAGTGAGGAATACCATGCCGAATTGATGAAGACCATATGTTGGAACACTCAGACGGCATGCCCGATAATTTCCTATCAATGCCGGTAGTCAAGTGAAAAAATCAACATTCGGATACTTTTCATTACGTTCCGGATAGGTATTTAAGCAAAATACTATGCTTAACAAAAATTATGATAGGTATTTAAGCAAAATACTATGCCGGAAAAAAAACTATTACCATGCCGGTACCTGTTCAAAACCAGAAAAAAATCAACATTCGGAAGATCAAAACCAGGAAAAAAATTGTAACGGGAGAGCTACGCCCTCTCGTTGGGGCTACGCCCCCCCGAACCCCCCCCCGGATAGTGGCAAACAATTTATGAACATTTCCAACAATTGCCGGCATGAGTTTTTGGTTGAATACCATGCCGGCACCAAGTTTTTTCAGCTGCAACAATGGTGGATTCAAAGAAAAAAATTAATTTTTCAACCTCTTATTATCAGTAATTCTCTCATCACAATCATCTTCCCATTTTCAAAAAAAGAAATTCCTCTCAAATATTTTTTCCCTCCTTCTACTCTCACCCAAACACAAATAAAAATACACACTAA
Source organism: Papaver bracteatum (assembly GCA_023529315.1). NCBI lineage: Eukaryota > Viridiplantae > Streptophyta > Magnoliopsida > Ranunculales > Papaveraceae > Papaver > Papaver bracteatum. The sequence continues at coordinate 68,423 of JAJJWX010004465.1, read as the reverse complement.
TTTATCCCCCAAATACTTAACATTTTACTAATTATACTTAATCACTAATCCTAATTAGTGTGGGCTAGATTAGGAATTAAAAAAAAAATTACATAGGGGGTCACCCAGAATTGCTATTGGGACACCTATTTTGTCCCGTAGCTATATCCCCCAATTAATTCTTCATAAATATCTGAAATTTGGTGGATTCAGTGTTACAATATGATAAGTGTAATTTTAATTATGGAGATCACGATCACTTTTTCAAGTCGATATATTTGATTATTCAGTTTTTTTGGTTTATTTGATTATTCAGTTTTTTGGTTAAATAGCCCTTGGATTTGAATTCCTGGGTCTATAAGACAAAAAAACCATGAGCATTGTTCTAATATCCAAATATCTTAATATACTGTTCTAATATATAGAATCGGGTATTTCACCTAAGGTTTGAAAAACGGTCCTTTTTTTCCGAGAAAACGGCCGTTAAAAATGCTCACACCTATGTAGCGTGTTCGTGAGGGTCACCGATATGCTTGTCTAAATAACACCGATAAATAGCAAAAAATGGTGTAATTTAGACCCGTTATATCTGTTTTCACGCATGTTATAACCGTTTTTCTAAAATTGATTTTTACGTTTGTTTCGTCTAAAAAACATTTTAACATAAGTTTTTTAGAAAGTTTTTTCCGTTTTCACACCCGTTATACCCGTCTTTTAGAAAAAAAGAATATAAAATACTATTTTAATCAATTTTTTATTTCTAAAATAAAAGATTAAGAATTACAATTAAAAAAATTAAAATATTTGAATAAACAAATCAATTCTTCTTAATATAAAGGAGAATGATTTTTTTGACATGTCGACTCCATATTCACTTTCAAGAATTCTAAAATATTATAGTGCCACATCAGCAAACAATCAGCGCCACGTCAGGCTACAAGTTCCATTTTTAACCGACGTTTATGTTACCAAACGGTACGTGTTTTGGAAAAACATGGCCATTCAAGATCATTACATACCGTCTTAACAGACACATCCAATGACCAACAGTTGTGTGTTTTGCAACAAAATGTCCATTCACCCAAAAGACACGATATTTGAAAGTTTAAATATATATATTCGATAATTACGAATCAAAAAGAGGCATTGGGCTCTGATTCGCAGTCTATCGGCTGCCATCAACATTTTTCGTACAAATCCAAAAGAGGCGTTGGCATGTGATTCTTCATTCTATAACCAACCTTTCGGTAAACCAGGGCTCTGAAAAAATAGAACTAAACAAACAGGTTGATCAAAATATTGGTGCAATCAACGGCAATGAAAGATAGATTGTTGTTGTGACAACAACCACTCACGATACACAGCCTTTGGAAGATCAATAATGTTCTTGGATCAAGTTCGTACTTGGTACGATATTGATGCATTAGGAACAGAAACATCAATTTGTCTAATTTCCCTTAATATCGGCGAGATCAGATGACAGTGTACAGAATCGCTACATTCTAAAATATGAAGAAGAAGAATGCGGATGGGTTCTAAGCTTTGCATCAGGTTCGTTAGTAGACCCAGAGAGTAAGTGCAAATATAATATTCTGATCCGTCGTTGGAGAATGGAAGGAAGGTACGCAGTTATATATAAGTTTCTTTACAACTTCTTTAAAAAAAAAAAAAATTGGCATTGTTTTACTCCAACCTATAGGCATGTATGAGATGAAGACGAATTACTTCAATCAGGAAACGGTAAAAGATCGAGGTTCCGTTACAAGAGTGAATATGAGATAAAACAGTTTTGATGTCCTGTAAAAAAAGAAAAAGCATAATGGGTGAAAATGAAAAGAAAGAAACAAAACAGGGGACATGAGATATTAGTTACTCAAATCATTTAATTTTCTATAGGTTATACTGCGTATATTTAAAAGAGAAATGAATTAGCTTGAATTAAAGAAAACAAATTTTGGAAATCATATCTAAGTTGTACATATTTTCAATCTGACAGATGATCGACCATAAAAGAAATGACAGACGTAATCTCGATCTTTATTGCGAAGATAAGGAGATGCGAAATCAAATTATTGAATTAGCCCGTGCAAATCAGAACTTGCAGTAAACGGTTAAACGATTGATGTGACAATCTATACGTGAATTTATGAACATTCTTTCTCTGTGTCTCTACATGCACTTTGTTTAATCATTTGTATTATGTCGAATTGTAGATTTACTAGCAAGGGAATAAGAAATTTTATTCATTGGCGTGTCACATATTACAAATTTCATTGATGCCAGTATTTGACTGTTCATTTAGCTGCTTTTGTTTTATTTCAACTAACTTCCAGTGGCTTAGTTTAGATGATGATGCATATTTTTCGTCGTCATTCTTTCAGTTCTGCCTTGAACTGGTGCAAGTATGTTCCAAATGGGGGAGAAAAATGGTAAATTTTGGCATGATATTTCAATGTAGATGTTAAGCGTTGTAAAGAGTCATTATTTGATCCATTCTGAATTTACGCAAGTATCAGAACGGTGAGTTCGCTATCTTATTGAGGCATGATTTGTCATTTGTTAGAATACTAATAATGAAAAGTGGGGAAAAATCAATCAATGGATTGAGATGACAGGTGTTGGTCTCGAACGAAGAACCTTTGGGCTATAAGATGATGATAAACTCTGTGAAATTCTTTTACGTAGTTTGATGCAAACACAATCTATGATTAGGCTTTTTAGTTTTTCTTTTGGGTTATTAATGAACTATCCCGTCCATTTGGACGGGCTTACAGAGCTTGTAAATAAAATAAAAAACGTCGTAACAACGTTATTTAGACTTGATATAACCGTTTCCGCGCATGTTAAAACCGTTTGATATGAAATTCATATTATAATTTATTTATTTTTTCTATTTAACCGTTATTACACCCGTTATTTCATAAAAATATCAAATAAAAACATTTTCCCCATAAACAACGCGTTTTTTGCTCGATTAAATGGGTGATTCGATTTCGTCCTATTGATTAGAGGAGTTTTCTTTTGAGTTGATTTGGTTTGTTAATTTGTTTATAGAGAAGGCTATGGTGGGTCTAGGATTGGATTGTGATTTTTTGTTGTTGGATGTGGTTTTGAAGGATGATTTTTTCGAGAGTTCATGAATGTTAAATGATGATAGAGATATGGGTTTGTTATGGATTAGATTTGTGCAGGAAAGGAGAATATCGACCTTTAAAATCAGCCCCAAGTCCATGTTTAAATCACTTGCAGAATGCACTAAAGATGTTTGCGAAAAAGCCAAAAAAATAGTTTCAAACATTTTTATCAAGGGTTGAGAGTGCTATAGCTGTGGTAGTATGGGCTGTTATTGAGATTTTAATGGAGGTTTTTACAACAACAGATTTGGGATTCTTCACTTGAACTGAAATTGAGTTCAAATTGGGGTTTTGGCTTGTTTTGTGGGTTTTGTATGTAATCCAAGATTGGGTCGTTATTGCAATTCGTGGTACTCTATTGTTCAATTTGAGAGGTAAAGAGATGGTTGTGTACCAAGCTTTTCACAGCACCAATGGACCAATTGGTGATGCCGTTGAATCGTGGCTGTGAACACAAGGGGCCAAATGAAGTTCTAATGCAGCACAAGGACAATAACATATGAAATTGGGGTTGAGTTGATATTATCTCCATGAGATTTATAAACTGATTGAAGATGAACTCTAGAAGCCATAAGAGGAGCATTCAAACGGCGAAGAATGTAATGGGAGCAATGCGGTGTTCTAATATTCATCTTTTGCTTTTCTAAGGTTTCGAAATGCCCGTTTCAGAGCTCAAGCAAATAGTGCCACAATACTAGGGGAGACATTTTCTTCTCATGCGCAAGTTGCTGAAAAGATGAAGAAATTCAAGATGTAGCAGGGACGTTGCATCACATTCTGGTACATGTTATGTTGTCATTACATTTTTGAAGCAATTAATTATCTACCTTTGATTTTCATGTTTCATTACTAAATGCAAGCAATGCGACAAACTAACTCAGCACGAGCTTTTATAGGATGTAGAGTAGCGTATTGTCATTTACTTAGTTCTATTTATTTTGGTTCCTGGTCTGTCTTGTCTTCGGTTTATATTTAATTCATGGTATATTATATGTTTTAAAATGAAATTCTTAGTTGGAGGTTAGGTTTGCATTCAAATTGCAGATTTTAGTATTAGGAGCATAAACTAGAATATCAAAATGTTCATATAGCATTTTTGCAAATTTAATAGTATCATTTAGTTTCTTCTTAATTATTCTACTCAAACACTTAGGTCAAACAAAAATCTTAGTTAAATAGATTTAGCATTTTATGATAATGAAATTGCTACTGTGATCGGTTGTTCGACGTGAATTTAGATTTATCCACGAAATACACAAGATGCACCTAAGTGCATAATGTATATTCTGATAGAAAATATGTTTTGGCCCAGATGTACCTGAGTGCATAATGTATATTTTTATTGAATTTTTTGTTATTCCTCATATTTTTGTTTTATAATACTTGTATTTGGTTGATGTTTCACTAGTGGAAAATGAGTTTTTAACCACTTCCTGGGATTCACAAATACTAATGCTGATGGGCTGATGTAGTTATAGGTGCTGTGAGCAACAGTTGTTTTATTAGGAAAATTAATAAAAAAATAAAACTTGTCTTTGCAAAAATAGTTTTCTTAAAGAGTACTATTTATATAAAAATATGGAGTTTAAAGAACAAATGTGGGAGTAAATAGTTTCTATAGCCCCAGATTTATCCTTGGTTATCTCTCCTTGAACTTTATTGCTTTCTCTCTCTTTTAAATCTAACCCAGCCGACGCTCTCTCTTCCATCTTCTTCATCTTTTCTACCAAACTGAAATTGCCGAAGCTTAATTCGTTTAAATCTAACCCCTCGTTTCATTATAATTCGTTTTGCTGAAATACTTCATTCAAACAAAACTGTAATCGTTCTCCCACAATTCGTTTTCCCCCATGATTCGATCTGTAGCTTTCACTAATTTCTTCGATCCGTAATGGTTTCTCTTTCTTAAATTTCTTTGATCTATAATGTTTTCTTCTTTCTTCTTTCTTCAATTTCTTCGATCTGTGATGTTTTTTTTCTTTCTTCAAATTTTCGATCTGTAACAGCATCTTCTTTCATCAGTTTCTTCGATCGGTTGTCATAAATTGCTCATGAGGTTGTCATAGTTCATGTTTTGTAGAAATTAATGAAATGAGTATCTCATAAACCTCATAAATTGCTCTCATATTTTTTTGGTTGCAGAAATTGTTGGAATTTCTCATGAAAAATGTTGCTTGAACTGACGAGCTGAATTCAGACGCTGGACAATCAACCTTTTGTATGTTTTCTCAGTATTTTTTTATCGTATGAATGTGAAATTTTATTATGATGTTTATATCTATATAGGTGAACTACTGTTAAATTTTCATGGAGTTCTGATGATTTTAAGTACCCCAAAGTATGGGAGCATCGTGACTGAATTTTGCAGATTTGCAGTATGAACAGTCAGCTTCTAATCATCATATATCATGAATGAACCGTTATAATTTTCTGGTTTTTGAATAAGTTGTTGTACCTCGAGTCATGAGGCCACTATAAAAATTTCAATGCGATCGGCTAATTTTAGCTATTGAAAATCATTGATGATTAAACTAGGTAGATTATGTTGTCGTTAAACATAGCTTAGAAATGTGTACTTCAATTTTTATGTATGCTTGGCTACTGTGCATACTTGAACTGTTCGAGCTAAGGATACTGTTACTGGTAGTGGCTAATAAAAGAAAAGCTTAACTAGGTACGAGTACTCAGCTAAATGTGGAAATTTGCTTATGGATTTTGGAAAGGCACTTTTAGAAGTAAGTTATTGGATGTATGGTTCATTTCATACAGATTATGCATTTGAAATATATTTTTAATTAATGGTACTAATCTATCATCTGTCATAGCTTGTTTCAGTTCAGTATTTGTTGAGTGATTCTCTTACTTATATATATATATATATATATATATACTACAAACATTTACTCTCATTTGCGAAAATAGGACGGTTATCATATTATTTTGCTTGGCAGATATTGAAATGGGAGTTCTGTGCTAGGCGTCATGAAGAACTGTTGTCTCGTAGACTGCTAGCGCCACAGGTACATCATTGTTTTTCCTTTTTCATCTCACTGGCTAGAACTTCTTTTGAGATTTGAGGGCCATTTGATGTACCCTAACATTCTCCAACGCCAATCTCTGGGCTAATTTGTGGTCCAGATATGATCACTTCAGTAGCCCTATCTATTTCCCCTTCTAAGCATGTCACCAACTCTGTAGTTATTGTTTCCATACCTCTTAACTATATGACATTTCTAATAATGAAAGAAGTGGATCTCCAAAACAAATCCAAGGGGTTAGCGGGTGTCTGTATATAGTTAGCCTTTGTGGTTTGGATACTGCCATAATACTGTGAACATGGGGCATCTTAGTAATTTGAAGTATGTTCTTTCTCACTGCAGGTGAACCAATTGGTTCAGGCAGCCCAAAAGTATCAAAGTGCTGTCAGCGAAAGTGGATCTACAGGTCTTTCACCTCAGGATTTGCATAGTCATTGCAATGCGTGAGTCAACTAAACACTTATTTGATGTATTGTCTTGCTAAAGTGCGAAATGTTTCCGTTCTGTACCTACTTTTTCATATAGAGAGTTAGGGAGCATCTAAATCTGGTTGTTGTTGCAATTGGGATTAATTCTTTAACTCCATAGGTCTTCAAAAGCATCATAGTATGTGGAACTTCGACTGCTTGTACTGTTGATGGTCCTTTTACTAGTGACTAGTAGCATATTATTATATGGATGTGCAACTTATTTGCTGAGAATGTAATCTAATTCTCTAGTCGGACCTTTTATGTTTCTCTTTCTGTAGTTTCACGGGGGCCTGGCGTCAGCTAGGAAAAGTCATGGAGTTGCAGTCACTGAATGACTTGGGATTTTCAAAGAGATATGTTCGTTGCTTGCAGGTAGTTTGCCTGTTGTCTTAAGTCTATCATTTGAAGTTTTTTTTTTTTGGATGTGTCTTGTTCTCATCATATTCCTGCTTTTATTACCAACTAACAGATATCAGAAGTCGTCAGTAGCATGAAAGATTTGATAGAATTCAGCCGTGATAACAAGATTGGACCTATTGTTAAGTAATTTTGGAAGGATTATTTACGCTTTCGGTTGAAAATGAACTCAATCCTTGGTTCGATCATAAGTCATTCCCATTTAAATACTTTGCATGATCAACAGAATCCATCAGGAAAATTTTGAGAAGTGTTTTGTCCAGCAGTATTCTATGATTCATAGGCTCGAAACCAATAAGCTCTGTAACGTCGCCAAATTCTTTGCACATTTACTTGGTACAGATGCTCTACCTTGGCATGTGTTAGCTTATATTCGCTTGACAGAGGATAGTACTTCATCGTCACGTATCTGCTGGAGTTGTAAGGCGTCAAGCTGTTGATATTTCCCCATTGAGGAGAGTCAACCAGGCAATATACCTTCTCACCACTGGTGCTAGAGAGAGTGCATTTAGGAATGTCAAGACAATTGCTGAGTGCCTTGCTGACGAACTTATCAATGCAGCTAAGGGTTCTTCCAACAGGTATGAGATTATTTAATATTCAAGTATTTCTTTACATGGTCATCTAACTAATGCGTATTATGTTCATCCACAGCTAAGCTATTAATAAGAAGGATGAGATTGAGCGTCTAATTTTTTTGTTACATACTTTATGCATATAGGCAGTTTGCAGTGATAAATATATAAATGGATACCTTTTGTCTGTGCAGCTATTTTCCCTTACAAAATAGTCATGAACACGCAGCTTACAAAATGATTTATTTTGTTCTTTAGTTTTTAACATTCAATGTATTTTCCCTTAAAAAAATTGAACAGGAAGAGAACATATTTTGTCAAAACAAGTCCTCATTTTGTTTTGAATTCATTTTGTTTGGATTTTTTGCAGGTGGAATTAAACTTGGATCATGTATGGTAATGGATGCAGCTATGAACCTCTCTACGTGTGTCAACTTAGTGTTAGATATTTTTTTTCAGACTTGGAACTCGCAGTATTTAGTTGAAATTGTAAACTGAATTCACTTTCAATACCAATTGAGTTTTAAAGTCCTATCAATTTAATTTTGTGAAATTCGGTTTTAAAGTCATTATTATTAATTGTGATTCAGCTTTTAGTTTTTGATTTAGTTGAATCAGCTTTGGATTCAGCTGAATCAATTCTTCTTATTTTTTTTATGAAATATCTCAATAAAAACTACTGTGTCTGTCAGTAGGTATTTAGTTACTGTGAAAAACAGTTGTTTTTTTAAAGAAATCAATCTTTGCCAGAAATAGTCGTTTTGGAAAAAACCACTTTTAGATTCCAACTGATGGACACAGTCGTTTTTAGTGATATTACTTCTTGTCCTGGCAGTGGTTTAACTTCCATTTTCAACTAGTGTTGCTTTACTTACTTCCGTGATTATTGCTTCAATCTACAACTGTAGTTTCAAATTCAATAAGGAAACTTTCCCTTCAAATGAAAACAAACTTTCTGGAATATTTTCTCTATCACAAGATTTTCGGTTGAATATTTTCAAAAATTCAGCTCAATCCCCGAATTTTCTAGGGTTTCTTACATTTAAATGTCAAAAAAAGCATTCAGAGTTTTATCTCAATCAAACCCATCAATCAATTCAGAGGAAAATTAAATTTATAACAATGGCAAAAGAGGGAGAACAAGCAGTCTCTGATTTGGCAGCCAAGTTTATGCAAGGTGCTTTAGATCTTGGTGATGTCGATGATGTGGAATATCATGAAGCTGATGATGTTGGAGATGTAGCTGAAATTATTGAAGAATTTAGCCTCCTGGGGAAAATAATCATAGAAGGTAAAATAGGAGTTAAAACTATTGAAAAGCATATTGGTTATATCTGGGATTTTATTTCTGAAGCTCGTCTTAAGGTTTTTGAAATTGATAATAATATAATTGAGTTTCGCTTTAAGGATCGAGATACAATGAAGAAGGTTTTTGATACTCGTCCTTGGTGTATTAATGGCTACCTTATTAATTTGAGGTATTATGATTCTGCTTTTCCATATCAAGAGTTGGATTGGAATACACAATGTTTCTGGATTCAAGTGAAGAAAATATTACCAGAACATATGAATGTGAAGGCTATTACTAAAATTGGAAGGATTATGGGTGAGGTGCTAGCAATTCAGCCTGAAGATGGTATGCCAGTTGAAGGGGAACCTGTTAAAGTTTATTACTAATACAGGTTCAACCAGGTGGATCAAATTTTTCTATGAAAAACAGCCACATAAAATCTGTCCTAGCTGTTACATTCTCAATCATACTAAGAATGCTTGCAAGGCTGCTACTAAATATTTAGCTAAAGCTCATGCGAAGCCGCATTATTTTGGTGAACTTAATAAGGGTGAAAGAAAGAAAATTGTGATTTCTAGAGATGGTGACCAAGTGCCTAAGTTGCTTCAGAAGAAGATTGTTAGAGGTGGTGTTTTTATACCTCCTAAAGATGGATATATGGTTGGGACTAGTTCATCGGCTGGTGTGGATAAAGAGAATGTAGATGGAGGGGAGAGACTTGGAAAAAGGCAGAGAAATGAAATTCCAGAATCACATGTTTTGGAACATGATGTCAATAGTGCTGATAATCCTGTGATTTCACAGACAACTCATATGATCACAGCAAGGGATAATGGAACTGAAAGCACGACTGGGACTAAGGTATTTTCTAAAGGTTCTTTTTTTCTTTTCTATAAAATTTCTTTTAAGATGAAATTGATTTCTTGGAATGTGAAAGGTATTGCAAATGCTTTTACTAAACAACAATTTCAAAATTTGGTAAAATCCCAAAATCCTGAATTTATCTTTCTTTGTGAAACAAAAGTAGATGAAGCTAGGATGTTTTCTGTTGCTCAATCTGTTCACTACCTCAACTACACTAGTATTGATAGAATTGGAAAAGATGGTGGCTCTATTCTCATGTGGAAAGATGGTATTGATGTTGAAATCATAGGTTCTAAGGATAATATAATACATGTAGTTGTCCAATTAGATCCTAGTAAACCAAAGGATATTATCTCTTTTATGTATGGTTCTACTTACACTGAACCTAAAAAAAACTCAATGGAATTTCTTAGCTGAATTTAGTAAAGATGTTCAATAGCCATGGATTGTTTTAGGGGATTTAAATTTCCACCTAGATAGAAACAACAATACTTCTGATAGATGGGTTCAGGATAGAGTTAATGAGGCTGGTTTAGTTGATATAGGTTATGAAGGAAAGGATTACACTTGGACTAGTAACTCTTTTGGTACTGGTATTAGGAAAGCTAGATTAGATATGGCTTTAAGCAATAATGATTGGGCCCTTACTTTTTCCTCTGCTAAATTGCTTCACTTGAATTTTATTGCTTCTGATCATTTCCCTGTCCTCCTCATAACTGACCCTATTCCCAAGCACCTTTGGAGACCTTTTAAGTTTTTCAGAACTTGGATAGGTCAAAATGGTTTCAAAGATCAAGTTGAACACTCATGGAATGTTAACTTTCATGGCAGTCCTGCTTTTCAGTTGAAACAAAAGCAACAAAGCACTAGAATAGCTTTATCTCAGTGGAATAGAATGGAGTTTGGAGACATTCATAAGAATGTAAAAAAAATCCAGGATGCTCTTGATTCTGCCCAAAAAGAAACTTTCTCTGTCACTCAGCATGCTAGAGTTAAACAACTTACTAATGAGCTTGAAAAATGGTATAAAATTCAATCTTAATTTTATAGAGATAAGTCTAGAGATTAAAATGGACTAGAAATAGATAACAACACTAGATATTTTCATACCATGGTTAATAAGAGAGTGCACACTAATACTATTAATGTTCTATGTGATTCTAATGGAAATTGGCTAAAAGAAAGAGATGAGATTGCTGATTTGCTTACTGCACACTTTAGAACTGTCTCTAGTACTTCTAATCCTGTTTTATCTGATGGTGATTTTGATGTTATCTCTAGAGTTATTACTGATTCTTATAATGCAGCTTTAAGAAATATTCCTACTGATTCTGAAATTGAAAGTGTTGTTAAGAGTATGCATTCTTGGAGCTCTCCTGTTCCTGATGGTTTTCAGGCTGGATTTTATCAAACACAGTGGAAAATTGTGGGTAAGGATGTTGTTGAAGTTGTTAGAATATTCTTTCAATATGGTCATATGCCTAGGAGCCTTAATAAAACTTATATATCTCTCATACCTAAGTGTAAGAGTCCTAAAATTCCTTCTGAATTTAGGCCTATAGGTTTGTGTAATGTTTCTTATAAGATTATCTCAAAAAATTTAGCTAATAGAATCAAACCTTTTTTGAAAAGACTGATTTCCCCTTATCAGGCTGCTTTTGTTCTAGGAAGAGCAATCCATGACAATATTATTATTGCTCATGAATTGATTCATTCTATGAAGCATAAGGATGGTTACAATGGTACTATGGCTCTTAAACTTGATTTATCTAAGGCTTTTGACAGACTTGAATGGAGTTTTCTAAATAATGTTTTGCTAAAATTTGTTTTCAAAGCTGAATTTTGTAATCTGATAATGCAATGTATCTCCACTACAAGTATAAGTGTTTTGTTAAATGGGTCTCCCTGTAAACAATTTGAGCCAACTAGAGGGATTAGACAAGGAGATCCTTTATCTCCTTATCTTTTTATTTTATCTATGGAATACCTCTCTAGGTATTTACTGGTTGCTGAAACACATAACATTATTACTGGTGTTAAATCCTCTAGGAAAGCTCCTGCTATATCTCATTTGCTTTTTGCTGATGATATACTCATTTTTGGTCAAGCTAATATGCAGCATGTTAATGATGTTCTTAAGATACTAGAAAAATTTGGTTCCTTATCTGGTCAAATGCTGAATTTTGAAAAATCTTGTGTTTATTTCAGTTATAATTTAAACCCTGATTAATGTGATTATCTTGCAAGATCTCTTAATATGACAATTGTAAGTGACTCTGAGAAATATTTGGGTGCCCCATTGCTGCTAGGACATTCTAAGGTGAAATCTTTTGATCCTATTGTGCAGTCTTTTGAAGCTAGACTTCAAAATTATGTAAGTCTCACTCTCAATCAAACTGGTAGGTCTACTTTGGTTAAATCTGTTCTGAATTCCTTACCTTCTTATCAAATGGGTTGCTTTAAGATACCTACAACATTGATAACTAAGCTGGACTCCTTACAGCTGAATTTTTGGTGGGTACATAAAACAGGTAAAGGGTGCAAATTTATCTCTTGGGATAGTATTAACAAGTCCAAAGAGATGGGGGGATTAGGCTTTAGAAATTTGGAATTTTTTAATATTGCTCTTATTTGTAAATTGGTTTGGAAAATTGCTACTGAAGAAGATGAACTATGGGTTCAAATTTTGAGTGCTAAATACTTTAAGAATTGTAGCATTCTTCATCTGGAGAAATTGAATGAGAATTGTTCATGGATTTGGAGGGGTATTTTTAGGTGCATTGAGATTATTAAAGATAACAGTTTCTGGTCCATTGGTTGTGGTACCAAAACTAAAATCTGGTTGGACTGTTTGGTTGTTGGTCTGAATCACCCACCTACTCCAGCTGATGGTTTGGTTAATAAGGTCTCTTATATCTATGTTTCTGATCTTTTCTTAGAAAACACTAAGGCTTGTAATGATCATTTGATTTATTATCTTTTTAATGAGGAATGTGCTGAAAAGATTATTGCCATGAACATACCTTATGCTGGTAAGGATAAGCTAATTTGGTTGCCAGATAGAAGGGGTCTTTTCTCTGTTAGAAGTGTTTACAAAATCATTTCTAATAACACTGCTTTTTCTACAGGATCCAATAATGTCCCCCCTCAAGTTTGGAAATATCTTTGGAACATGAATCTTCCTCATAAAGTTAAATTGTTCATGTGGAAATGCATTAGAGAAATAGTCCCAACAAGAGATAAGCTTTCTAGATATAAGAATGGCATTGAAATTCATTGTAGTCTATGCAACCATGTTGTTGAATCCTGTGATCATCTTTTTCTAGACTGTCCTTATGCTAGATCTGTTTGGTTAGCAGTGAATATAAATGTGCATACTATTTTAACTCATCATGGTTCCTTTAGAAACTGGGTTATTTCATGGTTCACAATAGGTGCTAATATTGTTTTTGGTAATGGTATTACTAGAAAAGACATTAATAACACCCTGATGGTCACTGCTTAGACAATATGGAAAGATAGATGTGTTAAAAAATTTCAGAATAAACACCCTGACAGGGTTCTCTCAGTTGCAGGAATAAATAACTTGATTGCCTCTATGTCTCATTCTGCAGATAGTATTATGAGATCACTACAGATTCAAAGATGGATACCTCCTGATGATGGTTATCTAAAGATTAACTTAGATGCTTCTTTCAAGCAATTGAATGCACAAGGTGGTATTGGACTAATTATCAGGAATTTTGCAGGGTCTTGCTTTGGATTCCAAGGGGAGTACATTGATGGAGGAATGAAACAAGGAATTGAAGTATAGGAGCTTGAATGCAGAGCAATGTTAGCTGCTGTCAGATTGGCAATAACCAAGAATCTTAATAAAGTAGTTTTTGAGAGTGATAGTGAGGTAGTAGTTAAGTCTATCAATGAGCATGTTTCTGGTGTTCATTGGTTAAACAATCATTTCATTTTAGACATTAAGTTTTTGCTAAGTTCTATTAGTCACTGGATTTGCATTTCAGTCAGAAGAGATGCAAATGGAGAAGCTGACAAGTTAGCTAGAAGATCTAGGGTAGCCAAGTCAAGTTTTTATTTTCAATCTGAGTTTCCTCCTGAAATAAAGGATTGGATTACTCATGACAACAATGTTCCTCATTGATCTCCCAATAAAATCTTTCTTGCAAAAAAAAAAAAAAAAATTTTTTTTTTAAAGGATCGTACCTATAACGCCTAATTAGGGTCTGGTTCAAATTAAGCGTAGTTGAAGCAAAAAGATTGTAGACTGACCAAAGAACGTTAAAGAAGTGATAGCTGAACCAATATGCCTTACAACTGATGAACAAACTATTATCAGAATTAACGCCAGGTGATGACCAAACACACCCACAACATGGTCATTGTTATAATCCAATTGCCATCCTAAAGAACGAGAACAATAACTTCAATAAGTTTAATTGGTGTGATTATGACCCGTTTACGAAGTGGATAACTAAGGGCACACCAAACCATATTAATTTTCAGTACATCGATTTCCCCTAGGGACAAGAACTTGAAACTTAATGCATTTTTTAGAGATACATCTACCAATGTATTACTCCATCCGGCCCAATACATAAATGACTAATACCAGATGACATTATAACACAAACCACCATTTCTATTTTTTGAGAAGTAGAACCAAGAACAGACCCCAAAATCCGACCTTGGACACTAAAACAATAACACCGTTGAACATTATTCTCTCATTTGCATCCTCTTGAACATCTTATTCGGCTTCAGTTGTAGGATTGGTATTACACGGTTTTAAACCTTTAGATATATTACCACACAATCCTTTGTTTTTCTTTAAAGAGTCGACTGGAGCATCCTTGAAATCCTTGTGGTCAAGCTAAGAATTTGATAAAATGAAGATGGAATCGAGCCAAAAAGCTTGTTGTGGGACAAATTTAGTGTTTCCAATTTGTTTTATTTTCCTAGAGTTAGAGGTATTTCTCAACTCAAATCATTGTAACTAAGTATTAACACTGATAGTGTTCTATATAATCAGTCACCAGAAGACATACAAGACCAAGAAATTTCTGCTGATGGTGTGGTGTAGGATAAAGGATATCAAGCAGTGAAGGATAAGGAGTTACAGCTCATGCCAGGCTGTTCATGCCAGGATGTTCACAGCTGGTCTTTGTCACACTATTTATGTACTTGTAATGTACTAATCATCACACTATAAATATACCTGAGAAATGCTGAGTTTGTAAGGATCATTTTATTTTTTGTAATGAAAGAAAGTATTTTACTAATCTGAAATAACACACTATCATCATGGTATCAGACAGGGAGGTTATCTTCAACCTGTAATTCGATTCTAACTTCAAATTCAGTGTGTTTCTTGTGAAGATTATTCTCTACATCTTATTTTTTGTTTCAAGATTAGTATTCTTCCGCTATTTTGTTGAAGATTCTTCATCAAATCCTTTACTTTTCTGCTACTACGGTAACACATTCTTTACTTTGTTTCTCCGATCTTTGATTTTTCATCTTCAAATCTACATATTATTTGTTTTCAATGGAAAATCCACTGAAAATTCCTTTTCTAAAGTTCCTCTCCATCATCCTACTCACTTTGTCAACCTAAAACTCAAGGAAGACAACTTCATCAGCTGGAAACATTTACTCAATCCAATCATTCAAAAATATAAACTCATGAGGTTCTTGGATGGATCTTTTCCGTGTCTTGTACAATATACAAATCATCACAATCAAGAAAATGGAATTGAGAATCCATTGTATACATATTGGATGGATGAAGATTCTTCAATTATCATGTGGCTCAATTCCACAATCTCAGATACTGTTATTGCTTACTTCTCCAGCTCCACTTCTTCTCATCAATTGTGGACAAGTATTGAAGATCGCTTTGCAAGCGCATCTTCTACTCACTCAATTAAACTCTGCACCAAATCAATTCCATCACCGATTAATGACATTAAGAGTACATCAGATCAATTAGATATTGAAGGAGAGATAGTATCTGACAAGGAGCTTGTTGTTGTTACCTTAAAAGCTTTAAGTTCTGATTACATACTATTTTCCACTGCTATCAGACATAGAATTCCACCTGTGACTTGTGTTAAACTCGATAATAACTTGCTCAGTGAGGAAGAAATTATTACTGACAGAGCTAAAGCAGTGAAACATGAAACTGAGGTAAAAGCTTTTTTGGCTAACTCACATAGAGGAGCTTTTAGAGGAACTTACAATCACAGAGGAGGAGGTTATAGAGGTAGAGGCTCTTATGGTAGATATCCTAATCCAGTTATATTCTCAAGATCTCAATATGGCGGAGGTTATGCTTTACAAGAAGATCCAGTATGTCAAATTTATCTTGAACCAGGTCACAAAACTGATGTGTGTACTCATTGGCTCCATTTCACCTACAAAGGCAAGCAACCACCATCAAATTTGACTGTTATGTTAGCTGTTGCTGACATATTTGACACTGGTGAATGGATTGTTGACAATGGTTACAACTCCCATATTGCCTCTACTTCTGCTGGCTTGCAAGAACTCACATATTATGATGGTGCAGAGGTTATTAAAACTGCAAATAGTGAAGGTATGCCCATAACTCATCTTGGTTCTGCTAATAAACATGTGCACGAGCATTCTTTCACCCTTAGTGACATTTTACTAGTGCCAAAATCTTCTCATAATCTCCTCTCAGTTCATAAATTCACCTCTGAGAATAACTGTTCCACAACTCTTGATTCTGCTGGTTTTTCTGTGAAGGACTTGAGCTCTGGGAAGGCTCTTTTCAAAGGACCACATAAGAATGGTATTTATCCAATCAACTTCAATCCATCCATATATGCTCTTTCATCAACAATTACTGATCATACTCTTCTTCATAAGAGATTTGGTCATCCTCTTTTCAGACTTTTCAAAAACTTTGTAATCAACATAAATGATATAGCTAATAAACCATTTACCTGCTTGGATTGTAAATTTTGTAGAAGTCACAAACTACAATTTTAACTTTCTTTAATTGCTACTACACATCCTTTGGAGTTGTTGCATATGGACCTTTGGGGACCTTGTCATGAATAATCTGTACCTGGATCTCTTTATTATGCTAATATAGTGGATGCTTACACTAAGTATTGTTGGGTTCTACCCTTAAATTCTAAAGCTGATTTCAAACATGCTTTTCATTCCTTCATCACAAGATTTGAAAATATTTTATCTTGTTCAGTTATTACCATCAGAACAGACAATGAAGGTGAATTCTTAAATGATTTTCTCAATTCTTTCTGTGCTCAAAAAGGCATTACCCATGAACTTTCTTGTGCTAACACACCAGAGAAGAATGGTGTTGCTGAAACTAAACATAAGCACTTACTAGATGTCACTATAACTCTATTATTCCAATATGGTCTACCATCTTCTTATTGGGTTGAGGCTTTACTCACAACCAATCATCTTATTAACAGACTTCCCACTAGAGCAATCAAATTTGTCACTCCTTTTGAAATGCTTTTTCATAGAGTTCCAAATTATAATTTTCTGAAAGTTTTTGGATGCTCTTGTTTTCCATGGTTAAAACCTTACACTTCAAACAAACTTGAGCCAAGGAGCAAGAATTGTGTATTCCTAGGATATAGTTTATGTCACAAAGGCTATAGATGCCTAGACCCATCTACTGGCACTGCCCACATCTCTAGACATGTTACTTTCAATGATAATTCTTTTACCTTTAAAGATGCTCTTTCTAGTTCAGTACCCACTACTGATATATTTGATGTTCCTTCATCTATTTCTTCCACAAATTCTCCATTACAATATGTTTCTCTGAACTCTTCTTTCCCTGTCACTAAGAATGCTCATTATATGACCTTTAGGGGCAAGAATGGCATAAGAACACCAAAATATTATTTTGCAACAAAACATCCTATGCAACTTGCTTTGCTAGCTAATTCTATTACAGTTCCTACTTGTATTATTGTTGCTCATAAATAAAAGGTTTGGAGAGTTGCTTCTGCTGATGAATTTATAGCTTTACAAAATGCTGGTACATGGTCCCTAGTGGATCCTTTTGAAGCTCAACATATAGTAGGTTGTAAATCGGTGTTTAGGGTCAAATACAAGGCAGATGACACAATTGACAAGCATAAGGCTAGGCTGGTTGCAAAGGGTTATCACCAACAACGTGGTATAGATATTAATGAGACATTCAATCCAGTTGCAAGGCCAACAACAATAAGAATCATTTTTCCTATGGCAGTTCAGTTTGGTTGGAAAATACATTAATTGGATGTAAGCAATGCATTCCTTCATGGTGATTTGAAATAAACAGTGTATATGTCTCAGCCACCAGGTTTTGTTGATCCTGAAAATCCACATCATGTGTGTTTATTGCACAAAGATATTTTTGGATTAAAGCATGCCCCTAGAGCATGGTATGAAAATTTAAGTACAACTCTTTTGGGCTTGAAATTTGAGAACTCTAAAGATGATCCATCTCTTTGTGCATCATGATGGTTCACACATTACATTGTCTCCCATCTATGTGGATGATATTCTTCTTACTGGGTCTTCTCCACCTTTATTACAGTTAGTGATCTCTACTCTTCAAACTCAATTTCCAATTAAAGACATGGGAGATGTTCACTATTTTTTGAGTCTTCAAGTTCAAAGAGATTCTGATACTTTGATTCTTTCTCAAACCAAATATGTTGTTGGTTTGTTAAAAAAATTAAATATGGAGGGTGCTAAGTCATGTCAAACACCACTAGATGCTTCAGATAAACTGTCCAAGGATGCTAGTGATTTACTTGAAGATTCTTCTGAATACAGATCATTAGTAGGCTCTCTTCACTATCTCACACGGACTAGACCTGAGCTGTCCTATGCAATAAATTTGGTTTGTCAGCATATGCAACATCCAAGAGTCCCACACTTACTTTCATCCAAAAGAATACTCAGATATGTTAAGGGCATACTACACTTTGGTTTGAAGTTCACAAAGGGTTCTACTTTTCTTTTGGGTTTTTCAGATACTGATTGGGCTGGATGTGTTGATGATGTAAGATTTACTAGTGGATATTGCATCTTCTTAGGACCAAATGTGGTGTCTTGGTCATCCAAAAATAAAACTATAGTTGCAAGATCAAGTACAGAAGCTGAATACAGGATTCTAGCTCATAGTGCAGCTGAAATTGTGTGGATTTGTTATCTTCTTCAAGACTTGCATTTTCCTATCACTAGTATTCCTAAACTTGCTTGTGATAATATCAGTTCTCTGTCTCTTGCCTCTAATCTAGTTCAACATTCAAAAATGAAGCATGTTCACTAGTGCAGTCCAAGGCTTTAGATGTTTTCTATGTGAACACTTCGGATCAACATGCAGACATCTTTACTAAACCACTTCATGGTCCCAGATTTATTGATATAAGATCCAAGATCAATGTCATTGATGCTCCCTTGATCTTGAGGGGGGATATTAACACTGATAGTGTTCTATCTAATCAGTCCCTAGAAGACATACAAGACCAAGACATTTCTGTTGATGGTGTGGTGTAGGATAAGGGATATTAAGCAGTGAAGGATAAGGAGTTACATATCATACTAGGCGGTTCATGCCATACTGTTCACAGCTGGTCTTTGTCATACTATTTATGTACTTGTAATGTACTCATCACACTATAAATATACCTGAGAAATGCTGAGTTTGTAAGGATCATTTTATTTTTTGTAATGAAAGAAAGTATTTTACTAATCTTAAATAACACACTGTCATCACTAAGATCTAAAAAAATATTTAATGAATCCAAGTTTCCAATATCAGGTAGGATGCTTTCATTGAAATTATTTCTGCCCAGATTTAAAGATAATAACTGCGAACACTTCTACAAGATGTCGGGGTATCGCTCCGATAAAGTTGTTGTTAGATAAATCCAGATGTTGCAAGTTATATAACATTCCAACTGATGAGGACAAGCTACCAGTTAGTTTGTTATTTCTTAAATTTAACTCGATCAACGAAGACAAATTCAACAACTCGTTAGGAATTTTCCATTCTAGATTGTTTGAATCGAGATTAAGCTCTGCTAAAATCTTTAACTTTCCGATTTCAGTTGGCATTCTACCACTGATATTGTTCCCTGCAAGAGATAGGGTTGTCAAATTTTGACAACTACCCCAGTCCTTTGAAAGTTCCCCGTATAACATATTGGCTCTCACACGAAACCTAAATTTGATTAGTGTTAGGAGTATCAATCTTTAAGTTAGGGGGCCACAAAAAAAAATTTGCATAGAGCCACCAAATTGTCAGGTCCGGGCCTGACTACAACCGATAAAATTCAAACCTGAAATCTATCATAACCCTATTATGAAAGAAATATAAAGATGATCCGCAATAACGTGTAATCTAATACACGTTATTTTCTGAAATATAAACCCTACAAGTTCAGAAAACCCCCGCAATTGGATTGGCTAGTTTTGATTCACACTATTATAGACTTCTCTTGACCTCTCAAGCAATCGTGCGGGCTAGTTCAGCAAGTTAAAATCCAAAATGAATTAGGATACTGTTTGTAGGTGAAAATAGTTTCTACCGGTTTTGGTAATTTCAGGTGGGAAGGTGAGAAACAGTTTAAACCCTGAACAATGTACTGCAAGGGAGTACTTTTAAGTTCGAGAGATCAATCTGTACAAGTCCGGCCTAAACCAAGAAATGGCCATTCCAGACTTGCTTCGGTCACAAAGTGGAGGAGAAGGGATGGTTTAGGGAGGGAAGCGAAGAGAGTGTTGAGACCAGAATAATTCTAGAGTAGCACTTGACTTGTATCAGAAGGTGAAAGCTTTGGGAAAGCTAGCAAAAGTTGCTTTTCTGAGTGTGGTGTTTTTCTCCTGACCAAGAACTTGTGTTCTGGTGGAAATAGGTAAGCCTATTTATACAAGTCAAGAAAGAAACGTACTCTAGCCTCATAATAGAAGGAAACTGGTAAGTTAAATGGGAAGAGGTGGTAACACATGGCATTTATGGGATTTAATAGAATTGATATCCCATTATGGAGGAGCGTTTCACCGCTGCTTCTTTCATTTACTGACCGCCTTACTCCCATTACACTATCTTGAAACGGCCATTTGTGTATGTCGCACGCTATATACCACCAAACCAAAACCCTAATGAGCATCCCCCATTTTGTGTTGATGTCTCAAACATTTTGGAAGACATGTAAAACGTTATTGTGTCTTGGAAAGTCGAGCTTGAGGAACTTGCTAGCCAAGTGACCTTCGACGGTTGAGATGTTGCATCTTGAAAGGAGGGGCAACCGTTGATCGTTGCACGCCTTCGCTTTGGTAGCCATGTAGTGAGGCCCAACAAGGTGGCACGGCTAGGGTGTGTTCAGACTTGGCATGAGGAGCCAAGGGTTTTTCATGGGTTCTAGGTGCGCGACCAAGCTATGGTTTCGGGTCTAAGGTCGCGAGGGGACTTTTGACGGCCAGGATTTGCTCCTGGGATTGAAGGGCAACCATTGATGGTTGCCTGGATTCAATTTGGTAGTCGCATAGGGAAGGCTAGTAGGGTGGCGCGGCATGAAGGGCCATGGTGAGGCGTGTTTAGCATGCGCGACTAGCTTGGCTAGGTGTGTGACCAAGCAAGGGATAAAGTCATGAGGAGACTTTATACGGCCAGGATTTGCTCCTGGGATTGAAGGGCAACCGTTGATGGGCGCCTGGCTTCAAATTGGTTTAGAAACCCTAATTGGTTCCCTTTACTAGAACCGTTACAGAATTCTAGTACGGACTCGGATTTTGATGGTACGCCCCTCAAATCAACTAGAAAAGAATTTCCTATCTCGTCGCGTGGGGATATTTAGGTTTTGAACTCATTCGGGGGGGGGGGGGAACAGACCGAAAGCAAGACTCGGGAAGATTTCATGAGGGACAACGGCATGGCCAGGCTATCATGGCATGCCTTGGCGTAGCTAGGTTTGCATGTGGGGCCAAAGGTTTTCCATGGGTGCATGGCGTGGCTAGGGCCAAGTTATGGCACAACTAGCTCGGGCTAGGTGTGGCTAGCATGATTTTCCATCGGCATACGAGACGTGGCTAGCATGGCTAGGGCCTTGGCATGGTGCAATTAGAATAGCGTGGCTAGCTTGGGATAGGCATGGCTGGCATGATTTTACATTGGAACGCGGGGTGCAGCTAGCATAGATAGGGCAATGAAATGGTGCAATTGGCATGGCGCGGTTATCTTGGGCTAGGCGTGGCTGGCATGATTTGTCATTGGCACGCGGGGTGCGGCTAGCATAGCTTGGGCCATGGCACGGTGCAATTGGCATGGCGCGGCTATCTTGGGCTAGGCGTGGATGGCATGATTTGTCATTGGCACGCGATGTGCATCTAGCATGGTTGGCATGCTTTGGCGCGGTAGGGTGTGGCTGGCATGATTTTCCATTGGTACACGATATGCGGTTAGCATAGCTAGGGCCATGGCACGGTGTGATTGGCATGGCATGGCTAGCTTGGGCTAGGGATGGCTGGAATGATTTGCCATTGGCACGCGGGGTGCAGCTAGCATGGTTGGCATGTTTTGGCGCGGTATGGTATGGATGGAATGATTTTGCATTGGAACACGAGACGCGGTTAGCATATCTAGGGTCATGGCACGATGCGATTTTCATGGCGCGGCTAGCTTGGGCTAGGCGTGGCTGGCATGATTTTCCATTGGCATATGGGGTGCGGCTAGCATGGTTGGCATGCTTTGTCGCGGTAGGGTGTGGATGTCATGATTTGCCATTAGCACACGAGATGAGGCTAGCATAGCTAGGGCCATGACATGGTGCGATTGGCATGGCGTGGCTAGCTTGGGATAGGCGTGGCTGGCATGATTTTCCATTGGCACGCGGGGTGAATTTGGGTTTGGTTTGTCGTAACCCTAATTTGAAAAAATGTACCCTAGTAATTATTAGAGACATATTAATATATTTTATTAATGCGCCTAATAAATGCTTGTTTTAAGTGTCTGCTAGGGTTTAGGGTTTTACGATTTTAACCCTAAAATAAAGACCACCGTCAACATTAAGTCCCATGCTTAGCTCGGAACAGGTTCCTTGTTGCGGGCTAAGAATATGATGGTGACAGACTACGTAAATCATTACAAAGATGGCCAGGAGAGTCCGACTAACCTTTTAAGTGGTAGAGCGAGTTTTGTTTTCCATGTTGGTGGCCACGGTTAAGGGGGAACGGTCTCGGAAGGCAGAGAATGTGGGTAGCTTTGACTGAAAGGGCCGAGAGTAGGCATGGTCTTGACCATGGAAATGGTATGGTGGAGCATGCAAGGGCCGGCTAGGCGTGGTGGGGCCGCGAAAAAATGGAGTGATGGATTGGCCTGGGCCGTGGCAAGGTCAGGCGCGGTTTGGACCATGGCAAGGTGAGGCGCGGTCTGGCATGGTGCAGCTTTAGCAGGGGGCCCGACAATGGTGTGGGCGGTCTTGGGCGCAGGACCGGTTTCCTCTTTTTCCCTCCTTAGATCAAAATAGGAAATCCCTTCTTCGTTCAAACTCCCACATATCATGTCCATATAAAAAGAGGACCGACTTCTTCTTTTTACACTTATCCATCCTTCTCAGCCGCGCGAAAATAGTAAAGAGGAGCAGACGAGCAAATCCTAGGTATGTCTTCAAATACTTTTCTTTTGCTTTTCCCTCTCCTCTTTTTTGTTTGTTGGTGTAAACCGTAGGTGCAGGCGCTCCTTTTCACGACCCTGTATAAATATTAGCGTGAGTCTTGGGCACTTTATGCCCTAGTTTGTCGTGACACTTAAGCATGAGCAACATAGTAGCATTGAACGCCCCTTCTCACTGTGCAAGGCAGGTGCGTGACGGTGATTTCCATGTCCCTTCATGAAAACCTAGTTTTTAGGGTTTGCTCTGTGTTTTGATCGTTGGACGCGTCTATCCGGCTAGGCGTGAGTCTCCTGGTTGCGTGTAATCGTGATGTCGAGTATGCCATCCCCATTAATAATTAATTATTATTTTTTTAATAAAAGACCTTGAAACCAATTGAATTGTGCCCATAGTGGCTCCCTTGCGTCTAGTAAGAATGATTTCTGCAAGATTTGTGTAGCAATTCTTGCTCATCTTGTTCCTTTGTAGTTATCGCGGCGGTGAAAAACACCGTAAGAAAATTTCATTAAGATGTCAACTGTTATGTGGTACCGAAGGATGTGAGTAATTCCAAGCCAAACATAGACGATGAGTTCTTCACAACATCAGCCACGGCTAAGAGGAACCTTCCTCAATACATGCTAATCGTCTTGACCGGTTCGGAGAGTGAAGGAGAAAATCGATTGGCTCGACTAGAAGGCATAATTAGGTTTTGCCTTCAGAGGGAAGAATATCATGCCTCTCCTATCGACTTTAAAATCCCTGCAAGTCCGTTGCGCTCCTTTGAAAAATGGGTACGATTCATGATGGACCAGGAAACTTTAAAGACCAATTTGACCAGTGCGCAGATTATCGGTGCTGTTGTGGCTTCTGCAGTGCTTCAGATTAGGAAAGACATTCCAGGGTTGGTTGCTTTTGTTTCCATATGGTGCTCGGATACTCATACGGCCGTGTGCAGGTTGGGCGACATGACCATTTCTTTGGAAAGTGTGGCTGTACTGATGAACCTTCCCGTGGTTGGAAATCTTGATGTTAAGTTGTCTGCTGATGAAGAAGAAATGAATGCCGCTCTAGTTTCGAAATCAAAGGGGTTCATTCCGAAAGAGAACGACACAAAGTGCTTCAATGACTGGTGGGTGTGCCAGTGGTTTCCTGACCCATTAGAGCCAAACCAGAAGAATAATACGCTTCATGTTGCGGCATTCTTGGCCCTTTCCATATCCAGAGATATTTTTGATGACGACTCGGGCAAGAAATAAATAAGACATGAACTTATCAAGTTTGCCATAAAATTGGAAAAAGGTGCCGATCTTCCCCTCGGTGGTTTTTTTCTTGGTTCCCTGTATGCACACCTGGACCAGCTGGTTTCGGACATGCGCGCCTCGAATCGTCATATGAAGGTGAATTCGTACGTTCATGCCGCCTTTCTCTAGGCATGGTTATGGGAGAATTTCATGAAGTATGCCCCGAAACCGTTGTCCATACTTCCTGAGTCTTGGGGAGGCTCCAGAATACTGCGCTTGTCGAACAGGAGCCGAAAAACCAGTCCGAAATTGATTAAGTTTCTTGACAATTCGCATGAGGTTAATTTTCGTACATGGGCTCTAGTGCATGCGTCCATGACTCAGGTTAGTACCTTTGCTCCCGTTTCGAACATGTTTTTGTCTTTTGATGATGAGGGTTTGAGCATTGGAGAGATGGTGTTCATGCTCAGCTGTACACCTGGTCACGTGCCATCTTTTTTCCGAGGGGCTTGCAAAGCAATTTCTTATAAGATTGATAGGGATACTCGATTGGCATATGGGTTTTGACCAAGGGGTCCCACTTTCTTGCCAGCCGGTTGTTCAAGAAACTCTATTGTCGACTGTTCTTGTTCCGGGTAAAAGTCTTCCTTTTCTCGGGGAGCGGAGTCCATAAACGACCTCCAAATATAGCGCGTTTTGGCAGGATGAATTCCTTGTTATCCAGGAATTTTTGAAGTTTGTGGTGAAGAATACCCGTGGTAGGCCTTCCGTCGAGGTTTTAGCGAAACATCCGTTGTTGAGGGATATCTCTTCGACCAAAAGAAAATATGTTGGTCCAGACATGGACAGTCCCCAAGTAAAGGAGAGAAGATCTAAGAATCGTGCTGGAGGTTTCCAGTCGGATCCCATGGCTCTGCCGTATTTTAACTCATTCAACATGCGGGTATGTGCGTCTCTCTTCTCGACTTAGCTGGGATCGTTTATATTCCCTTCCCCTTTTCTTTGTCTATTTCATTTTTTTTTTGAGAAGGCGTTTTTGTATTTCGTCTAGGGTTTCAGCAGCAAAAACGCCTTTGCCAGACTTGCAAGCAGCCAGAAAACATCGCTTTTCGAGACAGAGGATTGCGAGGGCGAGCCTATACATGACGATGAAGAATCTGAGAAGGATGAAAGTTCTGAGTCTGGTGGTGTTGAGAGAAACTCTTCTGATAGCAGCGTTGAATCTTCGTCTGGTCAATCTGAAACTGAATCGGTGAGTCCCCTCCATATTATTATTATTTTATTTTTTTGCAGCAAACTAAATTTTTTTTTTTAGGAGGAAACGGCTCTTGAGGATGATATTACAGGGGAAGACTACCAGAGCGAAGATGTAAACATGTTTCCTACTGCGGAAACTGCACCAGCCAGCAATTTGAACATGGAGATTCATTGTCTTGAAGGCTCCGCCGCGACTCAGGTGGAGGAGGGTGCTTCGGGGGGGTGAAATTGTAGTTAGGGATCTCCTTCCAGTTGTTGGTTCAGTTGCAGGCACCATCTTTAACCCTCCATACTTGGTCCCTTTCCCAGTCCATGTGCTAATTGGAGGCTTCAGCGTGCCAGCTAGATATGTGACGTTATACACCAAGATCTAGGAGAACTATGGTCATATTGCCACGACTAAGAACATCACTATTCGACATGCGTTGGTCAAGCGTATGGAGGAGGCCTTGTCTTCAATTGATGAGATGCACAACGTGACTGGTTACACGGTTTCTGAGGATATAATCTCGAGATGGAAGTTCCATCATGACATGTGCATGGGCTTCGAATTCAACATTCCTTGGTTCGTTGAAGGTCTTTCTACTGCTGAAAGGTTGCTGGGCGAAGCAGTCAAAGGTACATCCGCGGATACGGTGAAGAAGCAAGAAGAAGGATTCAATAAATTGCGCAGGAAATTGAAATTTAAAAGGGCGGCTCTCCAGAGCACAAAGGAGGCCTTCGCCAAGAGGAACAAGCCGTTGTTGGAAAACTTTCCTTGAATGTATATCTATCTTCTGGACCTCTTACCTTTAGGTTTTTTTTTTTTGAAAGGCAAAAATGACGTCGGGTTTGTGGTTTTGATTTTCTGGTTTTCTGGGGTTGATGGACAAAATTTACCTTGACAATTTTTGATTATATATTTTTGGATAGATGTTTAGAATTGAGATGGCTATGAATGAAATTGATGCAAACGTCCCAAGTAGGCCATGGAACCGTGTGTTGGTAGATGAAACGGGATGAAACATGGTTATAGGTTTTATCAAAACTTGAAAAAGCATACCTCGTATTTTTCCAGAATAAGACTTACACGGTTTCTCAGGTCTTCTGATGAAAATAAACTTTCCGGGCAAAGGACCAAGTTTTTTTTTGTAAAACACGGCTGAGGGAAGTCCCCAGTGTTCCGAATCATTGCTGATTTATATAATGACCGAGCCATCAACCTTTGGGCGTAACGTTTTGCTCCTAACCCTTGGGGAGTCCCCAGCCATCCCCTGTCGTGTCATGACTGATAATCGAGTCGTCGAGTGGAGTGAGTCTCCTTCCCCTACCATCTTGACGCCTAGGTCGAAGAACGAGATTGACAGTCAAAAATTGACATTGTGACCGATAGATCAATCCTCCCGCTGTGGTCGCCAATTTTTTATAGGTAAAAATAGTTTCTACCGGTTTTGGTAATTGCAGGTGTGAAGGTGAGAAACAGTTTGAACCCTAAACAATGTACTATAAGGGAGTACTTTTAAGTTCGAGAGATCAATATGTACAACTCCGGCCTAAACCAAGAAATGGGCGTTCCAGACTTGCTTCGGTCACAAAGTGGAGGAGAAGGGCTGGTTTAGGGATGAAAGCGAAGTGAGTGTTGAGACCAGAATAATTCTAGAGTTGCACTTGACTTGTATCAGAAGGTGAAAGCTTTGGGAAATCTAGCAAAGTTTCTTTTCTGAGTGCGGTGTTTTTCTTCTGACCAAGAACTTGTGTTCTGGTGGAAATATGTAAGCCTATTTATACAAGTCAAGAAAGAAACGTACTCAGGCCTCATAATAGAAGGAAACAGGTGAGTTAAATTGGAAGAGGTAGTAACGCCTGGCATTGATGGGATTTAATAGAATTGATGTCCCATTATGGAGGAGCGTTTCACCGTTGCTTCTTTCATTTACTGACCGCCTTAATCCCATTAAACTATCTTGAAACAGGTATTTATGTATGTCGCACGCTAATGAGCATCCCGCAGTTTGTGTTGATGTCTCGAACGTTTTGGAAGACATGTAAAACGTTGTTGTGGCTTGGCAAGTCGAGATTAAGGAACTCGCTAGCTAGGTGACCTCCGACGGTCGAGAAATTGCATCTTGAAAGGAGGGGAAACCGTTGATCATTGCACGCCCTCGCTTTGGTAGCCGTATAGTGAGGTCCAACAGGGTGGCCCCTCAAATCAACTAGAAAAGAATTTCCTATCTCCTCACTCTGGGATATTTAGGTTTTGAACTCGTTCGGGGGGGGGGGGGACAGCCCGAAAGCAAGACTCAGGAAGATTTCATGAGGGACAGCGGCATGGCCAGGCTATCATGGCATGCCTCGGCGTATCTAGGTTGGCATATGAGGCCAAAGGTTTTCCATGGGTGCAAGGCATGGCTAGGGCCAAGTTATGGCCGGCACAACTAGATCGGGATAGGTGTGGCTGACATGATTTTCCATCGGCACATGAGACGTGGATAGCATGGATAGGGCCATGGCATGGTACAATTGGCATGGTGCGGCTAGCTTGGGCTAGGCGTGGCTGGCATGATTTTTCATTGGCACGCGGGGTGCATCTAACATATCTAGGGCCATGGCATGGTGCAATTGGCATGGAGCGGCTAGCTTGGACTTGGCGTGGCTGGCATGATTTTCCATTGGCACGCGGGGTGCGGCTAGAATAGCTAGGGACATGGCATGGTGCAATTGGCATGGCGCGGATAGCTTGGGCGAGGCGTGGATGGAATGATTTTCCATTGGCACGCGGGATGCAGCTAGCATTGTTGGCATGCTTTGGCGCGGTAGGGTGTGGCTGGCTTGATTTTCCATTGGCACACGAGATGCGGTTCGCATAGCTAGGTCCATGGCACGGTGCTATTGGCATGGCGCGGCTAGCTTGGGCTAGGCATGGATGGAATGATTTTCCATTGGCACGCGGGGTGCAGCTAGCATGGTTGGCATGCTTTGGTGCGGTAGGGTGTGGCTGGCATGATTTTCCATTGGAACACGAGATGCGGTTAGCATAGCTAGGGCCATGGCACGGTGCGATTGGCATGGCGCGGCTATCTTGGGCTAGGCGTGGATGGCATGATTTTCCATTGGCATGCGGGTTGCGGCAAGAATGGTTGGCATTCTTTGGCGCGGTAGGTTGTGGATAGCATGATTTGCCATTGGCACACGAGATGCGTCTAGCATAGCTAGGGACATGGCACGGTGCGATTGGCATGGCGCGCTTGCTTGGGCTAAGCGTGGTTGGCATGGTTTATCGTAATCCTAATTTGAAAATATACCCCGTAATTATTATAGACATATTAATAGATTTTATTAATGCACCTTGTAAATTATTGTTTTAAATGTCTCAGGGTTTAGCGTTTTTTACGATTTTAACCCTAAACTAAAGACCACCATCAACGATACATGCGTGAGAGTGCGCTTAACGCTTAATCATTATATAATTTAGCTTCAACAAACAAAACGCAACCAACACCAATTGTTGAATCCAAATTCTCTTCTATCGACAACAGTTGGAAGATCTCCATCTTTATTAGTGTTGATGACCTGTTGCCTGAAACTTCAGTCTGTTGGCAATATTAGTCTTGTGATGAAAGATATATAAATCTTGTTTGATCGATCATTCTCTTTTCTCGTCATCCACATGAACTCCAACACACAAACACTTTTACAAATCAATTATTTGTATTATGTAAGAAATTAACCTCTAATTAATGTTAGATTTGTAATTCTAACCGGAAATATCTGAGAGGAAATCAGCAGGATTCATAGTTCGGAGCAGTTATTTGTCACAGCCTGAAGGCCTAATAAGGCTAGAACCGCACCTAGAAGAACTGCACTTGGATTCTGATATTTTGTTCCAAACTGTGAAGTTATCTGCAACCAGCCCGACAGCAAGACTCAGGAAGATTTCATGAGGGACAGCGGCATGGCCAGGCTATCATGGCATGCCTCGGCGTATCTAGGTTGGCATATGAGGCCAAAGGTTTTCCATGGGTGCAAGGCATGGCTAGGGCCAAGTTATGGCCGGCACAACTAGATCGGGATAGGTGTGGCTGACATGATTTTCCATCGGCACATGAGACGTGGATAGCATGGATAGGGCCATGGCATGGTACAATTGGCATGGTGCGGCTAGCTTGGGCTAGGCGTGGCTGGCATGATTTTTCATTGGCACGCGGGGTGCAAATAAGCATATCTAGGGCCATGGCATGGTGCAATTGGCATGGAGCGGCTAGCTTGACTTGGCGTGGCCGGCATGATTTTCCATTGGCACGCGGGGTGCGGCTAGAATAGCTAGGGACATGGCATGGTGCAATTGGCATGGCGCGGATAAGCTTGGGCGGCGTGGATGGAATGATTTTCCATTGGCACGCTGGATGCAGCTAGCATTGTTGGCATGCTTTGGCGCGAGGGTGTGGCTGGATTGATTTTCCATTGGCACACGAGATGCGGTTCGCATAGCTAGGTCCATGGCACGGTGCTATTGGCATGGCGCGGCTAGCTTGGGCTAGGCATGGATGGAATGATTTTCCATTGGCACGCGGGGTGCAGCTAGCATGGTTGGCATGCTTTGGTGCGGTAGGGTGTGGCTGGCATGATTTTCCATTGGAACACGAGATGCGGTTAGCATAGCTAGGGCCATGGCACGGTGCGATTGGCATGGCGCGGCTATCTTGGGCTAGGCGTGGATGGCATGATTTTCCATTGGCATGCGGGTTGCGGCAAGAATGGTTGGCATTCTTTGGCGCGGTAGGTTGTGGATAGCATGATTTTCCATTGGCACACGAGATGCGTCTAGCATAGCTAGGGACATGGCACGGTGCGATTGGCATGGCGCGGCTAGCTTGGGCTAGGCGTGGCTGGCATGATTTGCCCTTGGCGCGCTGGGTGAATTAGGGTTTGGTTTGTCGTAACCCTAATTTGAAAAAATATACCCTAGTAATTATTAGAGACATATTAATAGCTTTTATTAATGCGCCTTGTAAATTATTGTTTTAAATGTCTGTTAGGGTTTAGCATTTTACGATTTTAACCCTAAACTAAAGACCACCATCAACAGATACATGCGTGAGAGTGCGCCGTAACGCTAATCATTATATAATTTAGCTTCAACAAACAAAACGCAACCAACACCAATTGTTGAATCCAAATTCTCTTCTATCGACAACAGTTGGAAGATCTCCATCTTTATTAGTGTTGATGACCTGTTGCCTGAAACTTCAGTCTGTTGGCAATATTAGTCTTGTGATGAAAGATATATAAATCTTGTTTGATCGATCATTCTCTTTTCTCGTCATCCACATGAACTCCAACACACAAACACTTTTACAAATCAATTATTTGTATTATGTAAGAAATTAACCTCTAATTAATGTTAGATTTGTAATTCTAACCGGAAATATCTGAGAGGAAATCAGCAGGATTCATAGTTCGGAGCAGTTATTTGTCACAGCCTGAAGGCCTAATAAGGCTAGAACCGCACCTAGAAGAACTGCACTTGGATTCTGATATTTTGTTCCAAACTGTGAAGTTATCTGCATCAACTGTCTTAAATTTTTCGAGTTCGGATACTCAGTTGTATTCTTAAGATGGTATCTATACATAGATGGGATGTTATCATCACTCAATTTTTTTTCCAGATATATTGCAGTGGAGCTATGGAGGGATAATTACATTTACTCCAAACCTTATAGGAATTCTTTTTATATATATATTCAGTATACAGTTTACACAGATTGATCTATCTTGCCAATCTCTCAAACAAAAAACTAAAAGAGAGATTAATTCACTTTCTTTTTTACCTCTCCGATCTCTTCAGTAAGACCATTTCTTGTTACTGCCAACAATGATGATCATCATGAGACCATCACGCAGTTTTGTTTTTTTTTTTTTGAAAAAAGGGGGTTAAAATTGATAACTCAGTGCCGAGGACCATCATGAGACCATCACGCAGTTACTCTCCATGAAAGCATTTTTTCGGTGAAAGCCAAATCCATCCAGATTTTACATGATCATCAGCATCGATCATTATCACATCCAACTAAATCAACCAAATCATCAAAAACATCCTATTCAGAAGAACAACTCCTTGTTAAAGAATTTGTATTTTACACTAAATCCTTTTTTACTTACCCCTTGTTCCAAGCATTATATCTCTTCAAAACCTAAAGACAAAGAAGAAAAAGGGAAAAGATTTAACCTTTTTTGGCAGTGCTGAAATTTAGAATTTCCTTGACGAAATCCTCAATATTTCTTTGATCACCATGAAGAGGGAGTTGTTGCATGGTATTTGATAAGTGATGCTCATTCGGAAACATACGGTAATGTCTTTTTTTTTTCTCTCAAACAGGTTATGTTGTTTTCGTTTTAAATCTCATCAACCACCCAATCAAAAGAGAAGGAGAAAAAAAAGCAGATGAACAACTACTTAATTATTACCATGGATGAAGATTACTTCCACGTACGAATGACCGAACGGAAGAAGATGGTGTCCGTAGTAATAATCCTTGTCCTTGTGTGTGGTATAACCAAATGATGTTGAGATATTTAATAAGGACTTTTCATTTTCCAGAAACATAATTGTTGGTCGATGGATGATGGTGTCCGTAGTGATAATCCTTGTTTGTGGTATAACCAAATGATGTTGAGATATGCGCTTTCGTAAGGACTTTTCTTTCAAATAAACACATACTTTGTTGGTCGATGGAAGATGGTGTCTGTAGTCTGTAGAAACATCACTGGGCCTTGATGTGGTTGGTGCTAGCCTTATCTTTTATAAATACTGGATGAAAGGACGCATCCTTTTCTATGACGTATTTAGAAGACGCTTTGGGTGAATACCTTGGATATATAACGGTTAGCGAAAAATAGAAACAGACGCATCTTTCTCTTTAATACATAATAACAGTTAAGTACAACATTTTGGTTAGGCAACGGATGCATGTTTTGGTATTCGTACAACAGTTACTTTCAAAGCACAATTTAAGCAAAACCAAAAAATATGTCGCTTAGTCAAACACTGATATGGCATGAAATCTAGGCATTTTTATTGGTTGATGTGGCGCTCTATTTTTGTACCATTCCATAGGATGAATGAATGAACGCCACTTCAGCACAATTGTGATCTTTCAATTCAGCATCCTTATGACAATAGTTGCAATACGACGTCTAATACAACAACCTTTTATTTTATGTTTCACTGACCATTTGCTACAAGAATGTTTGTAAGGTAAAATTGCTTCTACCCCAAACACATAAATTTTTATGATGTTGTTGCTGGGAATCGATTGCTGCTTCAATCTTCAATTGAATTCTGGAGGAGGGGGTACCTGCAAAAAACCCTCTGATGCTAAAGTCAGTTTTCGTATTTTTCACAGATGTTTTGGTATGGAAGATTGCTTACCTTTTTGGTTGTAAAACTATCCATTTATAATGGCGAATTTCAGTTTTATTTCTTTGACTTTATTGCAAATACCGATTGCCATAACTGGCCCCTACATGCCTCCCTGCATTGATATTCTGCATGACTGCATGGCGCTGGCATAACTGGCCCTTGCATGCCTCCAGTCATGAATTGTATTGACTGGTCCCTGCATGCTTCATGTAGTAACTGGCCAGCATTGATGACTGCATGGCTCTAAAATAACTGGCCCTTACATGGCTCCGGTCAAGCTTATAGAGAAAAGTGTGCACAAGCCCATAGTGGGGTAAAGATATCCGCAAGGCAAAAGAAATGGGGCGGAATTATCCAAGGGATACGGGATTAAGATGCGTCGTGTCACACCAAAACGAACCCTTCTGCTGCCGATTAATCTTCACACGATTAATCTCCATGATTGCCGCTCGCTTTGGCCGCCGGCTTCGTCGCCGGTAATATCTGCCGTAGTCAGTCATTCACTTCTGGAGTGACGTCTTGCTGAAGTCGGTGGCGGAATATTCCCTCGCCGTCTGGAATATTATGACGTCGTTAATGACGGGGTAAAAATTAACAGAAAATGCTAACACCGTTATTATTTGATGGAATATGCTGGGTATATGCTGATTGTTGACGTGATACCTGCCGACGTGGCACTTGCTGACGTGGCATTTGCTGGTTGGTTGTGGGTTGGCGACGTGGCACGCTTATGTGGGACTTGTTAGCCCAACTTGGAGTTCTTGCTCGTGAGTTGAGTATTTGTTAACGAGGCCTAGCTTAGTTTGTTGCATATGGTCTTGCTCATGGAGTCTTTTCAAGGCTTATATTGCTAACCATGGGAAGAAAATTATTTTAGGGACCACCCTTTTTTGGGGGGACCATTGATTTTAAGGCACCCTAACCTAAATTGTTAAGGGTTGTCCTAAAAATCACTAATTTTCCCTTAACAATTTAATTAACCCTAACCTAATAATTGAAATTAACCCTAACCTAATAATTGTAATTAACTTAATCTAATATAAAAACAAAAGCATCTAACCTAGCCTCCACCTCCGATTATCACCACCGCCCACCACCACCACCACCACCACCACCTCCGATTATTGAGTGACTAAAGTGATAGAAGAAGATGAAGATGAAGAAAAAAATTATTTTGAGATGGGTGAATATGGAGAAAAAACATCATCTGGGTGCTAAGGTATCCTTGTAACTTAGTGAATGTTGCTATATATGAACGTCCTAAAATATCTTGAAAATCAAAATTGTAACAAAAAAATTTCAACCATGTCAACAAAGTTCGGTTATATTATATGAAGAACATGTAACCGAACTTTCTGCAAATGCATTTCGGTTAATAAATCCGAAATCACAGGCAACCGAACCAGAGCTTTAATGGAGTTTTTGTTTGTTCGGCTAGCTGATGAAAAATCAAATGTAACCGAACTACTATGCTTGAGTTTACAGAGTTTTTTTCGGTTCAGTCGACTAGACCACGTTGTAACCGAACTTTAAACAACAGAGTTCGGTAAGTTCGCAAAATTTTGTTTTTGGCGATTAAACCGAACTCAACATTTGGCTATATAGAGAAGAGTTAGGTTTTGAAATTATTTTTCCGAGTTAACCGAACTCATTTACCTATGTTCGGTTGGTTCG
Organism: Papaver bracteatum; assembly: GCA_023529315.1. Lineage (NCBI taxonomy): Eukaryota > Viridiplantae > Streptophyta > Magnoliopsida > Ranunculales > Papaveraceae > Papaver > Papaver bracteatum. The sequence continues at coordinate 33,414 of JAJJWX010004465.1, read as the reverse complement.
CAAACTTCAACGCAATCAAGTTCCCAACCAAACTGCAGGTTAAAAGTAACCTAGTGTTAGAAGTTCGGTTGGTTCGCAAACTTCAACATATTTTGCGAATCAACCGAACTGAGCTTGTATATGCATATATGCAATTAGGCAAACGTTCGTTTAAAGTAAAAACTTAACAATTTTTGCGATCCAACCGAACTGCACTTGCAAATGCATAAATGGAATTAACCCATAGTTCGGTTAAAAGTATTTTTTGCGAATGAACCGAACTCTCGCCCGGTTCGGAAAAATTAATCCGTGATAACCGAACTCTTAGTTCGGCTAAGAATTTTTTTTACGATGTAACCGAACATGTCTCTGGAGAAAAAAAACCTCCATTAAACCTCTCTGCAACTTTTTTCCATTTTCAACTCATTTTGATACTTCTCATTTTTTCAACCAAAACCGAATGACAAGCAATGAGTTTGTGAGAATATCTTTGTTAATGATTTAAATGAAGCTACATATATAGAGGTGGTGGCGGTGGTAATCGGAGGTGGTGGTGGTGGTGATCGGCGGTGGTGGGTTAATGTTATTTTTTTCTTAATCATTTCAATAATGATTTCACTAATCAAAACCAAAAAATAATTAAAAGGGTAGTTTAGGTATTACAAAAAAATTAGGATAAGGGCACCCCTACTCAAAATGGGACCATGGTCCCCTCAAAAAAACCATGGTCCCAAAAATAACGTTCTATGGGAAACACTTTAGGCCCAATGAACCCTTCCTAGCTAATAAGATGAACTTTGTTAGTCTAGGTTAGCCCATTTACTTGTGTAGAATATTAGGGGTACAAACAAAGAATTTGGAGTAGTTCCCCGAAGCGTTTACCTCTTTCATATTATGTTCACCTGATACATCTATCACTTCAGATGACTTATGAACAATATATATCCTCTTTAGATTTGTCCTTCTAGAAGGAAACTTCCTGCACCGACAATCTTAGCCAATAATCGAGGACCCAAAGGAGATCAGTAAAGATAGGTGACGTCTATATTAGCAACATTTTCTTGCACATCAACATTGCCTTCATAATCTACAGCATCATCACATTACAATGTCCAGAATTTTTCTCCACCAATTTATACCACTGGACCCATTTATCAACTTTTTTGGTGGGAACACAGGAAAGTAGACCTATTTGATTGTTCAGCCAACAGCACAGAAATTTCTTCAGAATGCAATAACTCAGAAGACAATTCAATAATTTCATTTTTTTTATGGTGCGGGACCGCGGGTTGACTGCAGTACAAACGGGACTGCGAAAGTAGATATCAGTTTTTACACATTTAGATGAATAATGCCATTAGTTGCAAAAAAATTTAGATGCTCTCAGAATACCTTGATTAGCATGACTTGGATCTAGCAATTTCTTCTCAATTTGGTTCTACTTCGAGCGGTTTAGTCTGCAGAATGTTATTCGGTACCAACACCTCTTAGAACAAAATACTTGAAAAAGGAATTAAGATAGTCTATTTCACATTGCTTAACAAAAAAATTATTAGGAGATTCAACATTTTATATAACATGATCCAAATAGAGTGTAGAATGCGATTCACAAACAGTAATTTTTGTCAAATTTGGTGTCCAGTAAACGAATTAAACTCGGCCTATGTAGTTTTTACACATGTCCCAAGTCAAGATAAACGAGGAGGGGCCGAGGGGGACATGATAAACGAATAATTAAAACGATTATGACAACCTTGGACAAATACGCATTACAACTGATGAACAAACACAAGAAAGAAAGAATGGTCGCATTATCACTGGGATTTGCGATGAAATTTTCACTCATAAGAGTGACGCATGGGTGCAAGATCAGAATTAAGGCGGTGTGGTGACAAAACACATCCACAACATGGCCAATGTTAAAATCCAATTACCATCGTAAAGAACAAGAACAATAAGTTTAATTGGTGTGATTATGACCCATTTACGAAGGCGATTTAATAAGGGCACGCCGGGCTATATTAATTCCAGATTCAGGCTTTGAGATCCTTTGATGATTTCCTCTAGGGACAAGAACTTGAAACTCAGTGCATTTTTTAGAAGTACATCCACCAATGTATTACTCCAACCCAATACAAAAATCGCTCATACAAGATGACATTATAACAAGAATACATTAACTTTATTACTTCCAATTTTTGTAAATACAACCGATTATTGTAATCACAATGGAATCAATAATTCTCCAATACCCAAACCACCATTTCTGTTTTTTGAGAAGCAGGACCAAAAACATACCCCAAAATCCGACCCCGAACCCTAAAGCAACAACACCGTAAAACAATATTCTCTCATTCGCATCCTCTTGAACATCTTCTTCTACTTCAGTTGTAGGATTAGTATTACACGGTTTTAAACCTCTACAGATATTACCACACAATCCTTTGTTGTTTTTTATAGCATCGACTGGAGCATCCTTGAAAGCTTTGAGGTTTGGAAGAGGACCGTTCAATTCATTAGATGAAAGGTCGATAGTGCTCAAGCTAAACATTTGAGCCAATGAAGATGGAACTGGGCCGGAAAGCTTGTTATGGGACAAATTTAGAGTTTCCAATTTGTTTAATTTTCCTAGAGCTGAGGGTATTTCTCCACTCAAATCATTGTAACTAAGATCTAACAAAATTTGTAACGAATCCAAGTTTCCAATATCAGGTGGGATGCTTTCATTGAAATTGTTTGCGCTCAAATTCAAAGATAATAATTTTGAACACTCTCCAAGCTGTTTGGGTATCGCTCCAATAATGTTGTTGTTGGATAAATCCAGATGTTGCAAGTTACATAACATTCCAATTGTTGAGGACAAGCTACCAGTTAGTTTGTTATTTCTTAAATTTAACTCGATCAACGAAGACAAATTCAACAACTCATTAGGAATTTTCCCTACTAGATTATTTGAATCGAGATTAAGTTCACCTAAAATCTTCAACTTGCCAATTTCAGGTGGTATTCTACCAGTGATATTGTTCCCTGCAAGAGATAGGGTTGTCAAATTTTGACAACTACCCCAGTCCTTTGAAAGTTCCCCGTATAACATATTGGCTCTCACACGAAACCTAAATAGATGCGGATACACGTGAAATGCCTCTGTTATATTATCTACCAGATAATTCTTTGACAGCTCGAGATGTCTAAGGCTGGTGCAGTTTCTAAGACTTCTTGGTATGGGGCCCGTGAAACTGTTATTGCCTGCCACAAATTCTTCAAGTATCCCGCTCTGACATATATTTTGAGGTAGATAACCCGAAAAGTTATTTTCAACTAGATATAACTCTTTTAGGTTTGTTAAATTGTTGATTCCTATTGGTAATGAACCAGTTAATTCATTTTGAAAAAAGTATAGATGAGTCAAATTTTCCAAATTACCTATTGATGCAGGGATTGAACCGGTGAGCTTATTCCTTGAAAAATCTAAGAGGGTTAAAGAACTTAGACTTCCGACATCTCTAGGAATGATACCCGAGATTTGATTTTCATAAATTCTTAAAATGGTCAAGTTTGTCAGATTGCATATAGAAGTAGGCATCGAACCAGTTAGATCATTCATGTACAAACTCAGAGAAGTGAGATGATATAGATTGCCAATTTCTTGAGGGATGGATCCACTAATTTGATTTTCTGAGAGGTCTAACAAACGTAGACTTGTGAGATAACCTATTTCTGGTGGAATATGCCTAGAAATCTTATTATTGGAAAGATCAAGGTGGGTGAGTTTCGGAAGATTACTGATTCGGGATGGAATGGTTCCGAAGAGTTTGTTTCTACTCAAGTTAAGACTAACAATGTTGGGGAAAGATGAGAAATTGAATTTATGGAGCGTACCTTGTAAACCCAAACCTGTTGCATTCAGTTCAGCAACGCTTCCTTCATTGTTACAAGTAATTCCATACCAATTGCATGGACTCCTTGCCCTTGCAGTAGAATTCCTATTCCAAGAAGGGAGAATCAAATGGGTGCTGTTAATGAGGCTTGCTTTCCATTTTAAAAGAGCATCTACTTCTTCTTCAATTGATACTTGTAATTGTTTATTATGAATTAAACAAAAACCAGAAGCAGAGACACTAATAACATGGTAAGTTGAAACCAACAGAAAGAGCGTAACTAATACAGCAGCAGAAGCAACATTTACTCGAAGCAACATTTTGAAAAATTATCAGAAGAATACTGGTAGCATTTTCAAGTGATGATTAATAAGGTCTCTGTCTCTGACTTAATTTGGAGTCAAATCAATAGACTTATCACAAGGGAATGCAGTTGCGTATGACCTTCGTTCTTCGCTTCCCCTCAACGTGGTCGAGTGTAATAACAAGTGGCAAGAATTTCATCACAACTTCCAAAAATTTTCATTTTGTTGACTATTACCATCAGTAAGTATTTTTTCTGTGTTCAGACATCAAAGTCGTAGACATCTCACAAAGTCAAAAATTAATTGATCTGGGATCCACCGGTGGTACTAGCCTGTCCATTTATTTTTAGTTTTACTAGGAGCACACGTCAAAGACAAAGTTCACTCAAATGACTTGTTGAGAGGATGGTACCGGGAGTGACGGTTGATCATTCAAGGAATTGATAAAGGTCTAATGCAGCTTTGGGTGATTTTACATGGCCAAATGGTTTTAGTTGTACCAAGAGCCAGAAGAGCTAATGAGAAAAACCTTAGGAATTGCAAAGGAACCGCACAGAGTCATCAAAAGATGTCCAAAAACCTAACCCCGATGTCTAGAAACGCCAGAATGATTCTTAATCCCAAGTAAACATCCATTAATTGCTGAAGGAATATCGAGTCGAAATACTGAATGATCAAATTGGAATGAAACAGCATACTAATTGCAAAGAAACAAGTGAGAAAACCGTTAAAATCTCTTATTATAGACATCAAAACATTGTTACTTGGTTGGTCTATAATGTTATTCCATTTAAGATTATAAAGTTTGAGGATTTTGTTTCGGATTGGGTGAATTTTTTTAGAGAGTAATTTTGTTGTAAGCTCTCTATGTTTGTGGCTCATCTCTTCTTGTATCTTTTGTGGGTACTACCTTATTACCCTTTCTTGTTTATATTAAAATTTTCCAAACTAGAACAATATGTTTGGTGTGATTATGACCCATTTACGAAGGGGTTTTAGTAAGGACATACAAAACGATATTAATATCAGAATTTAATCTTAGAGAGTCTATTTGATGAGACTTCATGCTTTCCGAGGTGCAAGTCTTTGTACTCGCGTGCAAGGAGAGATTTTATGCTTGCGATAAATGCAAGACTTAAGTGCTTACGTGCAAGGTGAGGCTTTAGTTGCTTGCGATGTGATGCAAGGATAAATATTGAAGGGTCGAAGCAATCCTCATATCGAACTTTATCATGTCTCCACGAACCATGAACATGTCTCTATCCATGAACCTCGAACTCGATCATGTTGCTGCTCCAAGTGCACATCAAAGTTTTTCGAACGCTAGAATTTTTACTTCCATGTTGTTGGGTATTGAAATAATATTCCAACGAGGCAAAAATCACTCAATTTGGACTTAAAGCGAAAAAGTTACTGACGAAACAAGATTTGAAGAAAGCGCGTGGTGTTGCATACATGACAGTGATGACTGGATCAAAATATTGACGTGGCACTGTTGATTGAGTGGCGTCTACTGACGCGGCAGTTGGTGACAAGACTAAGTTGATAACGTGGCATGCTGAGAACCCGAGACATACTGAGGTGGCATATCTTATCGCTGAATTGGAAGATGCTGACTTTACTGGTTCAGCTGACATGTCCGTCGTTGATTGTTTCCCTGACAACACGTTTCGTTTGCTTATCATCTAGTCTTGGTTGAACCGAAACTTTTGGCAACAGTTTCTGAAACTTTTCGTCATGCTTCCTTCAACTCTCGCAACGCTTTCTTCAACTGCTTGTAACGATTTGTTCGGCTGTTTCACAACAGTTTCTTCAATCTCGCAACCATTTCTTCAACCTTTGTAACGGTTTATTCAACCTTTGTAACGGTTTCTTCAACCTTCGTAATTGGTTCTTCAACCTATGTCACGATCTCTTGAACCCTCTATTTATGGGAGAAAATCGCCTCTGCCGAATTCGGAAAATTCGATGGTGGAGAGACTGGTTTAAACCCTTAAAAAAATGTGCTGCACGTGAGCACTTTTGATTCGAGATATCAATCTGTACAACTCTGGCCTAAACCAAGAATATGGCAGTTCCATATTTGCTTCGGTCACAAAGTGGAGGAGAAGGGTTGATTTGGGGAGGATAGCGAAGAAGGGTGATGAGACCAGAGAGTTCTGGATGGGTAGTATCTCGACTTGTATCAGAAGTATAAAAGCTTGCGGAATCTTGCTAGTGATGGAAGCTTTTGAGAGAGCTTGCAAAGTTTCTGTCTGATAGTGTTGTATTTTGCCTGACCAAGACTTGTGTCTTTTGGCAGAATAGGTGAAACCTATTTATACAAGTGAGATTGAACGTACCCTAGCCTCATTAAGGAATTGAGTAAATGTGTCAATTAAAACAGATGAGGTGGAAACCGTTGGCTTTATGGTGAAAAACGTTTTCACCATAAATTTCCTTATTTAATTGACCGTATTCATTCTTTGCACTCCTTGCTTTATTGCGAGCATAGTGTGTTGATGTCTCAAGAGTTGGGCGCAAGTGGCAATGCCATATTTGCTAGTGAAGCGTTGCGGCATGTGCGGGATGTCTTGACCACGAGTTGTACTTTGAGTGCGGATGACAATTCCAAAGTCGCTTAGTGGAGAATTTGGCATGTGCCAATGACACGTGAAGAATTCCCTGGCCGAGAGTTGTACTTTGATTGCGGATGGCAATGCCAAAGTCGCTTAGTGGAGCATTTGGCATGTGCCAATGGCATGTGCGGAATGCCTTGGCCGCAAGTTTCACTTTGAGTGCGGATGGAAATGCCAAAGTCGCTTAGTGGAGCATGTGGCATGTGCCAATGGCATGCGGGAAATGCTTTGTAATAGAAAGTGGCTAGTGGTAACGTGTTTGGAATGTGCCAATGACACGTACGGCCACTTTGGCCAAGTTGCGGGCGCTACTTTGGCATGTGCCAATGGCATGGCGGCTTGGAATGGGGATTGGCTAGTGGTTGCGTGTTGGAATGTGCCAATGGCACGCACGGCCACTTTGGCCAAGTTGCACGGTTTGCAAGCCTATGGCGCTATTTTTGGCATGTGCCAAATGGCATAGCGACTTGGAAATTGGCTAGTGCTGTGTGTTGGCATATGCCAATGGCACGCACGGACAAGTTGACGTAGTTGCACGGTTTGCAAGCCTAGGGCGCTATTTTTGCCATGTGCCAAACGGCATAGCGACTTGGAAATTGGCTAGTAGTGCGTGTTGGCATGTTCCAATGGCACGCATGGCCAAGTTGACCTAGTTGCACGGTTTGCAAGCCTAAGGCGCTATTTTTGGCATGTGCCAAACGGCATAGCGGCTTAGTTTTGCATGGTTTCCTATGGGTGTAGTATGTGGTTTGGTTTTGGCGTCGTTGCCATGGTGCGCAGTATGCGGCTTGGTTTTGGCATCGTTGCCATGGTACGCAGTATGCGGCTTGGTTTTAACGTCGTTGCCATGGTGCACATTATGCGGCTTGGTTTTGGCGTAGTTGCCAAGGTGCGCAGTATGCGGCTTTGTTTTGCGCCGCTTGCCATGGTGCGCGATGCGGCTTGGTTTTAGGCGTCATGTTGTCCATGGTCTGTGATGCGTCTTGGTTTTAAGCGTCGTTGCCATGGTGCGCAGTGATGGCTTTGGTTTTGGCGTCGTTGCCATGAAAAGAAGATGCATCTTGGTTTTGCGTCGTTCCATGGCTTAGCGTGATGCGGCTTGGTTTTGGAGTCGCTGCCATTGGCGATATCGGCTTTGATTTGGCCTGGGCTTGCCATGGTGCGCGCCTGATGGCTTGGTTTTGGAGTCGTTGCCATGGTGCGCAGTATGCGGCTTTGATTTGGCCCAGTTGCCATGGTGTGAAGTATGCGGCTTGGTTTTGGCGTCGTTTCCATGGTGCGCAGTATGCAGCTTGGTTTGGGATTAGGGTTCTGTGTCGAAAACCTCAATCCGGTATGTTGAAAAAAATACCCCTATTAATTATTTACATATGAATTAAATGCTCTCAGTTAATGTGTTGGGGGAAATATTAGGTCATGGGGTTATACAATTTTACCCCTTGTCTAAAATCCACCATCAACATTAAGTCCCGTGCTTAGCTCGGAACAGGAGCTTTGTTGCGAGGTAAGCATAAGATGGTGCCAAGACAAAATCTGAAAGAGAAGTGAGGAGATTTATCTGACCTTTTTTCCTGAGATGCGAATTGGATTCAGAATCCTTGTCCTTGGCAGTTTTGCGTGAATCGGGAGGTTGGAAAAAATTGGAAGCTGGGAAGTATTAAGCTGCCGACGCGAATTGAGAAGCTGGCGCGGTGGGAACGGCGCAGAGTGAGATGGCTGGCCCGGAGAGTTGGGCGTTGAGCGCAAGTTTGGGGAGGGCGCTTGGTGGGACTGGCATGCTCGAAAGGCATTGGCGTTGGAGGATTGAGCGGCTATTAGGAAGTTGGGTGCCCTTGTGGGCCCAAACTTCCCTTACACGCGCAGCTTTTGGGAGAAAAAGGGGGATCCTTCCTTATTGTGGAAACTGCCCGCATATATATACATGAAGTTTTTTCTTTTACCTTGCGCTTTGTTCCTTCCTTCTTTCTTGCTAGTGGCAAAGTGATAAAGGATAAACAGGCTATCCAGGTGTGTCTTCTAATACTTCTCTCGTTTTCCTTTATAGGTGCAAACCCTAGCAGTAAGCGCTTTTTCTTTTATAAAACTTGTGTTGATGTCGCGCACATGATTGGTTGGCATGCTTCTTGTAGAGAATATTGTATATATATGATTTGATCCCGTAGAAAATACTGCACATTTGATTTTGAACTCGTAGAGAATGCTGCTCGCATAATTTTGAACCCGAAGAAAGATTCTGTATATGTATTTGAACCCGAGAAATATACTACGCATATAATTTCAAACCTGAAGTAGGATACTGTATATGCACTTGAACCCGAGAAATATACTGCGCATATAATTTCGAACCCGAAGTAGGATACTGTATATGTACTTTAACCCGGAAGATATACTGCGCATATAATTTCGAACCTGAAGCCGGATACTGTATACGTATTCGAACCCGAAAAAATACTGCACATCAATCCCGAAGAAGAATATTGTATACGTGCTTCATATGAACCCGAAAAAATTACTATATATGAATCCCGAAGAAGAATATTGTATATGTGCTTCATATGAACCCGAAAGAATTACTGTATATGAATCCCAAAGAAGAATACTGTATATGTGTTTCATATGACCCCTAAAGAATTACTGTATATGAATCCCGAAGAAGAATACTGTATATGTTCTTCATATGAACCCGAAAGAATTACTGTATATGCTCTTAAACCCAGAAAATATACTGCGCATATAATTTTGAACCCGAAGTAGGATACTGCATATGTATTTCGAAACCGTAGAAAATACTATTCTCCCATGTGTCAGGGATTTTTCTCTTGTCGAGCGCGGTTATGTATTTGGGAGATAATTTTATAATTTCTCTGGTTTTATTTTTGTGCAGATATCTTGTTGCCAAGCGAGGAAAACCGACAAGACGTTACCTGAACAAGGCTCCGTTTCGTCGAAATATATTGATAGTTCGAAACCAAACATAGATAATGAGTTCTTTACCAAACCCTTTGCTCCTGCTCGGAGGAATCTTCCAGACTTCGAGCCAACTTTATTGACTGATGGTTAAAATGGAAAAAAGACATGCACAGTTCGGCCGGAGCATACCATACGGTTTTGTCTTCATAAAGGAGTGTATTCTTCGTCCAGTATTGATTTTAGGATGTGTCAAAGCCCATTGCTTTTTTTTGATGTGTGGGTTGAATTTATGGTGAGTAGGGAGCATATAAATTTCAACTTGACTCTAGCGAGGATTATTAATGCCGTCAGAGCTTCAGTAAGTCTCCAGATTAGGAAAGATATCCCGGGCTTGGTTGTTTTCCTCTCTAGGTGGTGCTCGGACACTCACACAATTATCTATAGATTGGGCGAAATAACTTTCACCTTGGAGAGCGTGGCTCTCTTGCTGAATCTTCTGGTAACCGGGGATCTTAACATCCAATTATCAAAAGATGAGAAGAAGATGTGAAATGACCTTGCAGCTAAGTTGGGAGATTTTTCCCGAAAATACTCTACTGCAAAGTCGAAGGATTCCGTCCGGAAAGAGGATGAAAGGTGATTTTACACCTGGTGTTGACACCCCAATTTCACACCTTCCACAGTAAATATCAATCTTATGCTTCGAAGCCAAATACAAGAGAAATTCTGTGTGGAAACCATTTGGATTTTCATATCTTTTCAATAAAGCCCAAAATCTCTACCCAATCAAGCCCACAAGCTTTACCCAATCAAGCTCACAATCTCTACCCAATCAAGCCCACAAGATTTACCCTATCAAGCCCACAAGCTTTACCCAATCAAGCCCATAAGCTTTACCCAATCAATCCCACAAGCATTACCCACTCGTACCCGTTTCATTATCCATTTGAGCCCGGGATCTCTTGCTATCACACTGAAGAGGAGGAAAATACAAAGTCACTGGTGAAAGAATGGAGTCGTTTGGAGTTAGTATGCAAAAGTTACGAGCAAAACGAGAACTCAGAAGACGATAAGGGGCGCCCACTTTTCACCCTCCCCTTATCCGCACCAAGACTTTAATTAGTAATTGTTTTCCTCAAGTGGAACTTACATATATTTGTTTTGAAGAGAATACGGATGGAAGAGGAAGAAAAGAAGAAAAAAGGGATTTTTTTTCTTTCTTAAATGCAAGTGGGACCCACACTTGTTTTATTAGGAAAAGAGAAAGGAGAAGAAAACAAAGGGGGTCAAGTAGGGCCCACATTTGTTTTATTAGGAAAATAAGGGAAAAGGACGTGGGACCCACATGGTTTGAAAAGAAAATTGTTTTTTCTTTGCGAAGGACACTTGAATGCGGAGAGATTAACTAAGGTCATCGGGTTTCATTCCTATAAATAGAGGTCGAAAACAATCCTCTCAACACACCAATTTCTTACAGAAACCTTTTCCTACATCATTTTTCTCATTCTCACCCATTCGAGAAAGAAAACACTTTCTTTTCTACTTATTTTCCTCATGCAACCACAACCCAAAAATCTAGGTTTCCACCCAAACCAAGAAGAATTATTGTTTCTCAAATAGAAAATATTTCTTCTCACATATTTCAAGTCTCCATGTATTGTGTCATTTAATCAAAGAGAAATCAAATTTTCTTCCTACACAATAGTTATCGTTGTCTTGTGCATTTATAGTTCATTTTGAGAAAACTCAAAAAATAAGAAGATTAAATCAAGTATTGTCTTTAAGTTTTTAAAAGATTAGCATTAAATTGCTAGTACTTTAACTACTTTCAAAGATACTTAAGGAAGCAAGCAACCATCGTAAGAATCCTTTCTAATTTAAATATTATATTTCAAGTATATTAATTACCTATCTCTTGGTAAATTATGTAGTCATACGAACGGAATGGTATTCCATTTCGTAGTAACACCGCGACTACTCGTTTGCGTTACATAAAAAAATTATGTTTTATTATTAATTTTCTAAGTGGGATAAATCAAAGTGTGGGTATAAAGCGGAATTCCCTCCCACATTAGACCCATTGTCAAAAAAATAAGGTTGGCATTAATCCTATTTTTATTGAGCTAATCTGCAGGTTAATTGTTTAATTTTGAAATTTCATTCAAATTTCTTCTCAATAAAACCAAGGTTTCCACCTAAACCACCAAACAAGGTTTTCCACCCAAAACCACCGTAAAAGAAGGTTTCCACCCAAACCACAACAAAAACAAGGTTTTCCACCCAAAACCACCACAAAACAAGGTTTCCACCCAAACCACAACAAAAATAAGGTTTTCCATCCAAAACCACCACAAAACAAGGTTTTCCACCCAAAACCACCATAAAACAAGGTTTCCACCCAAACCACAACAAAAATAAGGTTTTCCATCCAAGACCACCACAAAACAAGGTTTTCCACCCAAAACCACCATAAAATTAGGTTTCCACCCAAACCACAACAAAAATAAGGTTTTCCATCCAAAACCACCACAAAACAAGGTTTTCCACCCAAAACCACTATAAAACAAGGTTTCCACCCAAACCATCACAAAAGAAAAACCATCATAAAAGAAAGAAACCACATCTCCATAGTCGAAGTTCCACCCAACTTCTAACTATGTCTCTTTTCTAAGATAGCTCATGCATAAAAATCTATTCTCAATAAATCATAAACATTTCCCCTTTTAATCATGAAGTAGAGGCCAATCCTACGATTGGGCGGCTGATGGGTGCCTAACACCTTCCCATCCCGTACTAGAATCTCCTTACCCAGACTCTCTGATAGCAGACCATAAATATGCAAGTCATAACTAGGTTTTGTTTTCCTCAAAAGAATTCAAACTAGTTAAAAGGGTCCTGACTCCCTTTAGTCAGGTGGCGACTTCAAAACATCTCTTTCTTCTTTGCAGAGTTGTCCCTCTTACTAATGAACTAGTAAGAAATTATCTCTGCCAGACCCTGTGTACATTAAACATCCACGAACGGATGAGAACATGGACCTCGCCCCATAACAATTATGGACAAAGGAAATAGACCGACACTCGACCCGTGCTAGGCGAACACCCGATTTCTACAGTGGCGACTTCACTGGGGACATAGAATAGACCGGCACTCGACTCGTGCTAGGCGACCCTCGATTTCTACTGTGGCGACTCTGCTGGGGAAAAACAAGAGATTCGACTTGAAAAATGATTAAAGGGAAATTTTATAATCTTTTCTTTATACTGATATCATAGTTCAGATTTTGTGATTTCAGGCACTTATACAAGCGTAAGAAACCATAACGCGAGGGGGGGATTACACTCGTACTTAGCATCGGTCGGAGGAAGGAAGACTGGTCAAGATGGATGATTCACAACATGGGAAAGGGGAAGCCAACAATACGGACATCCTCACCTCAAAGATAGAACAAATCATTGAGGAAAAACTCGCCAATTTCTTTAAGAAGTGCAAGATGAGGCTAGAAATGACGAAAAAGGCTCGAGATTCTCATCAACATATAAAAGGCTCTGGATCCAAGGACGATCATCAACCAAAAGATCAAAACAAAAACAGAGAATCCGGAGGTACAGGCGACAATGACGAAATTCCAACACCAAACAAGGAGAGCTTGGAATTCGAGCATTTCAAAGAACATGTAATGAAGAGGCTGTCAATAATCGAGGAAAACACCAGCGTGGATGGTGAAGTATGGTACACTCCACCAAGTGGATACTTGCCTGAAGGTTTCAAATTTCCAAAAATAGAAAAATATAATGGCATGGGACCCCCGGGGTCTCACATTAAACTGTATCTCCAATACCTAAAGCCCCAAGGTTTAACTGACGACTGGATGCTAAACTTGTTCCACCAAAGCTTGATCAAGTTAGCCCTTGATTGGTACCAAAATGCAGAGAAATCAAAAATCTCTACATGGCCACTCATGATTAATTCATTCGTCGAACATTTTGCAAAAAATACAGATCACTCTATGGCCTTACGCCAGCTTGAGTCCCTTCGACAAGGGTCACATGAAGGTTTCGTCGACTGGATGAGTCGGTGGGAAAGGAAAGTGTTCGAACGACCATCAGAAGAGGCGCAACTAAAAATGCTAATGAAAAATCTCTCAATGTCTTACAGGGTATTCATCAAGATAATCTGCACTCAAAAATCTTTCCGATTTTCGAAGGAAAGGAGCAAGCATCGAGGATGCAATGAAGGACGGCGTATACTCCGGATTCAATATAGGGCAAAGCTCGACAAAAAAGAAGGAAATTCATTATGTCAACCCAACTGTTGCAACACCTACTTACATCAGAGCTGCATGGAAAGCACCTATCACCAATGCATTCCGCCAAGACAAAGGACAACAATATGTCGAGAAAAGGTGGAGCCGGAATCGAGTATTTTCTGATCTGGACGGAGAAATGAGTGACTACCTTCCTAGGCTAGTTAAGGAAAAATTAATTCAACTCCGAGATCCTAAGCCTGTACCTAATCCCAAACCTCGGGGTTACGATGAGTCAAAGACATGCGACTACCATCAGAGTGCAGGACATGATACCAATTCATGTTTCGTCCTGAAACATCTTATCCAAGATTTGTTGGACGACGGCAAGATAATCATCGAGGAGCGTCAAAGCAACCTAATATACAACAAAATCCACTTCAACAAGATCAAGGAAATCAGGGAATCAACTTCATTGAGGCAGATGACGCTGAAAATACGTCAACCATCTCTAATATCGGACTGTCGACAAAAGAGAAGGACCAAACAAATGAAGCCTCCAAATTCGTTGCTAAGAGAAAATGGAATCTGCAAAAGGTTCCACATACGCTAGAATGAGGGAGCAATTAACCGATAGAAGCGTCTACATGATAACTCTCAACGAAGCGTTGAGGACGCCAAACTTCTCCCAATGACAATCAATCGGTGATGATATGACGAAAGTCCACCGCCGATGAAGGACGAACCTCAAGAATCCTCGTGGACCCCAGAAGATGGTATTTGTATGATAAATTCACCATTAAAATTGAAAAATCCAAAAAATCGAGAAAAACAAAAAATATAGAAAGGGTGATTTCAGAAATAAAAGAGCATGATGTCTTGGTTTTGGAGGATGTCATTACAGAAAGTTTGAATATGAGGATGAAGAAATGATAACTTGCACGAAAGACGTTGAGAAGAGATCTAAAGCAACGTCGAAAAAAATGAAAAAGAGCCCGAATTCCTGGAAGAAGAAACAATCAACTTGAGAACAGAGGAAGAACCACGAAATGTGAAGATCGGAACGACATTATCGGCTGAAGAAAGGAAGGATATGATCGAGCTACTCACTGAGTTCGAGGACGTCTTTGCTTGGTCTTACGAGGACATGCCTGGATTGAATACTAATTTGGTAGTCCATCGTTTACCAACTTATCCAGACGTAAAGCCGGTCAAACAAAAGCTCAGGAGGCTAAGGTCAGAATGGACTTTAAAAGTCAAAGAAGAAGTGGAGAAACAACTCAATGCAGGCTTCCTCAAAGAAGTTACTTATACTGAATGGCTGGCTAACATTGTACATGTTCCGAAGAAAGACGGAAAGGTAAGAATGTGCATTGATTACCGCAATTTGAATAAAGCAAGACCAAAAGATGATTTCCCGTTACCGCATATTGATGTCTTGGTCAACAATGCCTCTGGGCAAGGATGTATTTCATTCATGGATGGCTTCTCCGGATATAATCAAATCATGATTGACATAGAAGACATGGTTAAAACATCCTTCATCACTCCATGGGGAATCTTCTGTTACAAAGTTATGCCTTTCGGATTGAAGAATTCCGGAGCCACGTACCAACGAGCCATGACGACTATCTTCCACGACATGATACACAAGGAGCTAGAAATTTATGTAGATGACATGGTGGCGAAATCTGAACATAGTAAGGATCATGTAAATGTTCTGAGAAAAATATTCCAACGTCTTCGAAAATTTCAACTTAAGCTCAACCCCAACAAATGCTTGTTCGGCGCCAAGTCCGGAAATTACTAGGTTTCATCGTCAGCAACAGAGGGATTGAATGCGACCCATCAAAGGCTAAAGCTATCATAGAAATGTCTCCACCAAGAACGGAGAAGGAAATCAGAGGATTCTTGGGTCGGATGCAATACATAAGTCGGTTCATAAATCAACTCACTCCCATCTGCGATCCGATATTCAAGTTGCTAAGAAAGAATGTGCTTACAGTATGGAACCCTGAATGTCAGGAAGCATTTGAAAAGATCCAGAAATATTTGGTTGCTCCGCCAGTACTTGTTGCCCCCACCCCGGGTGTTCCTTTGATTCTATATCTCTCGATTGGCGAAACCTCTATGGGAGCAATGTTGGGACAGTACCATGAAGGAAGCAGTAAAGAAAGGGCAATATACTACATCAGCAAAACTCTTTCAGGGTACGAGTCAAAATACACCATGTTAGAAAAGACTTGCTTGGCACTTGTCTGGTCAACCCAACGCCTTCGTCATTACATGTTGGCTCACAAGATTCATTGCTATCAAGGATGGATCCTATCAAATACTTGTTCGAGAAGCCTGTGTTATCCGGAAAAATGTCAAAATGGCAACTGTTACTTTCCGAGTTTGATATCACTTACATCACTCAGAAATCTGTCAAAGGAAGAGAAATTGCCGATCATCTAGCATCTCATCCTATCCTCGACAACACTGAGCTAAAGATTGAGTTCCCAGACGAATGGGTGATGTATGCTAATGTGGCCGAAGATAAACCATGGAAGATGTACTTTGATGGCGCCCGAAACAAACAAGGAAGGGGTGTAGGGGCACTGCTAGAGTCTCCAGAAGGTATCCACACACCTATTGTTATCAGGTTATGTTTTCCATGCTCTAATAATGTTGCAGAATATGAAGCCTGCATAGCCGGACTAAAAGCTGCTATTGAAATCAATGTCAAAAGCATCATAGTATACGGAGATTCACTGCTGATCATCAAGCAAATCCAGAAGGAATGGAGGGTTAACGAACAATTATCCCAATATCATACATACCTTGAAGAGATCACAAAACAATTCGATCACATCGAATTCCACCATATATACAGAAACAAAAACTTTGGTGCTAATGCTCTTGCTGTCTTAGCTTCTTGGCTCGCAGTCCCCGAAGGAATGACGGTGAAACCTATCGAAATAGGCCAAAGAGATGAACCTGCTTTCTATTACGCCATTCAAATCGCCGCTGAACAATTAGACGGCGCTCCGTGGTTTGTTGATATACGAAGATACCTCGAGGATCAGTCTTATCCAGAAGATTCAACAAAACAACAAAGGAGATACATCCGAAGGGTGGCATGTCAGTACATGATCTTTGCAAATGTTCTTTACAAAGTATCAAGAGACGGAACTTTGTTGCGATGCGTGAACGAACCCGAAGCAAGGAAGATCCTGGAGAGAGTACACAGTGGTGAGTGTGGTCCTCATATGAACGCACACATGATGAGCAGGAAGATAGCTCGCTTGGGATACTACTGGACAACCATGATGTCGGATTGCTGCAACTTCGTCATGAGATGTCACCAATGTCAAATACATGGTAATCTTATGCATGTACCTCCTTCTCAACTTCATACACTATCGTCTCCATGGCCTTTTTCTACTTGGGGAATTGATCTCATAGATATGGAGTTCCACATGAAATAATATCAGACAATGGGTCAAATTTTATCGGTGAAGAAACCGAACAACTTCTTGGAAAGTACAAAATCAAGCATCATCTAGCCTCACCGTATCGGCCTCAAACCAATGGAGCAGTAGAAGCATCCAACAAGACACTTGTCAAGATCCTGAAGAAGATGACAGATACATATACAGATTGGAGTGAGAAATTACCATATGCTTTGTGGGCATACAGAACCTCAATTCTCACCGCAACCGGGGCTACACCTTTATCGCTCACATATGGTATGGAGGCAATGCATCCTATAGAGGTGGAGATTCCAACTCTAAGAGTTCTAAAGGAGAGTCAGTTACCTGAAGACGAATGGGTAAAAGTAAGAGTCGAGCAACTAAATTTCATTGATGAAAAGAGGTTAGCAGCAGCCTTCCATTCTCAGGCATATCAGAACAGGGTCGCACGCAGTTTTGATAAACACGTGCGACCCCGCAAGTTCGACGAAGGAGATCTCGTGCTCAAGGAGATTCGTCCGGTCAAGCATACTGACCCAAGGGGCAAATTTAAACCAAAATGGGAGGGTCCATTCATCGTTAAAAAGATTTTTCAAGGAATGGCGGTACAACTGATGGACCTAGATGGAGTAGAACATCCAAGGCCCACAAATGCTGATCAACTCAAGAGGTACTACGCTTAACCAACGACGAAATTCCAGCATGCCTAATCCATGCATCTCCTCAAAAGATCAACTGGTTTGTCAACATTCATGATTTTTATCATCGTTTTCTACGCTATCAATCTTGTTTTGAAAAAAAAAAAAACCCAAAAAAAAAAGAGTTTATTAAGTTTTAATTTCTTTTCAAAAAAAAAAAAACACAGATTTCTAAGGTTTTGTTTTCAAAAAAAAAAAAAAATCGGAGAGTTTATCAATGATGTAAAGCTTAGGATTTGGGTATGGTGTTATGAGCAACCAGATAGGCAGCTGAGGCAAACTCTCCAAATCAAAATTTCATTTTTATAAATTTTTAAGTTTTTTATTTTGTTTTCAAAAAATAAAAATAAAAATAAAATAAATGCTGATGATGATGATGAAATCCCTAGGATGATACTGTGCCTTGCACACGTACCAAATAGGAAACTGAGGCAAACGTTTCTTGAGTTATTTTAAGCCTAATCATGTTCTAACCATGCTTTAAGCTTTTGTGAACGACGAGTTATCTGAATTAAGGCTTCTCCACCGGAGTCAGCGATCTCACGATCAAATGCAAGTCAAACCAAGGAAAAGAGCATCACCAGAAAGAAAATATTTCATTCACAAATGAAGGAATTACAGAATCTTCATCTACAACAATGAAAAGCATGAACTCTTCCTTATATGAAGGATACATGATCATATCGAGATAAAAAAAAGGCAACAACAATAAGAAACAAGCAAAAGAAAAGAAAAAAGAAGAACAACAACAAGAAATAAAAAAATGATCTGACGGCAAACCAAAGAAGAAGAAATGAAAAACAAATAAGGAAAGCTGGTGATTTTATCTGAGTCTAGACCAAGATCCAACTTCTTCACCATTTCCCATTGATCGAAACCAATGTGTAATAGTGGTAAAAGTGTCCATGTGACACACTAGATCTAGACATCTTCATCACAGGCAGATCATCCATACTTGTTAGAATACATCTAAATCTAAATCCGATTTCAACTTTGAAATCTGGATTTATCTTTGTATGTATTTTGAAACTGCATATGGAACGATCTTGCATCTTCCCCTAAATCATCGATCTTCATCTTCGAGCTGAACATTAATCTGGATCTCAAGATGCACTACCATCAAGTACAGAAAAGAGAAGATTCATACAGATCTATACTAAGATTCCACCAAAATCTCACTTCAGTTATCATTACTTTCAGCCGCTGAAACTGCATCTCGCATACTCCACTAGTAAATGATTACTATGACGATGAACCAAACAAGCAGAAAGTAGAAGAACATGAAGACGGTGATCAAAAAAAAAAAAAGATCAAAGAACAGATCCAAGAGATACAAGAAATATCTGAAGGAAAGATGGAGAAAAGAGGCGGATTTGCAGAGAAGAAGAAGAAGAGGAAGAAAGAGAAACGATGGTCGAGGAAGAAGAAAATGAAGTATTTAAAGCAAAAGATTAGGGCTCCATCAAATCACTTTTCGGGCAAACCTAAATGAGATCCATGACCCGTCGGGTTTCTCCAACCCATTAGGGTCATTCATCCGATCCGCTAGCTCCTTTTCCCTGTATCAAAAAAAAAAAAAAAGAGAAAAAAAAAAGAGAAAAAAAAAAATGTGCAGTATACCTCGTAAAGAAATCGAAGCGTGGACAATTCTTCAGAGAGAGTATCAATACGTGCCTGCCTCTCCAGTGATTCTCTATTGATTTCATCAAGCCTCAACATGATCCCGTACATCTCATTCACCACCGACTTCAATTGGCGCTCACGGCTATCCACCAAACGGAGCAAGTATTCTTGAAGAAGTCTGGAAGCCTAAAACATGAAATGAGTTAAAAAAAAAAAGGTATTAAGTTATCAAGAAAAAAAGGGGTAATTACTTCTTCAAGAAGTTTTTAAAAAAAAAATACTTTTTCAAGAATCGTCTCATGAAAGAAAAACAAGGCATGTCAAGACAAAGCGTGGAAAGCAAGCTAAGAAGATGCACTTTCAGAATGTGAATCAAAAACCGACAAGCTCAAAATCAAGGCAGACCCGACCAACGTTAGTATATTTCTTCATCAACCTATTCAAGTATTTCAATCGGCTCGAACAAAGGGCAATCCAACCAATCAACCACAAAGGTTCAAAAATCAAGAAAATGGAGCTGAAAAGCTTAATCGAACAAACCCAAACGTCGACTTTCTTCATCAACTCATCAAAAACCAACTTTTGAAAATCAGGTGCGATTGGGTTTTCATGGCTTTGTTCGTAAACCGCGAGCGATTACTCTCAAAGAGGGGCAACTGTTGACACCCCAATTTCAAACCTTCCACAATAAATATCAATCTTATGCTTCGAAGCCAAATACAAGAGAAATTTTGTGTGGAAACCATTTGGATTTTCATATCTTTTCAATAAAGCCCACAATCTCTACCCAATCAATCCCACAAGCTTTACCCAATCAAGCTCACAATCTCTACCCAATCAAGCCCACAAGCTTTACCCTATCAATCCCACAAGCTTTACCCAATCAAGCCCATAAGCTTTACCCAATCAATCCCACAAGCATTACCCACTTGTACCCGTTTCATTATCCATTTGAGCCCGGGATCTCTTGCTATCACACTGAAGAGGAGGAAAATACAAAGTCACCGGTGAAAGAATGGAGTCGTTTGGAGTTCGTATGCAAAAGTTACGAGCAAAACGAGAACTCAGAAGACGATAAGGGGCGCCCACTTTTCACCCTCCCCTTATCCGCACCAAGACTTTAATTAGTAATTGTTTTCTTCAAGTGGAACTTAAATTTATTTGTTTTGAAGAGAATACGGATGGAAGAGGAAGAAAAGAAGAAAAAAGGGATTTTTTTTCTTTCTTAAATGCAAGTGGGACCCACACTTGTTTTATTAGGAAAAGAGAAAGGAGAAGAAAACAAAGGGGGTCAAGTAGGGCCCACATTTGTTTTATTAGGAAAATAAGGGAAATGGACGTGGGACCCACATGGTTTGAAAAGAAAATTGTTTTTTCTTTGCGAAGGACACTTGAATGCGGAGAGATTAACGGAAAGCTGTCGGGTTTCATTCCTATAAATAGAGGTCGAAAACAATCCTCTCAACACACCAATTTCTTACACAGAAACCTTTTCCTACATCATTTTTCTCGCTACTCTGTCTGAGAAAGAAAACACTTTCTTTTCTACTTATTTTCCTCATGCAACCACAACCCAAAAATCTAGGTTTCCACCCAAACCAAGAAGAATTATTGTTTCTCAAATAGAAAATATTTCTTCTCACATATTTCAAGTCTCCATGTATTGTGTCATTTAATCAAAGAGAAATCAAATTTTCTTCCTACACAATAGTTATCGTTGTCTTGTGCATTTATAGTTCATTTTGAGAAAACTCAAAAAATAAGAAGATTAAATCAAGTATTGTCTTTAAGTTTTTAAAAGATTAGCATTAAATTGCTAGTACTTTAACTACTTTCAAAGATACTTAAGGAAGCAAGCAACCATCGTAAGAATCCTTTCTAATTTAAATATTATATTTCAAGTATATTAATTACCTATCTCTTCGGTAAATTATGTAGTCATACGGTAACGGAATGGTATTCCATTTCGTAGTAACACCGCGACTACTCGTTTGCGTTACATAAAAAAATTATGTTTTATTATTAATTTTCTAAGTGGGATAAATCAAAGTGTGGGTATAAAGCGGAATTCCCTCCCACATTAGACCCATTGTCAAAAAAAATAAGGTTGGCATTAATCCTATTTTTATTGAGCTAATCTGCAGGTTAATTGTTTAATTTTGAAATTTCATTCAAATTTCTTCTCAATAAAACCAAGGTTTCCACCTAAACCACCAAACAAGGTTTTCCACCCAAAACCACCAGAAAAGAAGGTTTCCACCCAAACCACAACAAAAACAAGGTTTTCCACCCAAAACCACCACAAAACAAGGTTTCCACCCAAACCACAACAAAAATAAGGTTTTCCATCCAAAACCACCACAAAACAAGGTTTTCCACCCAAAACCACCATAAAACAAGGTTTCCACCCAAACCACAACAAAAATAAGGTTTTCCATCCAAGACCACCACAAAACAAGGTTTTCCACCCAAAACCACCATAAAATTAGGTTTCCACCCAAACCACAACAAAAATAAGGTTTTCCATCCAAAACCACCACAAAACAAGGTTTTCCACCCAAAACCACTATAAAACAAGGTTTCCACCCAAACCATCACAAAAGAAAAACCATCATAAAAGAAAGAAACCACATCTCCATAGTCGAAGTTCCACCCAACTTCTAACTATGTCTCTTTTCTAAGATAGATCATGCATAAAAATCTATTCTCAATAAATCATAAACATTTCCCCTTTTAATCATGAAGTAGAGGCCAATCCTACGATTGGGCGGCTGATGGGTGCCTAACACCTTCCCATCCCGTACTAGAATCTCCTTACCCAGACTCTCTGATAGCATACCATAAATATGCAAGTCATAACTAGGTTTTGTTTTCCTCAAAAGAATTCAAACTAGTTAAAAGGGTCCTGACTCCCTTTAGTCAGGTGGCGACTTCAAAACATCTCTTTCTTCTTTGCAGAGTTGGCCCTCTTACTAATGAACTAGTAAGAAATTATCTCTTCCAGAACTTGTACATTAAACATCCACGAACGGATGAGAACATGGACCTCGCCCCATAACAATTATGGACAAAGGAAATAGACCGGCACTCGACCCGTGCTAGGCGAACACCCGATTTCTACAGTGGCGACTTCACTGGGGACATAGAATAGACCGGCACTCGACTCGTGCTAGGCGACCCTCGATTTATACACCTGGTGGATATCTCAGTGGTTTCCGGAAGAGTGGGAGGCTAGACAGAAAAGCAGAGATCTCCACGTTGTAGTATTTTGGCCCTCTGGTTGTCTAGAGACATTCCTGACGACGGTTCCGGCAAGAATGAGATAAGGCCAGAGCTGCTACCAATTGTTGTGAAGTTGGAGAAAGGTGAAGTTCCCCCCATTTACAAGCTATTCCTTGGCTCCTTGTACACGCATCTGGATCACTTAGTCGCGAATATGCGAGTTTCGAATGGTTTCATGAAAGTGGATTTATATGTGCACGTCGTTTTTCTGCAAGCGTGGCTATGGGAGCATTTTTGAAAAGTATGCTCCAAAGCCATTGCCTACGATTCCTGCGAGTTGGGGTGGCTCTCCAATTCTTCGATGGGCGAATAAGCATCCAAGAGTTGGTGTGAGCTTGGTTAGCCTTTTTGATAAATCTCACGAGATCAATTTTCGCCCGTGGGATCCAGTTCATAGGTCTGTGACTCAAATTGACACTTTTGATTCTGCTCCGGATGTGATTTTGTCTTCAGATGACGACTTGAGTGTTGGTAAAAACTTGTTTATTCAAAGTTGCATCCTTGGTCACATGCCGTCTTTCTTTAGAGGGGCTTTCTAGATTGCTGAGCACAACATTGATCGCGCGGCTCATCACATGGGTTTCGATTAGGGGGTGCCCCTTGCTTGCCGGCTGGAGCTTCCTGAGAATTCATTGCGTGCTACCCTCGATGCCAGTGACCTTGAGTCAGGTATCCGTCTTTCTTTATTTTAATCGGAAAGAGATCCCTCAAAGACTTCTTGTTATAACGAGTTTTGGTGCCGTGAGCGTCTTATGATTCGCAATTTTGTTGTTGACGCGGTGGAGAATGTTCGTGGTAAGCCTTCCCAAGAAGTTTTGAAGAAGTACCCAATGTTGAGAGATTTCAAGCAAAAGTCGTCTGGCAATTCTGAAAGTCCCCAAGTGAAAGAGAAGAGGATGAAAAACCGTGCTGGTGGGTTTCATACGGTTTCAATGGATCCTCCTAAAGCCCTTGTGTCTTTCAGTTCTTCCAATAACCAGGTATGTGTTGCCTCTTTGCTGGTTTGTTTCCAAATGTGTGAATTTTTTATGAAGGTATGTGTCTCGTTTCTTCCAGGGATTTGGTAGTGTTAATGCTTTTGCTGCTCTTGCTCGCTGTCAGGAGACGGTAACTCCTTTGAGTAATTCTGGCGGTATCAATCCTACTCACAACGGTGATGCGCCAGAGAAAGAAGAAAGTTTGGAAAGTGAAGGTGATTCTTCCGATAGCAGCGCTGGATCCCTTTCGAAAAGTGGCTCGGTAGGTTTTGCGCCGCTTTTTCTTCCTTCTCCCTTTGAAAACGTCTAACTCACACCATGTTTGTTTACTCTTGACTAACCTGAGTCGTCTGGATATGAGTTATCTGGATCTGAGTGAAATCACCTGACTCATTTGGATCTGACTCGATATGTTTGTTTTGAGTCAGAACTGACTCACCTGAATCAAAATTATGTGAGTCAGTGATTTGGTTCCATGAGTCAGGGGTATTTTGTTACCTGACTCAAATGGGTCCGAGTCAGGGGTCGAGTCAGATCTAACTCAAAATGCAAAACAAACGGTCTGACTGCTGACTCGGCCCGAGTCAGGGGTTGACTCAGATCTAGATGCCAAGTCAGCTGCAAACAAACAAGGTGTCAAATCTTGCAGGAAGAATCTGACTCAAGAGATGGATCTGAGGTGGAGGAACATGAATACTTTCCCTCGGTGACAACAACCGTCAGTGATGACCCATAATTGGAAGTTAGAAATCCGCCCGTAGTGACTGTGACCGTTGATGATGGCTTGGAGACGGAAGTTGATCAATCACAAAGCATGGATGCATCTCGACCGGGAAATGATTCTATGGTTTCTGGCGCAGACGCGGAAGGGAACCCTTCGCAGATTGCGGATCTGGTTACAGGCGCCATTTTAGATCCTCCGTACTTGGTTCCTTACCCAGGTCATGTGTTGGTCGGCGGCTTCAGCGTGCTGGCCAAATATGAGGCGTTGTATACCAAAATATGGAAGAAGTATGGACACATGGCTACGACTAGGAAGGTCACTAGTCGTACTGCATTGGTTAAATGTTTGGAATAAGCTTTATCTTCTATTGAGGACATGTGCGGGGTGACTGGCTACACCGTTTCTAAAGACGTCATTGCTAACTGGGAACATCACCTCGATGTGTATGTAGAAAAGGAATTCAATGCTTCGTGGTTCATCGAAAATCTTGCTGAGATTTGGAAATTAAAGGATACAGTAGTCGAAATCCCTTCTGCGGAGAAGATCACACGGCAAGAAGCGGAAGATGAGGAGTTGTCCAAGGTGTTAGCTATGAAGAGAGCGGATATTGAATATGCGAAGGACCGTCTGTCTAAGAAGAGTAAATCGCTACTAGAAAACTTCCCTAGAATGTTTCTTCTTTAGATTACCTTTTGTTTATTTTGAGGAACACTTTGGGTGCTTGATTTCGGAGTCTGACTGATTTTGGTAGGTGGTTGATGTTTTTTGAGATGTTGGATTACTTTCTGGGATGAATGGTTTTAATATATAACTTTGATTATGCCTTGCAAATGGAAAATTATTTTTATGAAAGTGTGTGCTAGCAATAACACAAAAAGTAATGTTATGATGGTTTACTGAGAACCCAAAAACAGATCAGATATCTTGCCCAGGCTAGACTTACTTGTTGTATGTATCTTTCGTCGCAAATATGCCTATTTTCTTATAAGAAGTGGTTTTCCCGGTGACTTTTCCATTAAGTCCCCAGTTACTGGTAACAGTTTTGCTGAAAATCCACCAGGCAGTCCCCAAATCAGAGTCCCAAGTTTCCCGTGTAGTTTTTACGGCTGGCAACTGGGTTGTCTGGTAGTTAAGTCACAGATCTCCAAACTGATTGGCTGCTTCTGCTGTTGGTGCTTGTATCGAAACGCGAGATCGATTTCTAGAAGTAAATATTGTAACCGAGAGATTTAAACTCCCGCTGTGGTCACCAATTGTTTATGGGATAAAATCGCCTTTGTCGAATTTGGTAAATTCGATGGTGGAGAGACTGGTTTAAACCATTAAACAAATTTGCTGCACGTGGTCACTTTTGATTCGAGATGTCAATCTGTACAACTCTGGCCTAAACCAAGAAGATAGTCATTCCATATTTTCTTCGGTCACAAAGTGGAGGAGAGGGGTTGATTTGGGGACGAAAGTGAAGAAGGGTGATGAGACCAGAGAGTTCTGGCTGGTTAGTATCTCGACTTGTATCAGAATTGTAGAAGCTTGCGGAAGCTTGCTAGTGATGGAAGCTTTTGATAGGGCTTGCAAAGTTTCTATCTGATAATGTTGTATTTTTCCTGACCAAGACTTATGTCTTTTGGAATAATAGGTGAAACCTATTTATACAAGTGAGATTGAACGTACCCTAGCCTCATTAAGGAATTGAGTAAATGTCAATTTAAACAGAGGAGGTGCAAACCGTTGGCTTTATGGTGAAAAACGTTTTCACCATAAATTTCCTTATTTAATTGACCGTATTCATTCCTCGCACGCCTTGATTTATTGCGAGCGTAGTGTACGTTGCACGCTGTGACAGCCAAACCAAAACCCCAAGAAAGCATCCCCCACTTTGTGTTGATGTCTCGAGAGTTTGGCGCAAGTGGCAATGCCAAAGTTGCTAGTAAAGCATTGCGGCATGTGCCAATGGCTTGTGCAAGATGTCTTGACAGCGAGTTGTAATTTGAGTGCGGATGGCAATGCCAAAGTCGCTTAGTGGAGAATTTGGCATGTGCCAATGGCATGTGCGGAATGCCTTGGCCGCGAGTTGTACTTTGAGTGCGGATGGCAATGCCAAAGTCGCTTAGTGGAGCATTTGGCATGTGCGGAATGCCTTGGCCGAAAGTTGCACTTTGAGTGCGGATGGAAATGCCAAAGTCGCTTAGTGGAGCATGTGGCATGTTCCAATGGCATGCGCGGAATTCCTTGGAATAGAAAGTGGCTAGTGGTAACGTGTTTCGCATGTGCCAATGACACGTACGGACACTTTGGCCAAGTTACGGGCGCTACTTTGGCATGTGCCAATGGCATGGCGGCTTGGAATGGGAATTGGCTAGTGGTTGCGTGTTGGCATGTGTCAATCGAACGCACGACCACTTTGGACAAGCTGCACGGTTTGCAAGCCTAGGGCGCTAATTTTGGCATGTTCCAAACGACATAGCGACTTGGAAATTGGATAGTGGTGCGTGTTGGCATGTGCCAATGGCACGCACGGCCAAGTTAACCTAGTTGCACGGTTTGCAAGCCTAGGGCGCTATTTTTGGCATGTTCCAAACGGCATAGCTACTTGGAAATTGGCTAGTGGTGCGTGTTGGCATGTGTCAATGGCACGCACAGCCAAGTTGACCTAGTTGCACGGTTTGCAAGCCTAGGGCGGTATTTTTGGCATGTGCCAAACGGCATAACGACTTGGAAATTAGCTAGTGGTGCGTGTTGGCATTTGCCAATGGCACGCACGGCCAAGTTGACCTAGTTGCATGGTTTGCAAGCCTGGGACGTTATTTTTGGCATGTGACAAACGGCATAGTGGATTAGTTTGGCATTGTTTCCTGTAGGGTGCAGTATGTTGTTTGGTTTTGGCGTAGTTGCCATGGTGCGCAGTATGCGGCTTGGTTTTGGCGTCGTTGCCATGGTGCGCAGTATGCGGCTTGGTTTTGGCGTCGTTGCCATGGTGCGCAATATGTGGCTTGGTTTTGGCGTAATTGCCATGGTGCGCAGTATGCGGCTTTGGTTTGGCGCAGTTGCCATGGTGCGCAGTATGCGGCTTGGTTTTGGCATCGTTGCCATGGTGCGCAGTATGCGGCTTGGTTTCGGCGTCGTTGCCATGGTGCGCAGTATGAGACTTTGGTTTGGCGCAGTTGCCATGGTGCGCAGTATGCGGCTTTGGTTTGGCGCAGTTGCCATGGTGCATAGTATGCGGCTTGGTTTTGGCGTCGTTGCCATGGTGCGCAGTATGCGGCTTTGGTATGCCGCAGTTTCCATGGTGTGCAGTATGCGGCTCTGTTTTGGCATTGTTGCCATGGTGCACACTATGCGGCTTGGTTTGGGATTAGGGTTCTGTGTCGAAAACCCTAATCCGGTTTTTTGAAAAAATACCCCTATTAATTATTTACATCTGAATTAAATGCTCTCAGTTAATGTGTTGCGGGAAACATTAGGTCATAGGGTTTTACGATTTTACCCCTTGTCTAAAATACACCATCAACACGATTTTTTTACACGAATGCCATTAGTTGGCGCCAATATTTGTATCCAAAATTACTTTTAGGCACTAAACACGATGATTCGATGATGATGAGGTAAAATTAGGGTTAGAAACACAAATTAAAGAACACAAAAATTTAACGTGGTTCGACAAGTGTTGCCTACATTGATTACAGGATACAAAAGTTTTCTCCGGGTTAGCTAACCTAAAATTCTATGTCTTCTTAGGGTTTAGGATACCTGAATTTATAGTATTTATGTTACCTTAATTCTGGTTTAAACTTAATGTGCAAGCAACTTGGGCATTAAAGCATGTAAAAACTTCTAAAACCTTCCTTCACGGGATGGAAGGGCTTGATTAGCGGGCCTTCCGTGTATCTTATACATGGTACAAACAAGAGGCAAGTATCAAAATACAAAAATCAAATTTCATATTCTACACCTTCTCAGTTAAATCTTTATACAAAAACATGTTAGTCACGGTATAATATATAATCACGATTATTATAATTTAATTAATAGATTATTATAAATAATATAATATCACTTGAACACGCATAATTGCATTCAGTTTTTTGGTTGAATAGGCCTTGGATTTGAATTCCTGGGTCTAAAAGACAAGTAAAATATTGAGTTGGCTCTAATATCCAAGAACCTCCAAGATACTTTTTTAATATCCAAATTGGATGTTTCACCCAACTATTTGAAATCTAGCTGACAAAGTGCCCTCTCTTCTGTTTTAGTCATGATATATCCTCGGTTAAAACATAGATCTTAAGTCTTCTTCTCCACCGCATCCGGTTAACCAGAAACTGATTGAGATCATGTCTCAACATGATTTCGGTAATATTTTTAGCTAGAGAATCTCATCATCTCGTATAGCAGGTATTCTATTTCAAAACTCGATTTTTTCTTCCTTTTTTTCCTACTTCAATTTCTATCACCACCAACACCCTCCTCCACTACCACTGCCATCACCACCAAAAATACCAGGATTTTCAATCTGATGCAACCTGATTTTGAAATTATTTCTAAAATTGACTGATTTTTTTGTTCTTAGAGTTTGGGTACTCTTTTTTATTAAGGTTTTTGGATTTTACTTGGAAATGTCCATGAATAACTTCATACCGCAAGTGAAAAAAAACCCATAAATGATTTTTAGTTATTAAGCTAAATGTTTTGTTGAATTTGTAATATTCATCAGGGAATTTTGATTTGATTTGTATTTTGGAGATGAATTTTTCTAATTTAGAACATATATGTGCAGATTTAGAGATGAATTTCGGGTTTCGGAATACGAGAACAGGTGAAGAACTACATAGAGAGGAACGGAAGTTTGGGTTTGATTGATCATAGTATACTTCTTGTTGTTGGGTACATAGATTGAAATTTGAGTACAGGTGGGTGTTCATCAAGAGAGAAAGAAATTCTTAATCAATGATGATATTAATTGAAAAATGGAGTGCTCTTATTTTTCCTCTGTTTGATTTTCAGATACAGAAAATTAATTGGGATAATTGGTGTTTAGTACTCAGGTTTTGGCCAACACTAGCCTTTGGTCTAACATTTGTCCAATGTTAGGGCTTGGTACCTGGACTGGACGTTGACATCAGTTGACCAGTTAAGTTTTGACTTCTGATTAGTATATGAAAAACAAATTATATTAAATTAAATTATTAAGCGATATTACAATTATACCCTTTTCTAAAATACTTATTTCAATAGTACTACTAATAAAATCGTTTTTTGTTTTTTGGTCTTTCTCTGCAAAATCCAATTGAACTTTATCACCACCACCCATTCTTGCTGTTGTGAGAAAAATATAGACGAAACCCTGATTTCTTCTCATTTTCATGTCCATCTTTCCCATACAATCTAATAGTTTTGTATTATCATCATCTGATAACCTTCGCAGAAACCCTAATTACCCAAACCATGCATGGCCTATTTCACTCATCACTACGGGAAGAATTTCATGGGTGGTTTTCCTCCGACAAGAAGATCAATAGATCGTGATCTCAGTTTATCTCCAATCACTAAATTTCTGGTAAGCAATCTTCCGAATTATTGATTAGGAAAAGATTTGTCTAATAGTCTATAGAGATTGAAGATTTGTCTATTAGTCTCTACATATGAAAAAAAAGAAGAGAAGATTTGGGTTTCTTTTTAATAGGTTCTTCTCTTGTTTTGGGTAGTAGAAGTAGTATTATTAAAAGTTTAATAGTCTACGTAGATGGAAGAACATATATTGTGATGCTGGTGCTATAAGATGTCGATGGACGAATGTTTTGGTGATAATAAGCTTTTGAACATAAGCTTTGGTGGAAGAAGGGTCTGATGGTGAAGAACAGTCTGGGAAGAACAAGAATCCGTCAAGAACAGTCTGGGAAGAACAAGAATCCGTCGATGGTTTTATGCAAAAGACAATTTTGAGAAGTGATGCAGAAGTAGGTGTTTGATGATTTGAATTATTCTCTGTTTAATTTTTTTTTTTTGGAACAAAACTGAACTACCCGGTTACTTGGACCTTAGAAATAGTTTCTAAACAAAGTTAAAAATTACATACTAGGCAAGCGAGCGACAAGCTGTGCCGCTAGCCCTTTTTGAATAGCAAAACCTATCCTATTAAAAATAAAATCTCGTGAGCCAGGGGTCATTACATTGCTGCGATGACTTTCTGGACCCTCTTGAGTAGTCCAACTTCTTCTGGAGCCAAATAGCCAAAAGTATCAAAAGCAAAGGGGACGAAAGCATGCCCATTGTCAACACATGCTTTCTCATGCTTCGATATCTTACCTGAGGCATCCTTTAGCGCTGCTCGCCCAATTATTCTCTGTTTAATTGATTTTTAATTTCTTCATTTGGTGTTAGTTGTTTTCTGGGTGTTGATTAGGTGTTGAATTCGCTCAATTTTTTACGGATTTGATTTGGGGATCTGAAGTTGTTAATTTGAGCATCAAATCTCATTTTTTAGGGTAAGAAATTTGTTGGTTTATCTATTGTTTAGATTTGAGTTGAAATTGAAATATAGATTTGTAATTGAATGATTTGTAATTGGGTATTGCTATGGATGAAATCGTTGAGTTGTCCAAAATGTTGTGTTGATTGAGGATGAAGAACAGTTGAATCCACCATCGTCAACTGATTAAAATGTTGTTGATGATAAAATCTTGTTGCGACAGTGGTTCCAGAAATGGGTGTGGAGGCTGAGGAAGAGGTTATAATAGTATATTCATCTTTTCATTTCATTTTATTTTCATTTTAATTTATTTTTTTAATTTATTTAATAATTTCTAAACATAAATCAATACTTAACCTAGTCAATGGTAGTCAACATCCAGTCCAGGTACCAAGCCCTAACGTTGGACAAATGTTAGACCAAAGGCTACTGTTGGTCAAAACCTGAGTACTAAACACCAATTATCCCAAATTAATAAAGCAATACGTGCTAATCTCATAATCGCATGCAAGACAGTCAACCATGGTTAAATGTGAATTTGAGTACATGTGTTGATTGCTTAATCAATGATGATATTAATTGAAATTCTTACTTGCCAAAAAAAAAATAAAAGAACATAAAAAGAAAAAGAAATTATTTTCAACTTCTCTTTCATTTGGCCTGGTTGAAATCAACTAGTAATGATTTTTTTTTTGTGCAATATATGGCAGGTGATTACTATGATAATCGTAGATTTATGTATGATGAGTGCCAAATATTGCATATTCATACACCTTTTCATTGGCACTTAACTCATCTTTCGCGCTTCAAAGTCATATATTATCCGAAATTCGGCATTTTTACCATTTTCAAGAATAAATATTTGTATTAATTAATTTTGTGTTTTTAAGTACTAAATAAAGCTTGGAAGAATTGAGAAGACAAAAGAGAAGAAAGTTGGAAGTGTTGCAACCTGTTCAAGATTAGTGGCAACCTGTTTACAATACATGGGATTAAACTACCCATAATCCAAAACCCATGATCCAAAACCCAAGACCCAAATCCATTTCCACCTCACCACCATTGGATTCCAAAACATCCACCTCACCCCATTGGATTCCAAAACATCCACCTCACCACCATTGGATTCCAAAACATCCACCTCACCCCATTGGATTCCAAAACATCCACCTCACCACCATTGGATTCCAAAACATCCACCTCACCCCATTGTATTCCAAAACATCCATCAAGTGAGAAAACATGTTTTGTTGAGTAAATAATTGCCAAAATTCGAATCCAAGTGAGAGAGAATTTTTGTGTATAAATAGAGAGGGTTATTGTGTTGAAAATCATCCAAGAATAGCTTGTTCATGTTAGTTTATCAAATTTAAGTTTTGTTGTAATGTTCTTCATGTTCTAGTTTCATTTACTAGGGTTTAGATGAAGCCCTAATCTCATTGGTATGTATTCATATCTTGTATCTTGTTCTTGAAAGTTTAGAATTGTTTAAAGATATAATTTAATCCAAGTTTTTCAACATCTTGCTCTCACAATGTATGCCATGTATCCATTGTAGTTAAATATCTCTATGTTGATTATGCTACAACTCATGCTTAACCAAATATTGATCTTTAGATTAGTTGTGCTTAATTAGACAATTAATGCTTTGGAGAAATACTTTAGTTGTGATTAAATTATCCATTGGAGAAACACCTTAGTTATACGGTAGACTTGAATCTACTATAAGGACAAGAATAATATTACAAGTTGAATGCATATCATAGGTTATTGGTGGATTTGAATACCCTAGTATCCATATTATCATTGTTTACATATCTTGATATTTGCATCTTTACTTTTATTATTTCAGTCACTTGAAAATCATATCGTCGTATCGACAAAAACAAACCCCTTTTGGTTACTCTCTCTCAATCAGATTTAGAATCAACTTCTACACTCTCCAAGTCTCTGTGGTTCGACCTGTGCTTGCCCTGTGTTGCTTGTCGACACTGTGCACTTGCAGTTTATACAATAGTAGGTATCTTTCCGAGCCTACCAATGTACGAGGTACACAAGATACACCTGAGTGCATAATGCATATTCTAACCTGAAATATGTTTTAGTCTAGTTGCACCCGAGTACATAATATATATTTTTATATAAAAATGTTGGTTTTTGGTGATGTTTTGATGGTTGTAGGTGTAAATTATCCACAGATCCAGGTGGAAACATCTTAAGCCTGGGTACACCTAAAAACGAAGAGACGCGAAG
>JAJJWX010004463.1:0-233333 GCA_023529315.1 Papaver bracteatum | reverse complement strand
GAAAGGCAATAAGAAATGCAATAAGGTTTAGGCAACCTTGCCATAGTCTAGGCTTTCCCCATACACAAAGGTCTAAAGATCCAAAGGGCCATACCCTTAAGGCTAAACTAATGTTATTTAAGTCTAAAACTCTTAGTGTTTTAGTCTATATGGGACTAATGTTTTATTCATTCACATGAAAAAACATCTAGGGAGCAATAGGTCTTGGGATCAAAACATGGTCCATGCATTTTTTTGATTAAAACAAAACATTGTTTTTTCTAACATCTTCATCCCGTGTGTCGCTCCCAGTATCATGCATGTCAGCTTTTGTCGTCGTCTTTCTGTTGACGGCTTCTACTTCTGCTAAGCTTCTTGAAGTTCCAGTATTTTCGACCTCGTATCATTATAATACCTACTGAAAACCAAAATACACAAAACAATTGAGAAATCTGCATACTACACACTAAATTCAATCAAAACCCAAATAGAAGTGTCTAAATTTATAGCAAACCCCCCAATTTGTGTACCCTCATTTACACTACAGCAAGAGATTCTTTCAATTCCACCAATTTAATTAAAAACCCCAAATAAATTTACAGCAAAACTCCATTATCTGAACTTGAGACATCACTAGAAGACCAAATTTCTAGGAGAATTTGTAAGGTTTACCTGATTCTGTTTAGGATTTGATTACTACCAGTGGTGAGGAGGAGTAGGGACTTTGAGATTGATTAGTATAGATATTTTCAACACAACACCTGGTGGTATAGCAGTAGGGACTTTGAGATTGTTAAGTATAGGTATTTTCTTGCCTAATACTTGGCTTCACGTTATAATATAGGGGCTTCACTAACAGGACAAAAATGGATCATCCGTTAGTAATTTCAAAAACCCCTTATCTAAAATATTTTCATAATAGCTAAGCAACCCTCATGCAGTTAGTGCTACTATTCTAATAGAAAAAATTGAAAAAAATGAGATTTTTTTCGAACTAAAATCCTAGATCTTAAATCACCTTACCAATATCCTTTTCATTTCTCAAAATTGATGAACATAAAAAATAAAAAAAATATTGAATTTTTTAGCATTTCAAAGCGGTTTACGGTTGGGTTTTCCTTCGTAGCCAACCATAAGACAAATTTATAGTTAGATGATGATGAACTCCTAACCGTAACTAGGTAAAATTAGGGAAACCCAATTGTAAATTAGCTTACGGCAGGGTTTTTTGGTTTTACGGTTAAGTTTGGTCTTGAACGAACCCAATTGTAAATTAGTTACAACTCGGTTTTTTTGGTCGAACTCAACTGTATATCAGTTACGGCTGGGTTTTATTTTTTGTCAAACCCGACTGTAAAATAGTTGCGGCTGGGTTTTTTGTGATCGAACATAACTGTAAATCAGTTACGTCTGGGTGTTTTTTTTGGTCGAACCCAACTGTAAAACAGTTACGGTTAGATATTCTTAAGGAAAACCCAACCGTAACTGGTTCTGAAACCTAATTTTTTTCTCCTGTTTCAATCAATCTAACCATTTCAAATGTAATTGTTTTGTTGATTACCATCACTTCTGTCAATATGCTTCTTCCACATCTTTAATAGAGAAGTCAATCGACGATTATAAGTTTTTCGAACCTCCAATTGATCGAAGATGGTGAAATGATTCTGATTGAAGAAAAAAAAAAGGGGGGGAACGATTTACGGTTGATAAAGGAGAGGAGGAAGAAGAAGAGATTTTTGAATTATAATTAGGTTTTGATTTTAGTTGAAGGGTATCTTAGACATTTGGTATTGAATCAAGAATACCCCATAACCAATTTTTTGGTAACTAGGGATCCAAATGAAGCCCCTCTATTGGATTTTGAATCCCCTATAATAGGCTGCCAGCATTTTCTTCTTATAATTGAGAAGTTCTGGACAGAGCGCCACTTTAAACCACTCCAAAACCTCACACACATGATAGAGGCCTTACCCTATTGGGAAAAACAGGGGTCCCATTTTGAAGTTTTTTCTATATGTTTTTATGGTTTGTTTGGACGGTCTGTCTAGAACTTTTGCTTATAATTTTGGTTACCTTGCTAGGATCAACATACCTATTGTTTTACAGAAAGAAAAATATTCCAATGTTGCAGTAGTACAATGGGGATATACCATGGGGATATATATGAATTGGAAGGTTATAGTTATATTTAAAGTGAAAATATTTAAATATGTATAAAGCAAGAGCCACTCTACACACTCATGCATGTGAATGCAAGTTGAATCCAAAAGCATACCATGCTTATGTGTGACGCATGTATTGGTTATTCGCACTCGCACAACCTCAACAAATGCTACAAAAGGGTTAACTGCTCTATATTTAGGGTTTAGATGCATGCCACATTGGGTGTCAAACTTTGGTATTAAGAATCGAGGTTTTCCTTGCTTTGTCGGAATTGTCTCACAATGAAATAAAATTTGGTTTAAATTAATCCCTTTGAACGTATCCTTGTCATTTGTTACATAATCTCTGTAAGCACATCCTTGTCATGAAAACAGAGAACTAGCGTCTGCTTAATAAGCATTATACTCATGGCCAAAAATTTAGCTCCACCATTAAAAATTCTATTATACTCATGGCCAAAAATTTAGCTCAACCATCTTTCCTTCCATAAATGTCATAATACTACACAATTCAGACTATCACGGACTTCGATCCCTACATGCACCTTCCTTTCAGATTATTAAAACTCCAAGTTTCAAAATGATTCATAACCCTACAAAGAAACACCCTGGTAATCTTGAGAATAATGATAAAGTGTAACCAAATATCTCTATTAATTTATTTTTAATACAAAAAAAATATTGATGAATAAGACCCTAAATTTAGACAACTATACCCCTTTTGCCTTAAATTACATGATTGAGATAGGTTTGTGGAACTTCCTAAAATATTAAAATCAAAGTAAAATTTAATTGATAAGTGATAAACAACGAATTTTTGTCTGTCTTAAAGTAGTTAATATCGTGTATGAGTATCATATATGCCGGGTCCGATACACCTATATAAAAGCTTATATTGGTTTTTATAGGTTATACATCATTCAGATTAGAATTTTAAATGTTAATAAATGTTTCAATCTAAAAACTTTGGTGTCGCATGATGCATTCTCAAGATCAAAAGCTTTATAATACAAATTCAATCATATTCCATTATTTATCTCATGAAAATTTTGGACTATAATAAAAAGCAAACAAAATACATTCGCCCACTATAACACATATTCGAATGATGAGAATGTAAAAGTTTAGACTTCATTATTATTCGAGGAGTAATACCTTTTTCTTCTTCTTTTGTTTATCGGGTAATCTGATCTCTTGTTCTCATGTAGAAAAAAATTGGTGAGCCCGACTTCTATGGCTACTTTTATGATAGGTTTCCTCTGCTCATTATGTACTCTTTCAATTGTTTACAAGTGCTTTACGCTGAATTGATGCACAAGATGTCCACAAAAGTTAAGAATAAGGAAAGATCAGCCTAAAGCTTTTAACACTTTCAATCGAAAAAGAAATAAAGAAGATGACTGACGAAAATGAAGCAAATACAACATTTTTTCTTATAACACCGGAACCGATTTCACGATTGCTAAAATTCGAGAAAAAAAATAAAAAAATAATGAAGGGTATGCAATTGTATTGGGTATGGGAGAAAAGATGTTTTACAACACATATTAAGGAATGGAGTAGAAAAAAATGGTATGGAAAAATAGTTGAGCATAAAGGAGCATGATTCGTGATGGTATTTACAAATCTTCTGGGGAAAAAAACAAACTCATGATAAGTGGACCGTCAACTGTGTATACTTCAAGGGCTACTGAGGCCAAAAAATAGAACCAGAGAGCTAGTTAATAAACCTATTGAACATCCAACTTCGAAAGAGGTTTGGACTATAAGTCTCAAGAGTAAAGATTTTGAACATGGGTAAGATATCTTCTCCTTGTACAGTATTCATATCCACCTCTCTGTAAATTAATATTTCTACTGCTTGTTGAGGAAGAATTAAAAAGAGTAGCATATGCAGCATATACACAAAAAAGAGAAATGCATATGTAGAAGAGCAAGTTGGTGGTGGCTAGGTGCATCACCTTTATATCCTTATCAGTTATCACGTTCCAACTACAGCTATCCTTCTGCATCAACAGTCGATATTAATTCTAAATGAAAATATACACACATTTAACATAAAAACATAATATTTAAAAAAAAAATATGAAATAGTTATAGGAGAAATGCATATTGGTGTTTCTCCAATATATTATTATGCTAATATGCTTCCAAATACATTAAAAAAAAGTGCATCTAATTGTTAAATTCTAATATTCTACAGTTAGATGGGCGTGTCTTGCTTAAAAAAGAAAGTTATTATTGGGGCATCACATTCAAATAAAGGGGCATCACCTAATAGAACAAAAACGGATCACCCATAAGTAATATCAAGAGATATTTTGTAAAAGGGTCGTAACTTTATAGTGTAATTAGGGTCTGGGTCGTAGAACATGCATTTGATGTATTAGGGTCGTGACTGACTTTGATGTCGATTTTGACCAAAATACCCTTTTAAAGTAGTTAAATGACCTACTACCCTAACACCATTTAAGACCCTAAACTAGGTTCATAACTTGCCATTTTTTCTCTTAAAATTTTACAACCGACGATTATGTAGTGGTCCGGATAAAACCATCAATGGAAAGCGAATATGCACTTGTTCATTTATTAGTAGTGGTTGATATGTTCACCTCAACCTAATTCCTCTTGAAATTGAAGAAATACAAGAGTAGCGCACCACCACCTAGACCTAATTAATTCACTGCTTGAGATTTAGATGGGTCTTTCAAGAAATTAACTCCTTATACTGATAATAAGCATACCCTTTTGGCCAGGTCTCTTCTAATTTTTGTTCTTGATTGGAATTATGGGTTTATTTGGAGAACTATGGTTTTTATTTCTCAACAGAAAAATCATAAAAGGTAAGATTCTCAGATTCATCATTGCATGTGTCTGAGCTTATAAATGGAAGTGTAGATCGAACTTTCTGTTAGTGAAAAATCGTTTCTTTTTTGTGAATTTTTTTTCTCAAGAATGATTGATTTCTGGGTTTTTATTTCTTACTGGATTTGGAAGAAATGGAATTATTGTGTAGATTAATCTAATCACTGGTTGTTATTATGGTGTTTGTGGAAATGTGTCACTAAAATTATAATGGAGGAACCTTAGGTTAACGTTAGATGGAGAGAGGAATCTATGTAGGTGTTCATGAGATTTCACTTGTTTCGTTTCATGAGATTTCAATTGTATATTTTATATTCGGGAACTAAAGATTTCACTTGTTTCATTTTATATAGGGATGTTAAGAAATATTGTTAGTGTCCTTTAGATCATCTTATACTTTTGGTGATATATGTCAAGATTGAGTGTGTAGTTGCATCTTTTCTGATGACTACATCCGTACAAATATAAAGACTATAATCTATCTAACATTCAAGATAAGAAGATAAACAAGATGTAAAGAACATGAAAGTAAAGATTAACACAAGCATATAACGTGGTTCGGCCCTGAAGACCTACGTCCACGGGAGAGAAGATGTTTTCTTTATTAATCAAAAGGTCTTACCCTTGAAAGAGCTACAAATCTCACTAAGATCTCTCACTCTTTCTCTCTCTAGATCTCTCTCAGGAATTATCTATAGAAAGACCATCTAAGAATACATAAATTAACTTGTTCATCTCCTGATACATGGACTGGTATTTATAGACAAAATACACTGGTAAAGGTCCATCCTCGCCAAGCTTGTGGAGCCATCATTCTTCGTCTTTATTGCTTCGGGTTGGTTCTATACTATCCCTCGTGATGGTATGATGGGTTCTACTCCCGAGTTATCTCGCCTTGCTCGTCATCGTGAAACTCTTCCATTGAGACCTTCGTGCTGCTTCATCTACGAGTTACAGTATAGGTAGTCCGAGCCTTCTTATGTGACATAGGCTCGCCCTCGCCTCTTTTGATCCTTCACTAAATGCGGTGCTGCTTTCTTGACTTGACCGTCTAAACTCGATTAGACCATTCCTTCCATGCGTCGTTCATGCGATATATGTGGCAGGCGTCTCTATTCAGACGAGATCAACTTTGTAGAGTATGATTCGGTGCTCCTACCTTATCATCTCATCATGAAATCATCCCTTCAGATGTTGACATGTGTCCATCGGGTATTTTACCCTCACGGAGTACATGATTAGTTGTACCTCATCTTCTGAGAGATGTATGATTATGTTTAAAACTTTTATTCATCCATTTTTTCTAATTAGAGTTTTCACCTGAACTGCTCATATTTGTACCAGTTTATTGACTTCTAGGAAGCTAGTTTTGCTAAATATGCCTTATTTGCAAAACAAACAACCAGAAATGAAGGGTAAACCAAAACTCTCAATCTTTTATTTTCTAGTTAGATGGTTTGTATATATTATTATGTATACAGACTTTGTATTTGGTTGTTCAATTTTCTTCGGTTGAACAGGATGGCCCAAGGGTCACGACTTCCAAATTTTTAAGTTGGAAATTGAAGATATATTTATAATCGACTGGTTCAGTGGTCCCAAACCTATCGCAGTTGCATCCTGTAAGATCTTGTTCAATTAGCTAAGGAAAGCAGGAACTAGTAAATAAGCTTATATACCATTTTTGACCCATTATAAATCGATAAATCTTTACCCTTTTTTTCTGAACAGCTTTACTCTTTTTTTATGAACAGATCTGACATATTTATTAAGATTTGGGAGTAACCAATCTGTATGGATATTTTGTTTGATCTTTTCATTTTCATCCTCAGATAAGTTTTCTACATCTTATCTATAATATTGTTGCAGGGGTTTCACGGTATCTTTGCAAGATAAACTGATTTTTTAGTGAGAGTTACAAGTTTCAACATAAAGTAGTTCCAAATAAGAAGTGTAATATTTTTTTTAATTTGGAAGATGAAATTATTAGTTCAATACCTTATACATAAATGAAAATAACTTTCATGAAGGTAAACACACATATGATTTAAAAATATAATATATATTTTTGGGAAAAATGTGAAGTTGTTATAGAAGAAATGCATATAATTAGTATCCACCGAATATTGTTATGTGTTTCAAATTTGAAAATAAAAATAAAATAGTGGTATAATTTAGTAAGTTAACATGCATATAATTGGTAAAGTTCATCATCGTCATTAGTGGTGATGACTATGAACAATTTATTATCTTATAATTGCAATACTGAGTCACAAGATTTTTCTGATTGTAAGGTTTTTATTTTGGGTGTCTTTTTGTTAGGTTTTTCTGATTGTGAATTTGATCTTCTTCTTAACCTTCGTTTTCCTTCACTTTTTCTCGTTGATTGTAGAGTTGAGGTAAGAATACTGAAGAAACACAGATCTAAAAAGCAAAAGTTCACGATTCATTAGGGTTTTAAGGTCAAGGAAGTCCTCAACTAAGGTGCGCTTATTTGAACCATCTCATCATTTTCATGGATAACCTTTCCACATATCTCATAGAAAATATATTTTCTCGGTTACCTGTTGAATCGAGACTACAGAACAAATGAGTATGTAAATCTTGGAAAAATCTTATCGGTGGTAGTAAAAAAGGTCTCATGTTGGCGAATGCATACCTTAATGATAATCTTTCGATACAAAAAATAGAGCTCAATGTGGAGATGATCTTAATAATCTCTAGCAGTTCTACTCCAACGAGACACTTACAAAGTTAGACAGTCCAAATTATAGTTTGTGTATCTCACGCTCAATTTTGAAGATGGAACTTTCCATCGCTCTTACAATAAAAATCCAAATAAGAATAATATCAATATTTGATGATTTCATTTTATTTTCTTAGTTCATTTTGATTACTTTATGCACGAATACTAAATGAAAATAAATTACATGAAGGTAAACACACATATAATATGAAAATATTTATATTTTTTGAAAAATTGTGAAGTTGTTACAGAAGAAATGCATATAATTAGTGTCTATCCAGGATAGTAATATGCTTCAAAATTTAAAAAAAGAAAAGAAAATTAAAAAAAAGAAAAAGAGAAGATGGTGGTATAATTTAGCAAGTTAACCTGCGTCTAGTTGGTAAATTTCATGGGTTGGCATGTTTTCGCAAATTTGCCTTGTCCACTGGTTATTGTATCCACTAACCGAATCCATTCCATTCATCATCCAATAAGAGAAGAAATTCCCATCACATAAAAATACTAACCAAACATGAAAAAAAGATAACAAATGAGAGGAAAAAGTCAAATAGAGAAAAGAAAGAAAATGGTTTGAAAACCCAGCAGAAATTCTCGGATAAAAACTTATGTGGGTACGTGTACCTTAGGTGACTGGTTTGTAAGTTCGTAAACTCCAAACTCAGCAGAAATTCGTGGACATGAACTTCCGCCAGTACACGTACGGGTACGCATACCCATCCTGTCACCTTCACCAATACCGCATGCACACATATGCTCGCACTTAGTTTCCGGTACATGGATTTATACACTAATGTGCGAACACACTATATATGCTTATATCCATAGGTGGTTACGTAATCTCAACTCTACATTTCAATCATTGAAACATTCTTCTATAATGTTAATAGTCGTTAGACATAAAGAATCGACTATCTTCATCAAAGCCATTTTCAAGATTGAAACGTCATCATGACTTTCATCACAGATAAAGATGAAAGTGGCTAAAGCAAGAGCTTACCAATACATATTTCGAGAAAAAGATAGGCGAGTAAACTCGGCTCGAAATAGCAAATGTGTATGTATGAAAACTGTCATACTTTTACGACTGTTGTCTCAAGAGTAAGAGA
Organism: Papaver bracteatum; assembly: GCA_023529315.1. Classification (NCBI taxonomy): domain Eukaryota; kingdom Viridiplantae; phylum Streptophyta; class Magnoliopsida; order Ranunculales; family Papaveraceae; genus Papaver; species Papaver bracteatum. Next base: position 224,472 of record JAJJWX010004463.1, on the reverse strand, counting down.
TAGATAGAATTTTGAGTGCTAGATAAGTTCAAGTCTCCACATACTTTTTTGGTCGTATGAAGTTCCACCGGTTCCTTGAGTAGTTCTTCATCTTCGCAAGATAATAACCATGGAGTCTGGAGCTCAACTATACTTTACTATCCTAGACCCAGACTTAGTCATAAGTAAACTAGAAATCAAGACATATAGTTTTGATCACTAATATTGACAAACATGCTTGAGATAGCAACGCATGAGAGTTCGACCGAGCAATGCTCTAACAGAAGCACCTAAAGAAAGCATGAACATTGGAAATGGGCTTATATACCGTTTTGGACTCATTATAAATCCATAAATCTTCAACCTTTTTTTTTTGAACATATCCAACGTATTTATTAGGATTTGAGAGTACCCGGTCTGTATGGATATATTTTTGGTATTTTCCTTCCATCCTCAGATATATTTTTTTCTTCTTAGTTTCATGGCATCCTTGCAAGATAAACTGAGTTTTTAGTGAGATTTACAAGTTACAATAGAAAGTACTTTCGAATAACAAATATAATATATTTTTGGAATTTGGAATTTGGAAGATGGGAGATGGAATTTTCCACAACCCTTACAATAAAAGAAAAGATCCAAATATGAATAGTAAGAAATTTGATGATTCCTCTTTATTTTCTTAGTTCATTGTGATTATTTTATGTATTGATTTTGAACATGAAGCTGAAGTAGAAAGACAATTTCATGAAACCTCTAAGTTAAACCCACATTGCAAAAGGTTCAAAAAATCAGTTAAAATTGAGATGGTTGGTCATCTCCGCATTTTATGCACCACAAAGTTTCTTAAATATGCTTCCAAATGTGCAGACATTAACGGGTTCCAATTCTCGTTCCAACTTCCTTATATTATTTGAAAATAGTACATGTCTTGGTTCAGTTCTCTTAAATTATCTGATCCCCATGACATAGCTTATAGAATTGGAAAGAACATATTACTTATTAATTTTAACGAGTACATGGCTAGGTTCAGTTCTCTTAAACTATCTAATCCAATGACGTAGCTTATACTATCACATGATTTTTATGTTGCATATAGAAATTCAGTGGAAATTTGCAAGCATAAAGGTCTTCAACCAAAAAACAAGTTTTATTTCTTTCTTAACACATTCCAATTTCAATTCCATGTTGTAGTTGTTGATGCAATCGAACCACTGGGCATTGGATGATCGAGAGAATGAATCCTAGGGTTATTTAAATCCGAAGAAGGAAATTTCAGAGAACATAGAGTTAGTCAATCTAGTTGACTAAAAGAGAAGAGCTAAAGTGAGTGTAATACGAGTGTAACAAAAAAAATCACTCTGAAGTGAAACCCTATATTAGTATTAACATGGAGAATGCTGAAAAAATTTGACTAGAATTTTAAATATCAGTATTATAGGTGATACATCATTAATAAATATTTTAATCTAAAATTTTTTATGTCGCATGGTGCATTCTCAAGATCAAAAGCTTCATAGTAAAAATTCGATCATATTCCACTATTTATCTCATGAAAATTTTAGACTGTAATAAAAAGCAACTGAAATACATCTGCCCACTATAATATATATTCGGATGATGAGAAGGTAAAAGTTTAGACTTCACTATTACTTGAGGAGTAGTACATTTTTTTTATCGAGTTGGGTGACAAAATATTTGTAGCATTAATCGTCACTTGTTTAATCTTTTAATTTAATATGTTGTTTTCATGTAGAAAATAATTTGTGAGATCGACTACTATGAATACTTTTATGATAGGTTTCCTCATCTCTTGATGCATTCTTACAATTGTTTACAAGTGCAATACGCTGAATTGAGGCGTAGGCTGTCTGCAAAAAAATGGAGCAGAAAAAAATAGTCCGGGAAAATAGTTGAGGATAAAAGCGAATGATTCGTGATAGTATTTACAAATCTTCTGGGAAAAAACTCATGATAGGTGAATCGACAATTTGTACACTTCAAAGGAAGTTGAGGCAAAAAATAGAACAAGAATACTAGTTAATAAACCTATCGAATATCTAGCGTTGAAAGAGGTTTGGACTATAAGTCTCCAGAATGGAGATGTTGAACATGGGTAATATATCTTCTCATTGAACAGTATTCATATTCACCTTTCTATAAATCAAGATTTCTAATGTTTGTTAACGAAGAATTAAAAAGAGTAGCATATGAAGCATATACACATAGAAGATCAATGCATATGTAGAAGAGCAAGTTGGTGGTGGCTAGGTGCATCACCTATATATCCTTATCCATTATCACGTTCTAACTATAGTTATCCTTTTTCGTCAACAGTCGATATTAATTCTTAATGAAAATATATTTCATGATGATAAACACACATTTCACATAAAAACATAATCTTTTTGTTTTAAAAAAATGTGAAATAGTTATAGGAGAAATGCATATAGGTGTTTCTCCAAGATATTATAATGCTAATATGCTTCCAAATACATTAAAAAAAAAAGGTAAAAAAAGTACATCTAATTGTTAAATTCTCTAATATGATGACGATAGAAACGACCAGAATTTTGGAAAGAGAGACTCTGCGGATCGGTGATAAAACTGAGTCAAACCAGTTCTCAAATCGTCGACACTCACCCATGATATTCTAATTCAATCTCTTTGTTTTTTGTTCTTTCATCTCAACTATCTCATTCCTTTAGTAATTGAATTCCCAAATTCTGTTAAGCCTTTTTTAAAAACTTTTTTTTAGTAAAATCCTTATTAAAATCTGGATCTGTAATTTTTCTGAATCTCCTAATTCAATGTTTTATCTTTTCTTTCTTTTCTAATTCTATTACTTTCTTCTTATTTTTTCTAATTAGGGTTGTTCCAAATTCTTTTCAATCCTTCCCTTTCATCCTTCTATCTTAAATTTCGTTTTCTAATTTTTTTATCTTTGTTCATCCTCCATCTTAAATTCAAATTAGGTTTTGCATTATCTTTTATTTGCCCAATTCTTTTCTAAATCATGACCAAATTTAAAGTGATTTGTTGTTTTTTAATCTCCTTGTTTTACAGGGATAGAATTGTTGGAGCAAATGCTCAGTGGAGGCCATCTCAGGTCAGTGACTCGGTAACGAGAATTGGGGGAAGCTACAGTACATGGTACCTAATCTTCTCCAAGGGCGTGGTAATTTTAACATAACAAGAAAGGAATCCCTAGGTGCATACGACGACAACAACATTAGCTTAACTTCCAAGGATTCTCAAAAAAGGGTCATCATTTCTTCCTCTTCGTGTTTGGAGTTAGTGATGACGTACAAAATAGAAGATTGCATCAAGCTTACATCTAATGTCAGAGATAATCTTTCTCATACTCTTGGTATTATCAAATCTTTTCAACACGTGGAAGTAAAATGCAGTACTTATATTCTCTTAGCTGCAAGCAAAATCACTAAAATATATCTAGGATTTCCATATTGTAAGGAAAACAATATGATATTCACACAAGTGGCAGATATCCAGCATTACTTATCTAATAAACCTTCATACAATACTTTACAAAACAATCATTCTTTGCATACCTCTCATGGTTACTTACACTTGGCATTGAAGCTCAGATATGTTATTTTACTATTTACATGCAATGAAATCACTTATGTAAAAGAATTATTCTTTGCATAACCCTAATTTTTTCTTACACTTGGCACTGAAGCTCAAAGTTGCCATTTCACAATTTACATGCAGTGAGATCACTTATAAAAACTACACTTGTTCTTTACTGACTCACTCCTCTCTTTCCATTCTTACTCTCATTTTCAGTGGGAAAATGTCAGACATCCCAACTGAGAATTACTTAGCTCACCTTAATGAAATCATAGAAGATCAAGTTCAACCTTTATCTAAATATTTTAGGTACTATGCTAAATTCCTTAGAGATACCGGCGACCTAATTGATAAGGTTCGATTTACTAGAGTTATTGTTAAATTGTTTAAAGAAATCAAGAAAAATGATGACCCAAGAGGCTTGAAGATTGGAGAAATGCTTTTTGCTCTAAACAATGCTTGGAAACCAAATGGTCATCTTATAATTCAAAAACTTATGATCCAAAAATCTTCATTATCAGGTTCACAAATGCTAGGGATTTTGCAGCAGAAATCTACTCAATCCCAAACAGAGTTCATGGTAAGATACTTACAATGCGCATGTGCAGCAATAATCAAAGAATTGAAGATATAGACTATACAACTCAAGATTTTTGGATTAGCTTTGAGCTGAGAGGCGACTTGGTGGAGAGAGGAAATGTAGCAATTAAAGTAGCATAGAAAGTTGGCAAAGTTTTCACTCTAATTGGTCATGTTAATAAAAAAGGGGAATATCAAACTCATGTTATAGATGACCTGACTACAGCTAGATGGAGTAGACAGGGAAATAATTAAATTAAAAAATTCTTCATGGTCATTCCTCATGGTACCTGTAGAAAATGATGGAATGTTGATGGTGAGAATTCCGATAAGAAGTGCATACCAAGAATTGCAGAATACAAGAGGAATATGCCAAAAGTCTATGTCTATATAGAAGATGGAGAAAAACCAGGAACTAATAATCAAGGTGCTGAAGTTGATGAAAGAGCTGAGAATCTGGCAAATGCTATTGCATGGCTAAGGATTTATGAAAGTCAGATCGACAAAGTCGATTTCCAAACCAGAGGTACCAAAAGAAGAAGGATTGAAGCTGATATATGGACATTGAGCTTGAAGATGTAGCAAGAAACATTAACCATCCAAAAGAAGTTGATAGATCACAAAAGGAAGGACCTGCAAAAACTGGTGGTAGTACTGACAGTATTGGAAGTAGAGGGGAGACATGAAAACAAAAATATGGAAGTTATAGGAGACAAAAGATATGTTGGTTTGTGCATGAACAATCTGTCAGATGATGAACAAATAAGGATGAAAGGAAAAAGTATAATTTCAAAAGGAAGCAGTGACAGTCAAAAAGAACTAAAGCAGAAAAAGAAACAAGAAAATTAGTTTAGAATGCTGAGTCAATATACAGGGATGGGTGTAAAAAAGAGTATTGTTATTAATGAACCAGTAAATGATAAGGAAGAGGTGAGAAATAATGAATGGTAGATGGTAGAAGATAATTTGGGTGTTCTCAGAGAAGGTTCGTGACAAACTTTGTTGCAACTATCTAGACAAAGTGGTAATAAAGAGATGGAAAGCATTTCATGTAAAAGTGAAGAAGATAAACTTTGTTGGAGCATTATTGAAGCTGAAGCTGAGAACAGAACTAGCACTGACCAAGTGATGGCTAACACTGAAGTTCTTGCTGCCAATCCTATCCCTATAGAACATGCTCAACCAAATGAGGTATTTATTTTTAAAAACTTCAAAACCCATTATGATAAGCTTGAAGTCAAAATTATCTCCCATGTTAAAATAATACGCTGGCATGTTTTTAACATTTTCTCTAATTTTTGACCCCTTAAAATCTATAGAACCAGGTGCAAAATTATTTTTACGAAACAATCTGTTCGCATGTGTTGTTTTTACCTGTTTTTTGTTCCTTAAGAATGATGGCCCGCCCCTTTATCGGACACGAAACAGAATTATGTATATCCTTGCGCGGGAATATGTATCTTTTGAGCTCGCTTGGGAGGTGACGACGGCTCGACAGTGAAAATCAGGAAGAAGTCAAGAGGGATGTTGCAGGCTCGGGGTGGCACAGTCGCACTCCAGTCACCTATTCCCGTTCATGGAGCAAGAATGAATATTCATTCTGTTTAAGCTCTAAAAACTCTGTCCGCATGAAAAGAGGTAATAACCCTCTTATGTTTTTCTGTTGTTCGTCTGGATCCGTATTTTCGTCTGCAATGTCTCTCCAGTGGATTCCAAAAATTTACCAAAATTCCGCTGTATTCTTGGGACGGATGGATGAAATGTATGCTCGGAAATGATCATGTCAGGGATAATCTTGGATATTGTGGTTGCATCGTCGGTCCATCCTCGACCTTAGGTTTTTCAGTGGACCTTCTTATCATGATGATGATGTGTTGTGAGTGCTTGCATGGTGAAAAACTTATGGCGCCCTTGGATGAAATAATGAGACATTCCATTTTCGATGCGTTGTTATCAAGTCTTCCGGGACTTTGTTCCAAGTTAATCCTTCAAACCATCTTATGAATCTTGGCTATCGTACGGAATGGGATGCGGTGAGAAGTCCATGGTCATACCTCGGTTTGATATGATGGCATGGATGAATACGTGAATGTAACCTTCTGGCGTGCTTTTGGAGTCTGATTGATGGGAGTGAAATCGTCTCATGCTGGTAGTCCCATGCGTAACCTTCTTTCATTACATTTCCTTGAATCCCCGTCCACGGTATTTGATATAAGCCTAACGTACTCTTCTTGATGTGCCACTGGGATTCTCAGAAATTACATGATAAAATATTCTGGATAGTGTAGGGTTGGGATCCTCCGAGGCCTCGTACAGTGTTGAAGGCATCTTTTAGATAGAGAGGTGATGATATTCTTGTGCTGCACCCTTGAAGAGTAGATGGCCTTGTTGTGGCTATGACCTTTTTGGTTAACTATGTCTTCTGAGCTTTGATAGTGAAGGGATTCCGTGTATACCCTCAGTCCCCAAGTATGGTTTACATGTTTCCATCTTATATGGTCAGTTGGATGACCATGATAAACACATCACCATCGTGCGTTTGTACTGCTGATTTTGTTACTTCTTCCACGTGGAATTCAGAACATGGAGGAGTATGGGTTACCTTTGTAGTAATTGTTGCTGTGGTGAAGCTCTGGCTGTCCATGGTCACGAGTTTTGGTGGGATGAACTAAAGGGTGGCCATGACTACGAAGATTGGATGGCTGCGATCATGATCCTTGACATGGGGAGTATGGCGGCATGACCTTTTGCAGGAAGGGATGGCGTTGAAGCGAATGTTGAAGCGAAGCCGCTGCTGGAGAACGTTGATGCGGAGATACTTCTGGAGAGAATATTGAAACGACGTCTACCATGTGGAAGTCGGAGGCCGCGTGACGTTATGTCAAACTCGACATACCTCAAGAGAACAGAGGTTAGGAGTCCCCAGTTCCATCTATCGATCGTGCTTTCCAGGAGAGGTTGGGGTTTGGGAATGGCTTCCCTGGATATAAACGCCTGCTTTCCTGATGCGGTGCGGTTGAGGGGCGCAAATATTTCTTGACGCTACACCTTGGAGAAATATGGAATATCACATAATTGTTTCATCATAGACTGTACGACTTTGTCGGCGAAGTTCCCATCGTGCGGGTCCTGACGGGAGAAAGGTTTCTGTGAACTCAAGAGGGTTGTTGATTTCCTTTGCTTTAGATTTTGGAGAAGTCATTCCTGATCTTTACGTGTAATAAGATTGGATTATCGATCCCCTTCTACTGGGTGTTCAAGAGCAACGCGAGCCTTTTCATATATAAACGTACGTCCTGCTGAAGTGCATGTTGTCTTTTCATCAAATCAACAATGGTAAAAGGAGGTCGGCTTCTTCCGGCTCTTCCAATATCGTTCCCTGATGGCGGAGTAGCGTCTCTGGTGACGGTTGGAGCTGTCATTCTTGAATAAACGTTGGGGTAGCGGAAGCGGTTGTGGTTCTTGTTATCGTAAGTGTATCGTGCTGAGATGGCACTGTTTTGATCACGGAGTGCTGGACCCATGGTGCTGCTTTGGCTGGTTGCGGATCGGAGAGGATGGCGATGTAAGGGCGCAAGATGTTAGCGCTGGAAGGATGCAAGTTGTTAGCGCAGTGTGTGATATTACGGCTGGGATGCACGCGCGGCATGTGTGGATGTCATGTACATATGGTTAGCGTGTCTGGGAAGCGCGTCTAGCAAGAGAGTCTGGTAAGCGCGTCTGGAAATCATGTATGGTAAGAGAGTCCGGGAAGCGCGTCTGTTAGGCACGTCTGGGAAGCGCGTCTAGTTAGCGCAGGATCAGATTGGAATGGGTACTGGCTTGGCGTGGACGCTGGCTAGGCATGAACGCTGGCTTGGACTTTGGTACGGCGTGGACCGTTGACTGGGCATGGCGCGAACCGTTGGCTTGGAACAATGATGGTTTGACACGACACTGGCTTGGACTGGGTACGTCGTGGACCGTTGGCTGGGCATGGCATGAACCGTTGTCTTGGCACGGTGCTGGATTGACATGACGCTGGCTTGGCATGGCGCAGACTTGTTCTTGCGGGCCCAATTGCCTCTTCCCATACGTAGATCAAATAGTAAATCCGTGGGAGCAATAAAGTGGGCAAGCATATTCCAGCTATGTACTCCAGCGTTTCTCTTTCAATCCGTTCTCTTGTTTTCTTGTGTGGTGCAAACCCTAGCCATAGGTATGTCGTCCATAAGTCTGTAGAAATATTTTTCTTCTGAACTGGTGTAAACCCTGGCCATGGGTATGCCTTTCTTGTAGAAATTCATAAACAATTCCTCTTTGAATATCACCGTAGTAACGTCGGATACCTCATGAATAATGACGGGTAATTATTATACAAAGTAGGCATGTACGGGTAGGCGACTATATATATATATATATATATATATATTGAAAGGAAAACAAAGCGTCTGGTTTATGGTTTTTGATTTTCTGGTTTTCTTGGGTTGATAGATAAATGTTACCTTGACAGTTTTGGATTATATATTTTTTGAATGAGATGCTTAAAATTGAATTGTTTAGGATTATTTTTGATTGTGATTGAAATTGACACAGACATCCCAAGAAAGACCTTAGAACCGTGCGTTGGTAGATGACATGGGGTAAACTACGTATCTTGTCTTGAAAACTTGAAATAACAAACCACGTATCTTGTCTAGGTAAGACTTACTCGGTTTTTAGGTCTCCTGATGAAAAGTGGACCTTCCGGGTGCAAGACCGAGTTTTATGGGAAACACTGGAAAGTCCCCCGTCGTTACTGAGCCGTCTGATAACCGAGCCATTGATCCTTGGGAGGATTGTCTGCTCCTATCCTCTGGGAATTCCCCAATCATCCCTTGTCATGACTGTTAATCGAGTTGTCGGGTAACCGAGTCGGAGCAGATCATCTTCCTCTACCATCTTGACGTTTGGGTTGAAGAACGAGATTGACGATCTAAATTTGACATTGCAACAGAAAGATCGAACCTCCCGCTGTGGTCGCCAATTGTTTATAGGTGAAAATAGTTTCTGCTGATTTCGGTAATTGCGGGTGTGAAGGTGAGAAACAGTTTAAACCCTAAACAATGTACTGCAAGGGAGTACTTTAGATTCGAGAGATCAATCTGTACAAGTCCGGCCTAAACCAAGAAATGGCCATTCCAGACTTGTTTCGGTCACAAAGTGGAGGAGAATGGGTTGGTTTTGGGGAGTGAAGCAAGGAAAGTGACGAGACCAGAATAGTTGATTCTGGAAGAGTAGTTGGGTCACTACGACTTGTTATCAGAAAAAGTAGGAGAACTCCTGAGGAGAGCTAGCAGGTAAGTATTTCTGAGTGTTGTCTGGTCCGCATGAACTTGTTGTCTAAATGGAAATAGGTAAGACCTATTTATACAAGTCGAAGTAAAAACCGTACCCTGGTCTCATTAAGGAGTGGGGAAGTAAATGGGAGGAGGTGGTAACCGTATGCATGGACTTGATGTTCCATAAAGTGGTTAACGCATGAAACTGTTAACGTTATGGAATTGATGTTCCATAAAGTTGTTAACGCACGGCTTTATGTCCCATGTACGTTTCCCACATAACTTCCCTTATTTAGTAGGCGCCTCACCCTTATGACACTTCTTTATGAGGGGCGTAGTGTACGCTGCATACTGTAAACCGCCAAACCAATACCCAAAGAGGATCCCCCAGTTTGTGTTGATGTCTCGAATGTTTTTGGAAAACACGTTGTTGTGGCTTAGCAAGTTGAGCTCTGGGAACTTGCCATCCTGGTGACCTTCGACGGTCGAGATTTTGCATCTTGAGAGGAGGGGAAACCGTTGATCGTTGCACACCTTCGTTTTGGTAGCCGGGTAGTGAGGGCCGACGGGGAGGCATGGCTAGGGTGTGTTTAAACTTGGCATTAGGGGCCAAGGGTTCTCCATGGGAGTATGGCATAGCTAGGTCGAAGGCGAGGGGGCTTGAATTGGTATTTCGTGACTAGCATGGCTAGGGCCAAGGCAATGTGCGTTTGGCATGACGCAACTAGTTTGGCTAGGTTTGGGTTTGGATTGGCATGTGGGGCCAAGGGGTAGCCATGGGCGCACGGCGTGACTAGCTTGGGATAAGTGTGGTTTTGGATTGGCATGTGGTGCCAAGGGGTAGCCATGGGCGCATGGCGTGACTAGCTTTGTCTTGACGCAGTTTTGGCTTGGCATGTGGGGCCAATGGGTAGCCATGGGCGCATGTCGTGACTAGATTAGGCTAGGTGTGGTTTTGGCTTGGCATGTGGGGTTAAGGGGTAGCCATGGGCTCATGGAGTGACTAGCTTGGGATAGGTGCGTGACCATGCTAGGGTTTTGGGACAAAGGTTGTGAGGGGACTTTAGACGGCCAGGATTTTCTCCATGGATTGAAGGGTAGCCGTTGATGGCCGCACGCCTTTATTTTAGAAACCCTAATTAGCGCTCCTTAATAGAATTGTTGTAGAATTCTAGTACGGACTCGTATGTTGACGGTCCGCCACTCAAATTAACCGCAAAAGAAATTACCATCTCCTTACGCATGGATATTTAGGTTTGGAACTCGGTCGGGAGAATATAAAAGCCTGAAAGAAAAACTCAAGAAGAATTCAGGAGGTATGGCGGCATGGCCAGGCTAACATGGCATGCCTTGGAGAAATTAGGTTGGCGTGGCATACCTTGGAGTGGTTTGGGAACGTGGGGCCAAGGATTTTCTATGGGTGCATGGCGTGACTAGCTTGGGTTAGGCGCGTGACCAAGCTAGGGTTTTGAGCCAAAGATCGTGAGGAGACCTAAGACGGTCAGGATTTGCTCCTGGGATTGGAGGGCAATCGTTGATTGTTACACGCCTTCACTTTAGTAGACGCAATTGGAAGGCCAGCATGGTGGCGCGACATGGGGTCCATGGCGCGGCTAGCTTGGCTAGGTACGTGACCAAGCAAGGTTTTTGGGCCAAAGGCCGTGAGGAGACCTTAGGCGGCCAGGATTTTCTCCTGGGATTGAAGGGAAACCGTTGATTATTGCACACCATCACTTTGGTATCCGCGTGGGGAAGGCCAGCATGGTGGCGCGACATGAGGGGCCATGGCGAGACATATTTGGAATGTAGTGGTCGGTGTGGCTGACATGATTTTCCATTGGCACATAGGTGCGGATAACATGGTTGGCATGCTTTGGCGCGATCGGTATGGCTGACATGATTTGCCATTGGCACAGAGGTGCGACTAGCATGGCTGGCATGCTTTGTCGCGGTTGGTGTGGCTGACTTGATTTCCCATTGGCACAGAGGTGCGGCTAGCATGGTTGGCATGCTTTGGTGCGGTTGGTGTGGATGGCATGATTTTCCATTGGCACAGAGGTGCGGCTAACATGGTTGGCATGATTTGGCGCGGTTGGTGTGGCTAGCATGATTTGCCATTTGCACACGTGGGAATTAAGGTTTGGCTTGTCGCAACCCTAATTTGAAAAATATACCCCGGTAATTATTTTAGAGACACATTAAAGGTTTCAGTAAATGTGCCTAGTAAATGCTTGTTGTTTTAAATGTTGTGACATTACTGTCTGCTAGGGTTTAGTGTTTTACGATTTTAACCATAAGCTAAAAACCACTATCAACAACAACATATTGACCTACTAAATGAATTTCTTCATGTTTCGCGACTTCTTCTTCTTCATCGCTTGGGGTGGTATATATAACAACAGATGTTGAATACGGTGACATAGAGAAATCAACACATGGTTCTCTGGGTTGGCCGATAATTAAGGCTACCTCACTCGATATTTTTCCTCGTAATCGACCCGTATTTAGGTATTTTTGGTTGCAGGGAGGTCTGGATGGATGAGTTACCAAGACATTCTTATCCTTTTTATTCTTATTACTGAAAGGCCAACAACAAAAATATTTAAGAGTCGTCAGAAAAAATTCCTAAAACAAACGACTCTGACAAACAACAAGCGACTCCATGTATATAATTAACAATTTTCAGTTAATCCTTAACGATTCAAGAGTTTTTTTTGAACGACTCTTCATATTTATCAGACAGAAGAACAAATGTGTGTGGTGTAGAGTTGTTCACTTGTAAAATTGGTCGTCCAAAAAAGCCGTTAACTTATTCCAATTATGTGGATGACTTTCTACTTTTTGGGGACAGAGTGGTGGTTTTGAAAATCAAGGAGTCGTTGGTTAATAAAAATGGTTGTCAGAAAATATCACACAGGGGTCGTTTTCACCTAAACATTTTGTTAACAATTTCTTCATAATTTCAACATGCATCTCAAAAATCGTTAACAAAAAATTATTAGTTAACGATTCTAACCTAAAAAATATACTGCAGCAGGAATCATTTTCTCCGCCACCCTAATGGTTGACGATTTCTCCAAAGTCCAACATGCATATGAAAAATCGTTAACAAAACATGAAATATCGTTAAGCCAAGATGAAAAATCATTAGACATTCAAACTTCATGATTAACGACTTCAATTCTGAGAAATCAATTTCTCCGATTCAAACCCTAATTTTCAGTAGAACATCAAATTCAACTAAAACCCAAGTTAGAGTAGGGTGTTTTAAAGGACATACCTTCTAATTGGAGCCATTTGTTTATGCGGAGGTTTTGATTTGTTACTTGTAATTGAACACTCCTTCTCCGTTTTAACGGTATCAACGAGATTCACAATTTGGCTGACTAGTCTCGCAGTTGTCTTAGTACGTGCCATGTTTGTAGAAGAAGTTAATCGTCGATTAAAGTTTTTGCATCAACGATTTCGACGATGAATAAAATGATTTTTTTTCTTCTGAGAAGTCGTTAATGGAGGAACTGATAGAGGGAGGGGGAGAGGAGAAGAAGAAGGGTTCTGTGATAAAATGAAATGGGGGCCTAGGTTTAGTCTTAATAGGATTTTAGGGGAAAATGGTACTTTCAACCTCATTTTGGAAGCCCCTAAATGTTTTAGTGTGGACATAAATTTGGTGAGGACTTCAATTATTTTTTAGGACCCCAATTAATCTTTGATACCAAAATCCGAAGAATATCACTAAAACACCGTTGCCACGGTAGGGAGGGCCGACCGAAAAAAAATGAAATACTTCTACAATCAAGGGCGGAGTCAAGGGTTGAATGACCCTGGCTCTAGCCCCCTAAAATTCCTAAAATTATAAAAAAAAAAAACTCTTGATTTGATCCTATAATTTATACTTAGTCCACTAATATTAGATATTTAGTCCACTAAATTTATCATAATTTTTTTCTAGCCCCTCTACACTAATACTTGGTTCCGCCAATGTCTGCAATGTGACTATTAAGAAAATATCTAGTGGATACATGATGCCATAATGGCACGACATTATTGTAATTTTGACGGGATTTCTTATTGTAGTTCCAATGAAATTTCTTTTGGTGGTGCTGGCAGTGGTGGCGATGACGCTATGTGCTTGGCACCTCAACCTCACTGTTTCAAAAAAAAGTCTCATACAGTATAGAAATGCATGATAATACCAAAGAATTGTATCCTTGGTGTCGGCCAAATATGCTTTAGTGCAAGTTGAAGGACCTCTTACCACAACAAAAGATCCCTAAAATTTTCCTTGCTATGTTTTTCTTAGGGAATTTTGATAAACTGCCCCACTTTTGAATTACGTAAAAAAAAATGCCCCCGTTTTTTTCAACTTTTCAAAAGTGCCCCGTTTTTTTCAAAAAACGGGTAACGGCTTGTTAGGGGTGTTAAGTGCCAGCTGGCACCTTACAAATGACATTTGCACCCCTCTCGCGTGCATCTCACACGCACAACAGTAACAATGATGGAAATTCACAACCATGTCATAACAAAAGATGATCAAACAGACCAAAGATGTTCAAACATACCAAAGTTTCTTACAACCATAACTTAAAAAGTTAAACATTCATAAAAGATACCAACAAAAAAGAGAAATGAGCTTTAGTTTTTCTTTGCCTTGCTAGGTTTCTTTGTCTTTCATTTAGGATCTGTCATAGTCTGGCTCACTGTTTGCTTAACAGATCTAACATTTCTGAAATTTTGAGAAACTTTCTGCTTCTTAGTTCCAGCTGGTTTTGAAGTAGATGCACCTGGAGTATCATATGATTTCCTCTTCTTGGATCTTGAAGAGGTTGCTGCAGGTTTATCAAAGCTTGTGAGAGTTGCACCATCAACTTGAGTTCTTTGTCTAGGTGCTTTAGAGTTCTGCCCAACAGCACCACCAGAACATCCCCTACTATTGTGTCCACCAATCCCACACCTTCGGCATTTGTAGACTCTGGGCTGTGGTGGAGGTTCATCATATGCCCTCCTTCTTTTAACTCTAGGCCTTCCTGTTTTCCTTCCACTTTTAAGAGGGTTTAGCTCCATCTCTACCTGCAACCAAACAATAAAGGGAAATGAAAAATGAAAGGAATCATATATGTTATATAAAGAAGGGATAATATTGTGTATATTAAATGTAAAACTACCAAGATAGTGCAACTCTGACATCTCAAATAGTTTAAAGTGCTTACCTTTACCCAGTCTTTGACATCAACCAATGGTTTCAGATATGGTTCATATGTGGCCCTAAATGCTGCCACAGAGTAGTAATGAGAGCAGTACCTGCTCAACAGCAAAATTAAATGAGCAAAAGTAAACAAACAACAAAAGTAAGCAAATAGCAAAAGTAATGAGCAAAAAGAATGTTTTAAACTAAATTCAAAGACCAAGAACGAATTTGAATGAGAAAAAAAGGCAAAAGTAAGCAAATAGCAAAAGTAATGAGCAAAAACAATGTTTTAAACTAAATTCAAAGACTAGAAACGAATTTGAATGAGCAAAAAGTCAAAAGTAAGCAAATAGCAAAAGTAATGAGCAAAAGTAATGAGCAAAAAGCAAAAGTATGTTTTGAACTTACTTATGCCATTTTGGTCTGTATCCTTTCAATGCACAGACTGCATGTATGCATACAAACCCTCTCAGCTGCCATTGAAGACAAGAACATGTTTTTTCTTCCAAATTAACAGTGAAAACAGAATTGTGAACAGATGTAACTTCATATAATTTTCCAAAAACACATGGATTAACATCAAAAGGACCAGTTAACTTGCACATCTTTTTTATCAACTTCATTGCCTTTGGAACCAAACCTTCAGCTGGCCATTTTTTAGCCTCTTCCCTCCTTTCATGCCATTTAGCATTCACCAACTGACTATAAAGGATTCCTATTCTACAGATAGGTTTGTCCCTAATGTGTGGGATCATTGCATTAAAAGACTCACTAAAATTGTTATTTAAGTGTTCACATTTACAAGTGTCATCAAAGAATGCCCTTGACCAAGACTCAGGACCAGCATCCAAAAGGTATTGATGTGCTGCAAGATTTTCAGCCTTCAAAGCATCCATGTTTTGCTGCATATAACACTCAAAAATGATTACATGACAGTAAAAAATACATATATATATATATATGACAGGCAAAAAAGTTTACATACAAAAAATAGAAGTAGCATGGAAATATACATTACCTGGTAATGATGCCTTTTGTATGCTTTGGCAGCATTCCACAATGAGTTGTTCAAAGTTTGCCCTTTATAGTACTTTTTAAAGTTCTTATACAAGTGCCTGCATTGTGTATTTCATACAAAAATATCAATAAACCTAAAGAAAATCATAAGATTTAGTGAACATACAAGAAAACTAAGGAATCAACATACCTCCAACAATATCTGTGAGGCCTACCAGGAAATACAGCAGGAACAGCTTCAAGTAAGCCTTTCTGCCTGTCTGAGATGAAGGTAGGAGGCATAGGATGACCTTCTATTGCTGGCTTCAAATCAGTGAGGAATTGGGTCCAGTTCTCAATGGTTTCAGACTTGCAAATACCAATTCCCAATGGCACTAATCTGTTTTCTGCATCTAATCCTGTTGCAGCAAGTAATACACCTCCATGCTTACCAGTTAGATGGCAAGCATCAAACCCAATAATATTCCTGCAACCTTGTTGCCATCCTTTAATTGCTGCTCCAAAGCTAATAGTCATGGTTTCAAAAGCATTGTCAGACTTGCAGTAAGAAAAGTCTGCAACATTGTCCTTGTCCAAGTCACTTACCATCTTACAAAATGTTGGAACCATCTTAAAACTGTCTTCATAGTTTCCATGCATGTATTCCAATAATAACATCCTAGCCTTCCATGCAGTATGGTAAGGAATTTTAGTTCTGTGAGAAACTTTAAAATCCTCTTTAATCTGCCTTGGTTTTGGAATTACTTTCTTGGCACTGTGCTTCAAATTCTCTACTAATACATCGGCAACATACCTTGCATCTGCAGATCTATTTCTACCCTCTAAACTTCCTTCACAAGTATGTGTGAGGTTGACTTTCCTAATTTTAAAGGTAGACTCTTTCTTAACTCTAGATGCAAACACAAACCAATTGCGATTCATATCTTTTCTATATGGACACCAAACCCTAAGTCTCCTCTTATCACTTTTCTTTACTTTATATTCATGCTCTTCATGCACACAATGGGCTCTAAGATGCCTTTTAAATGCCTTTTTATCTGGAAATAATGTACCTACCACCATTTGTGAGGGGTCAAGAGGTTCATCATGTTCTTGGTCTGGGAACAATTCTTCCTCTTCTTCTTCTTGAATAATAACTTCATCCTCAGGGAAGAAGTTTACCCTCTCAGCTTTAAAATTCTTCAACCATCCAGGATCATCATCTTTCATCTCTCCTTGTTCAATAACTTCTTCATCAGGGAAGTTCAATGCCCTCTCAACAATAAAATTCTTGAACCATTCAGGATCATCATCCTTGTTCTCATTTGAGTCAACACCATCTTCTCTTGCATCATCATTTGAGTCAGCAACATCTTCTTCACTATCTTCATCACCATTATCTTCATCACTATCTTCATCACTATCATATATTGGTGTAGCATCGTGGTCCTCTCACAGGTTGCACTCATCCTCACAAATGTTCTCAAGTTCAAAAACATAGTCATCAGCTTGAGCAGCTCCCAATTCTCTATCTAGCAATCGCTTGATTTACCCAATAATCATGATTAAATACTTCAATATCTTCATCACTTTGTCTATTTTCAATAACTTCATCTTGGCAGACTCCCATTTCTACATCTTCATCACTATCAAGTACAATCGGTTTGGTACTTGAACCACATATCTCACCAAATAAATTCTTTGAAGTAGAATTTGTAACTCCTTTACCTTTCATCTAGGGCTTCTTCTCACTGAATCGATGGTGACTTTGACACTCTAATCTTCTCGGGTGTGATGGTTACATCCCTGTATGGTGTATTTCCACTGAAACATTGAAAAATAAGCATACAAAGTACATTAGAGTCATACCAAATTCAAGAAGTTATAAAAAAAAATACATTACAAACATAAACAATATTGCATCAAATACTGTTAACTTTCTGATACTACAATCATTAGTGCAGGATAATATTGATCCACCTAGACATGAAAACAAACAGTTTAAGCTCATGATTATTGTTCAAAAAAAAGCTCATGATTAATGCTCAAAAAAAAAAAAAAAAACTCATGATTATTGTGTGTACTGAATTGGATCTATAAACCCAAATACTTCCCTACTGCTAACAAATTCCCAAAACCACTTTCTAACAAACCCACTATCTAACAATCCCTAACTTTATAAAGATATAACTTATACAAAATCAGATGACTAAAGTAGAAGAGGATATGGGTTTCTTTTTATAAAAGAAGAAATTATCACCATAACATAAACATCATCATCCTACTAAACATCATCATCATTCAACTAAAGGTCATTATCCTAAATTTTTTATTTGGTAATAAAACAGAAATTCACTCATCAAAAAGCATAAATCAAAATTAGTGGTTTCATAAAACTAACCTGTCTGCAACCTTCTTCCTCTTTTCGTTTTCGTTCATTTTCAAATCAAGCAAACACCCAAGTTAAGTCTCTCAATCGCCACTGCTAAACTGAAACCTAAAACCTAAAAGAGAAACGCGAAAATGAATGTCTCTCTCTCTCGAGACAAAGCATAAAGACCAAAGGGTAGACGGGAAATTCGATCGAGTTTTGACCATGTGTTGACTTGGTTGACCAATATATATTTGACTTTTGACGGATTCTGTAACTGAGGGGCAGTTTTGAAAAGTTGAAAAAAACGGGGGCAACTTTTCAAAACGTAATTCAAAAGTGGGGCAGTTTATCAAAATTCCCTTTTTCTTATTGCCATTTGAAACTGATACTAACTTGGCTTTGTGTACATTTTCTGCGCACACACGTGCAATTGCATGGCAAGACATCAGAGGGTGGACTGTGGACTCCGGTGGAGGGTTAAACTTTGTAGGAAGTATGCACGCTACAAAGATTACTTAATTCGCTAGAGACATGTGGCTTTGTCTGGGACGCGTGGACATGTGTTCATCTAAGGGTAGGTTTGTAATTTATTAAAAGTAATAAAACGAAAACCTAGCTAACTTATTTCCTCTTCCTCTTTCACTCACATTTCCAGCCGCACATTTAAGAAATGGAGATCTTCATTCTACAATTACTTGAATCTACCACTCTGTGACTCGATCAATTGAATCTTGTTCTTTGTGTGTTTCCATTAGTTGCTAATTTTCGTATCCGATTGAATTGGATTATTCAATTAACTTTAATTTGATCTCAAAACCCAGAATTCGTGTATGAATTGAAATGTTTTGTGTATGAAACTAAAGGAGGTGGAGGAGGATGATGGTGGCAGTGACTGTGAATTGAAATTCGTAATTGGTGAAACTGAAAACTGTAATCGAAATTAGTTGCTGGTGCTGGTGGTGATGATAGTGGTGGTGGAGGGTGTTGAAACGATGGATTTTAGAATTGAAGGAGAAGGAGGGTGGTGGCGGTGAGAGTAAGAAGATAAAATTGAAGGAGGTAGTAACCGTAATTGGATGAATTGAAACTGGTATTTTTGGTCGAACGTGGTGTTGCGGTGGTGGTGGTGGAGAAGGAGGGTGGTGGGGTTGACGGTCATAAGATGAAATTTAAGGAGGTGGTGGTGGAGGTGGCACAGAAGAGGAGAGGAGAAGAAGAAACGATCAGTGTGGAATATCGTTAGGATCAACCAAATATCTGGCGAAGAATCAGGCGATGAAGAAAACACGGAAGGGCATTAATGTCCAATAAAAAGTAACCAAAAAAATGTTGAGACACTAAAAAGGAGTCTTTTCTTTATTACAGTATAAGATAAGATGTATTGGTTTCTGTATTGGCTTTTCCAACTTGGGGTGCTTGTCTGTGTGTATTCTCTTTAGTTGGAGATTATCTTGTGGATTTGATGGATATCATAATGGCAAAGATGTGAAACATACTGGTCTAAAGTTATCCATATCATTACAGCTTGAACAAAATTAAAAGTCAGTGGATGTCTTCTCAAAGAGTACTAGACCATACTTAGAAACGTATGATAAGAAGACACACGATCATGGAAACGCGTCTGACACGCTATTTTGCAATAAAAAGCTAGCTATTTGCTAACCAATTGACCATCCACATATCCTGGATCTTTGGATAACGCATTTTAGATCTTTGCAATATTTGTTGCAAATAGGTAAAATGCCCCAAAATGGACCATCACCTTGTGGAAATGCCTCTGACGTTTTGAAATAAGTCAAAATGCCCCGATATGTTACTTTTGCCGTTAAAGAGAGTAAAGTAGTTAAATTTGCACACATGTGTACTCGCACGTGTGAAACAATTATATTTATATCCTTCATAATTATCAGCATGTCCTCTTAACTAGGATTGTGACATGTGTTACATCATCTGAAATTAACGGCTACAAATCCTGACCGTTGCTATAACCTGGACTCCCATAAATAGGGGTGATCCAATAACATAGCGTGGGAAGCCTGCATTGTTCAATAACATCTTCCATTCAACTTCAGTTCTTTCTTTTCCACCCGAAGTATGTGCAATCATCACTAGATCAAATGCCCATCCCGTAGGGAATTTACCTAAAACTATGACTGAAATGTGCATTTCTTCCAAAAGTGTGACCAATTTGAAAATTCTTCTAAAAGTGTGACTGACTTTACCTAATACCCAAAGTACCCTTTATAGCTCGATGTCTATAGAGCAAAAACAAGGTATGGGCAGGGGCGGAACTAGGATTTGAAGTAAAGGGATTGAATTTTCTTACCCTGGCTTCACAAAAGGATTCATTGGCTGAAAATCGAGTTGGCTAAAATCTACGTTACAAATTCGGTGAAATTTTCCTTGAGAAACTCCAAAGCCGAAGAAGAATACATTCTTGTGATGTCGAAACTAATACATTCTCTTGTGATGTTGAGACATTACTCCAAAGATGATGAAACTTCCTTTTAAAATTGAAAGATAACACATAGTAACTACTGGTTAGGGAAAAGATGATGCACCAACTCATCCAAGTCTTTGAACCAACTCCCACCACTGTTTTCACAGGGCCGTCCCTGAGTTTATTTTTGCCCCAAAGCAAAAAAAAATTATGCCCCGCAATTTTTATTTTTATTTTCATTTTCATTTTTATTTTTTTTGCCACAACTCATGATAAAAGATAAGTAATTTTTGTGGGTGTGTAGAGTATTGTAGGACAAGTATATCTCTAAAATATTATGTTTAAATACGCTATCGTCTAATTTTTATAAGAAAAATATCTCATAAAATGTGAGGTAGAGTGAATTTGACAGTGTGAAGGGATCCACCCATGTTAGAATTAGAAAAATGGAGAAATAAAAAGAAACTACCGAGTTACATTTTTCAATCAATAATTCAAGACCCAAAGAATACAAGAGAATTATGTGGTTATTTAGCCTAGCGTTTTTAGGGGCCACTCAAAAAGATTTAGGGCCAACAATATAACTAAATAGGGTCACCCAAACCTAACCTTATCTCGCATATTTCTTAATGGCAAAATTTCCCTTATATAATCGGTAGGTAATATATTATTTTTATCCTCCGAATGCATTCGATAGACAAAATAAGAAGTAAGCGTCCGAATGTAGTGGGTGTAGTATTTGAATGAATTTTGTTTCATTCTTCTAGGGTTTTTCTAGTTTTTCCCAGATTAGGGAGATATTCATGATTTTGATCTCCCGAATGTAATCGTGTTCTTCATTTCTCAAGAACATCGATAGTATTCGGGAGATAGAATTATAGGTCATATCTTCCTGTGAGCAAAGCCTTATATGCCAAGGCTCATGGTAAAATGAAACAAAATGCATTTAAATACTGCACTCACTACATTCGGACGCATACTTCTTATTTTGTCTACCGAATGCATTCGGAGGATAAAAATAATATATTACCTGCCGATTATATAAGGGAAATTTTGCTATTAAGAAATATGAGAGATAAGGGGTAACTCACTCTAGGTTTGGGTGACCCTATTTTGTTTTATTGTTATCCCCTAATCCTTTTGTGTGGCCCATAATGACGCCAGGTTATTTAGAGCACCTTTCTTTTTGAATCCTATTTTTGGGGCTAAATGGGGTCATGAAATAACAACCCATAGGACCCCCTATCCATCATTTTTTGTAATGTCTAATCTACCCTTAATTTGATTAGTGCTAATTAACTTGATTAATGTAACTAATTAGTTTTAGTGAATCGATTAGACTAATCAAAACCTTAATCTTTTGCAAATCAGAACTTGATTTTTTTGAGTTTTGAAGAAGGAAAAATGGTGATTTTGGTGAAACTGAAAACTGTAATCGAAATTAGTTGCTGGTGCTGGTGGTGATGATAGTGGTGGTGGAGGGTGTTGGTTGTGACAGAATCAGAAATAGCTGATTAAGAAAGTAGTGTATAAATTGGTGATGGGGCTGGAAGTGAAAGAGGTGGTGCCGTTGTGTGCGATGGTGGCGGTACGGTGATGGCGCAGAGGTGGTAATGATGTGATTGTGATGGTACTTTTTAAAACACCAACTACATACGAAAGAGATATAAAATACTGTGGTGGTTTTTCCATATATGTGATAATTCGATAATTCGTTATGGTAACAAATTTGTCTAAAATACTAATGGCTTATGTAGGGTACATGTATTGAACTGTGATACCCCATGTTCTTCTCTTATGCTTGCCTTTATTTTGACCACCACTTTTGTGTATTTGATTCCTTGGTTGTTCCTTGATATATCTGTAATTTTTCTTTCTTTTTGGAATACAATGGTAGACTACATTATAGGATTGTCGGATCCCTTGCTGTGGTATTCTGAATCTAAGTTATATCAAATATTGCAGAAGCTCCCAACCAAAGAATCCAAGAAGTGGAGATTGTGTTCCATAACACATCATGTAAAGAAGTCGAGCCGCGCATGCTCTCTTTTATTCTTGAACCTGTGATCGTCGATGACCTCCAAGGTTAGTAATCTTAAATAGTTACTATTTCCTTCAATGCTGAATGTTTTAAAACTGCTATGTTTGCACAATTTGTTAATTCATGTCACTGAATCACCAAAGGGTTGAGTCAATCATTTAATTTCAGAACAGATAGCACTGCCAAGTCTTAAACACTCGCGATGACATGGTACTATGATCAACCCTATATTAAATGTTAGTTGTTTCAAGTTCTTCAATCTTGTATGCGTCGTATTTGCATCCAAGACTTGTAAATGCGTTGTCAGAATTGTAATTCCTGGTATTTTTTCAAACTTCTTTTAATTTTGTCATTGCGGTCGAAATATTTTTTTCGAAATTCTTTTAATTTTTTGTTATTTCCGTCAAAAAGTTCCTTTAACTTCTTTTAATTTTTTGTCATTTCGGTCAAAATATTTTTTCGAATTTCCTTTGATTTTTTGTCATTTCCGTCAAAAAGTTCCTTTAACGGCTGATGAGGTTCAAGGGGTGGTGGTAGGTTAACTTTTCCCTTGTGGTAGCATTTTACTGAATTCGGGATTCTTGAATGATTAAATAACAAGAAAAGGAAATTTCTTTTTTCGTAGCCAACTGATTAGCTTCCACATCACTGCACGACCCTTCAGCGAAAAGGGTCTGTCAAAAAGAAGAGCTATTGTTGTAGACATTGCGAAGACTTCTTATATAGACGGTGCACAAAGATACCAGAAAGGTTGAACACGGATTTAGAAACCCACGTTATTTGTTCTATAAACGGAAATCAATTATCGTTTTTTTTCCCGCAAGTCATAAAAAAGGATGTTCGCCCTTTTTAAGAAACCGAGCTGTATTAGGAAATGTCATCTCGTCTTGCCTCCCGATCTGACGATCAAAAATATCCCTTGTCCAACTTTTGATTTATAATACTATATGTAATATAATATAGAATTATAGATAGAAGATTTATTTTTTCTCTGCTTCTTGTACCACGTATATAACAATCCACGCACTTGCCAAACTCAAACTCAAACTCAATTCAGATTATTTATCTATTTTTATTTTTTAAAACTCAAATCTCTCTTTTTTTTTTCCGGAAGAAAATTTCTCAGTTTTTATTATTTTCTTTTGTTAGATGAGGAACGGATTTGATTCACAACGTTACTACACCGGTGATCGTCGTAAAACTCAGGTACCGCGCTGTACAATTAATCTAATTCTATCTAATTTTGTTTATGTTTTATTGAATTATATATGGGTTCTAAATAAATCCATGTGGGGACGGTGATGTAGAATTTGTTTCTCCGTCTATTTACTGATCATGTTAGTACTGCTGCACCCAAGATTTTGTATCACCGGGTTTTCCAATAAGTGTGATTGAACAATTGATTTTATATATATTGCCCTAATACTAGATTTTGTGTTTTCGAAACAATCATTTATCATGCATTAATTCTAGGTTGAGGCTTTTCCAATAAGTGATCGAAATAACATCACTCTGGTTTATATTATTGTTAGGTTTGGGAATATTCTAGTAGAAGGAGGGAGGAAACTGGCGATTTCCTTTATTCTAGTCGGTCCGGGAAGAGGAGAAGAATGGAGGAGGAGGAGATTAACAACATCAGTAATTACGGGCGGTGGTCTTCATCAGACAGAAGAAGAAGAGATGAGTATAGCAGCAGGCGTCATACTTCCTTGGACATTAATTACAACCGGTGGTCATCAAATAGAAGAAGAAAAGAGGAGGAGAGCGATTACGACCGGTCATCAAACAAAAGAAGAAGAAGAGAGGAGGAGAGCAAAAGCAGGCGTGATGATGTTTATCATGGCCGGTCATCAAATAAAAGAATAAGAACAAAAGAGGATGTTTCATCGGACATTAATTATGGCCGGTCATCAAACAGAAAAAGGGAGGATGATAATATTTCCTTGAGCAGCAGCAAGGAAAACAGGCATCACTCTTGTTCTGGTCCGTCAGTCATCAAGGAGGATATCAACATGATCAGTAGCAGCAGCAAGTGTGATGATTTTTCCTTAAAGTCTTGTGAAGATGATGAAGATGAGATCAATACGACTCCAGTTGGTAGTTTTCCTGGTTTTGTGGATGATGGTGTGGTCACAGAGATACTAAGCAGACTTCCGGTGATATCGCTCTTACGGTTCAAGTCAGTATGCAAACATTGGCGGTCTAAGATTACACAGGATCAACACTTCATTTATTTACACTCTATCCGTTCGAAATCACGTCTCCTCTGCATTGCTCCAAAGACGGAAAAAAAAGAAACTGAAAGGCGACCTCAGCATATTCTGACAGCAGACTTATCTGTTAAAAGAAGTAACGGTGAAGAGGGAAAAGTTATTATTCATAATGTGATGAAGACAACCGATGAAAATTGGTTTGATTATGATGATGTTTTGGAACAGATAAATGGTCTAGTTTGTTTCTTAGACCGGAGAGCAGCAGCTGTTAGGATATACAATGTCAGTACACGAGAAGTAACATCATGGATCCGATCAACATTATTAGCGGAAGAAAAAGAAAAATCTGAGAGGGAAGATAACCCAGCAGAGATAAAACGTGATTTTTTACCGGTATATCAAATTGGCTTTGATCCAGAGAAGAAGGAACATAAAGTTTTCTGCTTCTGGAGACTATCCGCTAGACCCGATGATTTTACTAGTGACACTGTTACTAGCTATTCAAGTTGGGAGGTGCTGACCGTGGGTCGTGATACTAAATGGCGAAGGATCAGCGTGGTTCCTGATGAGAACAACTTAATAAAACTTAATGAGGTGCTGCATCCACATTGCATGGATAGAAATCCTGTGCATGCAAATGGTACCATATATTGGAGAAACAAGCTTATGAACTGCCATGAAGGCTTTGTTATGGATTTGGCTCCTACAGATCCTGAAGTCATAATTGCATTTGATATTGGAAGTGAGAAATTCAGGGTAATCCCGATTCCTAGTTTCATCCATGACGGGACTCGTGGAAGGAAGTTTGATGAGCCTATTGCTTTTCTAATACTGGGTGGACGCATAACTCTAATATATCAAATGAGCAATTACGTTGTTAAGCTATGGATGTTAGACGATGATGGAGTCGAGAAAAGATTAGAGAACTGTCAAGGAAAAGGTTGTAGTAACTGGAGCATAGAAACTATTACACTACCTTTTTGTTTCTGCGATCGCCGGTTTGTTGGTTTTCATGGATCAGCTGCGACAAGTGCTCCTGACAAGATACTAATCTCTCAATACTCAGGAAGTTTGTCAGGAAGTTTCGGTTCATATGAAACGATGTCATGTTTGTATTCTTATGATCTAAAGACAAATATTTTCAAGAAGATGGATAAGATGGACCGAATCTTGCCGATTTCCCTTCACAATGGGTTGTCTCTATTTACAACTTTTACGGAAAGCCTCGTTCGTGTGCTGCCTCAACAAGAGAAAGATCGGCAATTAGAACTAGTTTGCTAGTGGTTTTATTCATTTATAAGAAGTTATATGGAACATGTCTTATGTTTTGTAATCTTACTCTCTTTTGTATATATATATATTGAGAAAAAAAGAAAATTAAGATTTGAGAAAAACTTCTCTTACAGATAAATGTCACAGCCAGTTACCACAAACAACCTTTTATATTAAAACCAACAAAAATAAATAAACTCTAGACACTGACTGGTTTTTTTCAGAAATATGGAACAACAGCAGGACGGAGGAATAGCAAAAGAGAAAGAAAGTCAAAGGTAGGTAAGGTGATTTTCTGGCGACGTAGACCTCAGTCAAGCTTTTATTTCTTCAAGATCTGAGTGAGTTTTCATGAGATTTTGATCTTTTCTTCTTCTGCTTTACTGTTTCAATGATTGGTGTTTGTTAGGGTTTCTCCTCCCTTTTTCTTTATTTCTTCTGTCCGTTGTTTTTTTCCTCAAAGTTTAGTAGTGAGCAAATTTCTAATAAATCTGGATTGATTGATGGGTCTGTTTCTAAGAGAAATGGTGTTGGGTATTCAAAAGAATGATGTTATTTACGAAACTCTCCCTTATGAACCCCCTGGTTTAGTAGAACGTGCAAAAACTTACTGTATCTTCTGATGAAGAAATAGAGGAGGATGTCAATCACCGTGAAGGATTGGTGGTGGGTTGTTTTGTTGGAAAGATACTACCATTTTTAATGGTGGAGGACTTGGAAATTGAAAGCGGATATGAAAAATGACTTTACATGGAGATTCAGTTTTTGTGTTTGGATAGAATGGCTGCTTCAGAAAATGGATGTCTCTTCATTGTGGGTCAACCTTTTGTTGTTCGACCATGGTTTCTAATGGTAGGGAAAGAATTGGCTCAGCTTAAGACTGTTCCTGTCTGGATCAACATGAGGAATGTCCCTTTACATCTCTGGAATGTAAGGCCTACGTAACCAGGTCTCGTACGAATTATGCAAGGGTTTGTGGATTCATATTTACCAAGTCACATTGATGCTTTAGTGGGTAATACTAGAATCAAAGTACCAGTGGAATACACATAGAATACACATTATAGAAAAAAGCTGTTGGAGTAAGCATATCACAACAAAGCTCAAAAGGTATTCGACACCTTGGTTTTCATTTTTTTTGTTGTAATTTGAATTTTAGGGTTTTGTACATTTTACAGATTTTGCTTGATTTGTGTTTGTATGGAAAATATAACATCTATTTATGTTTCATCTCTTCAGTTTCAAGTGAATTTAGGAATGATTTTACAGGGTTTGTTGTTGAATGATAATATCAATTTTAGCGTGTTCTTTGTCCTGTATTGACCATTGTCCGTTGGGTATTCATATGCATTTTATTTGTTCATTAAATTAGTGGAAATCAAGACAGTTAACTGTATATGATGTTGGAGAAGTATACGTGTTTCACTGGAATTTTTGTTGCAATTTAACTGAATCTCGAAGGGGTTAGTACACTAATACTTTTAACACGTTTCTTCTTATATTCCTCGCTCCATTGGGCCGTCAATAGACTCCAGATTTTATATGGAGTCGGATTTGATTATTAAAATGCCAATCAGGTGATGAAATGAGAAATCCCTGCCATGCTATCCTCACTTTAAACATACAACCGATTTCAGTGTAAAAAATAATTTATGTTTACGTAAACTATATGTTTTTGTAAGAAGTAGTATTACAAAATTATGTTTACATGGCTACAACTCGTTTTTATGTTTACGTAAACTAAGAACTATTTAATGTTTACGTAAACTTAAATAAAATTTACGAAAGAATAAAAGAAGAAGAAGAATTTCGAGAGAGAAGTTAAAAATATATTTTCAAATGAAGAATTCATCCTGGTATTTATAAAAAAATTATTTGAACGTTCGAAATCCCTCGAGATTCTTCTCGAGAGCACGAATGTCAAATGCACCGTGTGACACGCGTGAAAGGAAGATGCTTCTCGGGCTTTTGCACCATATGTGTGGGAGAAACGTGTGGAAAAATTCCGATAAAAGATAGGGTCGGATTAACCCACACCCACACCCACACCCACACCCTGGCCCTCGCCTCGCCTATACGCCCACGCCACGCCGCACGCCCACGCCCGGGCGGCGAGCGTGCGTGCTAAAGCAGAAAGGCAATAAGAAATGCAATTTGTGTCTATATTTATTTTTATTCACATAAACTCTACGTTTCTCTAAGATATCATAGTGATATAGCTTCGATGTATTCTATTGCAGATCTTGGGGAATTTCAGTTTCCATCAGGAAATAACGAGAGCCAGCAGACAATTTGGATTTCGTGATGCTTGACCTTGCACCAGCATGCAAAAGAGTCGTAGCTCTGTGCCTAGACTTTGTACCTAGTCATATTTTTAATTTAGGTTCGTACTCTGCAAACAACTCCTGCTTATAGTTTTAACTGGATAGTCACAATTCCATTATCGTCTTCTCTAGATAAAAGTGTGAGTGCCATTGTCTCTGTATCCTCCAACGACAAGTAGCATCCCTCGTTGTTTACTACTGTCATTATTATTGCCACATAAAATGAAATCCGCGTTAGATATTGGCTCGATTTAGGAAACCCCAAAATCAGTTTGCACCTCCTCAAGTTATTTTAGCAATCTAACTTCTAAGTTATTTGGGACTTCTATCCAGGCACGGAGCTACATGTAATTTAAGGGGGACAGCAGTCCCTCCTAGAATTTCCTAATTACATAATTAGGCTTTGCATAATTATCATTTTAGGCTTGAAAAATTTAAGTATCTAACTATTTTCCCCCCATATTTTTGTATATTACATAGAGAGCCTTGAATGCTTTACTATACACTTTAAAAACTACTGATATTAAGTACTTATCGTATAAAACTTGGCTTAAATAGAATTGAAAAATATCAAAATATTAAATCCAACCATAAATCTAAACATATAAGGCAGCTTGCTAGATGGTGAAGCAAATCATCCCTGTTGAAGCAAGTTGACCCCCTGAATCTAGGAGAGACAGAATATATATATAAGGCAGCTTGCTAGTCAGAGTAAGAAACCCTTAAATTTTGAAGTAAATCTGAAGCTGTTAAAAGATGTAGCATTACTTGAAATAATAAGAGCATACAGTACTGTCTATCATAAAGCTAAAGCATATAGATAAACAAGTACAACTGTTTCCACGGTGGGAGGGCCGACCGAAGAACTTGTACAGTGTAGTTACATGTGTTGCCTGTGTTGAAAATAATACAATACGTGATATGTTGTCGCCTTGGAAAAATAAAATCAATCTTTCTAGTACAATACAACACAAGGACATGAAACAAGTATGAGAAATGCGCAAAATTACAACAAACTAAAAGAAATCAATCTCTAAGTAATTACCAGTTTTGGTGCTTTTGATATCTCTGTGATGAAGGGGTTTTGGCACCTCAGGTGGATTGGTGCCCCTGATTAATGCCCAATTCACAGTTTGAAGGAATGGGTGTTGTCTGATTTCAGTTGCTCCACGTATATGTGCAAGGCGTTGTTGAGGATCCTTAACAAGCAAACCTTTGATCAAATCTTTCACTGCAAAGCTCACAGTTGGTGTCTCTGGGAATCTGAGGGGTTTCCCGACCATATTTAACAGTGTTGCACGGTTTCCTGACCATAGTTTTGCCCCACAAAAGCTCATAAAGGAAGATTCCAAACATGCACCAATCAACAACGCTGTCGTAACCCTTGCCTTTTATGATTTTTGGTGCTAGGTATTCGTGATTACCCACGAAAGACATTGATCGAGCATATGTAGGTTTTGCAATGAGCTCAGGACGTGCAGTTGTATATGATGAAAGACTTCAATCTTTGGTTTAGTTTTTTTTTCTTTCTGACATTTTCTTTGTAAAAAGCGAGGCATAAAACATGATGGTTAAATGCAATTGGCCTAAGTTATACAAGAGGCATCAATACCATCGGGCTGAGAATTGTATGAATATTTTAATGACTTCACCAGAGTTGGGCACACGCCACATATTAGAGAGGGTTCAAAATCTGAGAGCATGACATGCCCATCTTCCCTTACCAAAACATTTTCTGGTTTAAGGTCTCTGTATAAGATCCCGAGCATGTGCAGGTACTCCAAAGCAAGGAAAACCTCGGCGACTTAAAACCTACAATAACATTTTAAAGGTTAATGCAGCATATAGTAGTTGTGACTCACAAAACTAATATGTGCTTCGACTGAGCACCTGAAGACTCCATCTTACGAAGAACAAAATCTCAACAGATTTTAGAACCATTACTCGTGACAGATGCTAATACAGTATTTTAATCCATCGATTTTCATGTGACTAAAAGAGATATTCCAGCTGATTAACAAAACTGAATTCTTTCGATTTTTTTTCTTTTTTTTAATAAAGACAGAGGTTGTGCAAGGGTAAAGTGGATCATGACACTTGCCTTTTATGTAACTCTGCTCAAGAAACAAACAACCATCTGTTTATGCATTGCTCTTTGAAAACTACTTCTTAAGTAGTTTTGGCATTGATTGGGTTTTCTGTGATTCTGTTAAAGCGACCTTATGGGAATGGCTTTCAAAGAAAGGAAAGTTAATGCAGAGAAAGATTTGGGGTCTCCTTCCGTTTACTATTTAGTGGAATATCTGGACAGAAAGGAACAATAGATTATATGGAGGCAGGAAGATAAATTACACCCACCTTGTTATTGCAGTAAAGTGTACCGTTTATAATTGGTCCAGAAACACAAAAATATTTGAAAATTTTAATCTTAGTACTCTGATTTGTAATTGGAATGCTGTTTTGGCTTGATCCTATAGTAGCATTACCTCCCTTTGTGGAAGTTGCGGTCATGCTCTTATGACTGTCTCTTTTTCAATATAACTAGATTTGTGCCCATGCTACGCATTGGGAATTTTTTTCCCTTTAACTTGGTGTGCACGGGGCTTCGTCCCGCCCCATGGCAATGTATTTTTTATTTGGTGTGCGGCTTCGCACCTCCCCGTGGCAATATAATTTTGATTTGGTGTTGCGGGGAAAATACATTAAATATGTGAGAAATATGAGCATATTTGTTTTTCTTTTTCTTTTAAACTTGGGGTGCGCGGGTTTCCCCCACTCCGTGGCAATGCATATTTATACAAAATGGCTAAAATAACAATATGATCTTAGGGATGCCTCAAAATTGGATGGCCATAAAATAGGAGTGTTCAAACATTGATACATAATTACGTATTCTAAAATTCCTACCTTGGGACCTAAAATGTTTCCTAGCTTAGAAACTATTTTCAGCTTGAACCCGTTATGGGTTTCATGACTTATCATCTGCAGGTCAAAAAATAAGTGAACATTAACCTCATGAAGAGGTGAGTAATACTACTGCTAAATGATTTCACACAAACCTTAGGCAAGTGCCACTTTGTGGCTAGGGAGTTTCAGTACTTTGTAGCAAAGTATATGACCTAATCTATCTCGCAAAGACCCACCAGATATCTCGCAAAAAATCACTTTTTAACTGCTACATATATATCAGTTAATTTAAAAGAGATACCACCTCCTTTCTTAACCCAACAGTTTCCCGCAGCAAAATTGAATTCTACTCCTCTATGCAGAGAATGCACACCTTACTGTATCTTCTTCTTAACACAGAAGGCACGTTGCAAATCACCAAGGGGAACATCCTTCAGGTGTGATCCATATATTTGAGATGATAGTTCTTTTTGCAACCATTTCTGTCCCATCACTTGCAATTCAACATGAAAAACAATTCAAGTATATATATGGCTAACCGCAAAAATAACATTTGCAAGAATATATAGCATATACTGGAATTTTCAGAAGTATATGTATAATCAAATAGCACGCAAAAAAATACATCTTTTTAAAGTTAGCATTGGGAAATCACTATGTTAACGGAAACATAATTATAAAAGCTTACACGGCGTTAATTCTAATCTGTGGCAACAATTCATAAAAACAATTCTTATGATCAACAATATCACAACAAAGAAAATACGGCTGGTGATGAAGAGACAATCCTGTGACGAATAAGATAATAATGTGAGAGGAAATCAAACCAAAACAAACAAATAAATAAACATCCAAAGGTTAGATTCAGTGAATAGATAGCTAAGAAACAAACCATATCTATTTCTCGATAAACAATCAAAAGAAAATTAAACAAAAGAAACCGTGATTGATTCAATATGAACACTTGCTGTGATAACCAAAAAAAAAAAGATGGATTTCTAAGTTTAGGGTTTGTACCGAGAGCCAAAGAGAGAACAAACGGGATTAATCAGGTAAACAACTGATTTTAAGATAAAATACATCTTGGTGTTAAGATTAGGAAACATAAATATTAATGGAATCATAGATGTATATCAGGAAACCCAAGGAACAGATGGAAGGATATATCTGTCGCAAAAGAGTGCAAGTAAGGATAACGTTTGTTGGGCATTTGTGGTTCATTGCCCGAGGGAATGAAGTTTTGGTGCCATCACGGTTCATGAAACTTTAAAATTGGTGACGATAGAATTTGGTATCCTTTTTATTTATTTTTTCCTATTATTTTTAAACCAATCATACGTTGCCAAATGTCCTCACCAAAACATTCGTTTCACAGAACTCTAAAAAAGCCCGTTTCGGCCAATAAGAAGCGAGGGTTTCCTCACCGTTCAACGTGAGAGCTTTATTTGTATAGGCCTTTAAGTTTTTAGATTTGCCTTTTCCTCAAAAAAAAAAAAAAACCTATACGGATTGCTTCAACTGATCACTTGGAAGCGTTATGAATTCTCTACCTATTTCTCAGTATCTATCGAGTTCCTCGCCCAACATATCTTGTGTGCTTGCACGGTGTAGGTTTCACCATACAAGAAGGTAAGGAAGGTGGCATTTATAGACTCAATTCCGATGTCCCCGGCATGCGAAGTTCTTAGAAGGCTACTGAAGGATGCCTCCAGGATCAGCATAAGTTCTAAACTTTGGGCACCATTGGTTTAAGATCACTCACTCATTCACGGACGCATAAGGCAAAGAAATTTTTGAAATTAATACACACACATGAGGTTAACCCTGATTTACCACGGCATCGGGAAACTCTGAATCTAAAGAAACATAAGTTTCCGCAGCAGGAGAATCGCTCCCTTGGTTACGAATTCCATGACCATAGAATCGCCATTTGGTTATGGTAATTCATTGAGCGTAAAATCCTATTGTTCCATTTAAGGAATAAATATCTCTTAAATGTTGGAGATTTTTTTTTTTTTTAGGAATAAGGTCATGAATTTGCTATGTGGATAGACCCCCATAAATAAAAGGACTAAGCAATAAATCCAGGTAGGATTTATTTTTGCACCTTCTGTTGGAGATGGTCTATGGAGTTATTTCCAGAGGAAGCAAAATCTGACTCGTCAAAGATACATTACGTAGGGTCCGTGGGTCATCACATCGGTTTGGAATCCCTAGTTAGGATAGGGAGAGTAGTTCAGAATGGCAAACACACGAGTATTATGTTTGGAAAAAATGGAATTCGGTCAAAAATCTGGTCAGCAGGTCGAGATTTGATTATAAATTGGCGGTATAGAAAATGGGAAAAGCGTGGTGGGGTAGCAATGTTGATAATATAATATGATTATGTCACCAATATTTTTCGAATGACTTTTCTATTAAGCTCGTTACCCTATCGGTCTCGTTCTAGTCAGTATTTTAAGCTTGGGTTCACGTTTGGTATTGTTTTCCTAAGGCGGGAAAAAAGAAAACGGCGATGAAATCCGAACCCTTATCTTGTATGGCCAGGCCATACCCTTTACTAGGAAATGAAAGCAGCCGTTTTCAATTCCTCAACATATATGAGACAATTTTATAATTCAGTTAATATTATTACGTGTTGTAAATGTATTAGGTTAATATGTATACATTATCGAGCTTTGTATTTATTTCCCTTTAGTCTTGCCTGTATAAAGATTTGAAGAGGAGTTTTAGTTAAGCAACAAAAAAAAAACACTGGTTATAGGTTCTGATAGCGCTGAAGTACAAACAAGAGTTTTTCAAAACGGTCTCATTGTACATGAGCATCAGCGAGACAAAACTTTTAATGCAGTCTTCCCTGGATTCAAAAGTAAGTAGTTTTAGTTCACTCTTCAATATGCATGTCTTTTTGACTCTCTTTCAATTTCCATCGCTCTCTCTTTGAGCGGATATTGTTATTAATTCTTTGAGCGGATAATTGTAGAGAGAGATATCTCTTTGCTATTTTTCTATTTCTATAAATCGCAGAAGATATTCTACCTCTACAATATCTTCTTTTTATTATTATACAATATCTTCTTCTTATATATATGTCTACCATTTCGTTTTCTACCTATACTATATATATACTGTGTATAAATACGTAGTCAGGTTTCTCTTGTAACTACGAAAATAAAAGCTCAATCAATAAAGATTATGTTCAGCGCTGGATATTCTGTAAGTTTATTGACTAAATCCAGCACCGGCCATTCGATGGGCTCATCTTCTAAACTTCTGGGAGAATCTTGGATATGTTCCTTAACTAAACTTATGCTCCTATCTTGTGCCTCAACTACCTTGGAAGTATCCTGGGCTTCAACTACCTTGGAAGCATAAGTTATAACTGCCCCACCTAAATGGGGTGCATTTACCTTGGAAGACTCGTAAATTCCATGGCGAGTCATGCAACTGGTCTCCTCTGCAGTTTTTCTAGCCCATTTTGTTTTCTAATCCATTTATTAGTTAGTGTTGTAGAACTTGATTTTTTCCGCAACCAATACAGAAATAGCCATCACTGATAGGGCTGTCAATGGATGCTAACGAAACGGATAATGCCTCTGCCGCTGCCGTTGCCATTAAAAGTAAGTGGATATCCGTTATCCGCTAATATCCGGTGGAAATAAGAAATCAGTTCCATTGCCGTTACCGTTACTTAACGGGATATCGGATAATTTTCCATTGCCGTCCGTTGACAAGATAAGGATTTGCTTCACAGACAAATCTCTCTTTGCCTTGCTCGCAACAGTTCAATTGTCTTCACCATCGATCCAACAACATTATCAGACAAACCCCTTTCTCCATCTTGTTTCAGCTCAAATACAAAAACCCAATTTCAATTCAATCTAGAAACCCATTATTGTCACTGTAATTTCAAATTGAATGTGAACCCAAGCTTCACCATCTTCGTATCCATCTTCCCTGTTCGATTCAAACCCTAAATTTCAGTTTCAATGAACTCTCAGAAACAACTACCATTAACTCCATGCAATTCATAACCCCAAGCTCAATCGAACCCACTGATGTAGTGATGTTGCTGTATTCACTATTGCCACCAGTTCGAGCTCAAAACCATTGCAAACTCGTACCATTTTCTCCTTTCTCGGTTGATGTTGTAAAACGAAAATTCAACACCACCAGCTCCTAATTTCGACCATATGAGACCACTCCCAACTTATTTCAGGGGAACTTAGTTAACCCCAGCAACTGTATCGACAACCATTCTCAATCAAGTACCACCAGATGCGATGTCGATCCCAAACAACAAACATGCACAAAGGGTGTTTGCAAAAATTCCTCAACCATCAAGTTGAGCATGGAAGTGATATGGATCGATAAAATGGACAGAGAATTAAGAATTTACACGTGCAGTACGCACGTTTCCGGATAACGGAACTAAGACTAACGGAAATGCTAGTTCCACTGCCGTTATCCGCTAAAGGAATTATCCGTTAACTTATCGTTATCGGATATCCGTTATCCGCTATATCGGACGGTAGCGATAATGGAAACCGGATTATCGGTATCGTATTTCGGATTATCGGTTTCCATTGACAGCCCTAATCACTGATTACTTCCTTTACGGATTTATTAATGGGTAAATTTATTAAATGCCCCTATTATAGAGGCCCAACACAAATACCCTTATACAACAATATAAATACCCTTATCATTTAAATACCTTATCCATTAAAATATAGATTACCTTAATACCCTCACTTAAAATATTATTTTCCATTTAAAAATCTTATCCATTAAAAAATATATTTTTTCTATTATTTTATTTCACCACCACCACCACTGTTGTTGCTGCCGCCACCGCCGCCGCCACCACTCCGCCGCCACCACCACCGCTGTTGTTGTCGCCACCACCACCACCGCTGTTGTTGACGCCACCACCACCACCGTTGTTGTTGCCGCCGCCGCCACCACCACCACCACCGCTGTCGCCGCCGCCGCCACCGCCATTAATATTAGGCGTCAACAACTGAAAATATTTGTTGACCCAAAAAATCAAAAGTTCAAAAATATTTGTCAAATTTGCTTGTTGATACCATTTTTCTATTGTTGATACACAAACCTTGGTTGTTGATACCATTATTTTATTGTTGATACACAAACCTTGGTTGTTGATACCATTTTTCTATTGTTGATACAGATACACTGGTTGTTGACACACAAACCTTGGTTGTTGATACCATTATTTTATTATTGATACACAAACCTTGGTTGTTGATACCATTTTTCTATTGTTGATACAGATACACTGGTTGTTGACTCCCTAAACTATGGTCGATTTCTATTGTTGATACACAAACATTTGTTGTTGACTCCTAACACTAAGGTCAATTTCTATTGTTAATACACAAACCTTGGTTGTTGATACCATTTTTCTATTGTTGATACACAAACCTTGGTTGTTGACTCCCTAAACTAAGGTCAATTTCTATTGTTGATACACAAACATTTGTTGTTGACTCCTAATACTAAGTTCAAATTCTATTGTTGATACACAAATATTGGTTGTTGATACCATTTTTCTATTGTTGATACATAAACCTTGGTTGTTGATGTTGGAAATAAATGACAGTATTCGTATGTAACTGAGAAAAATACTTAGCTCGCACTGCTGTGTTATTGTTGTACCGGAGATGCACTGATGATAGTATCAAAAAACTTAGTAGAGGCACGTATAAATACGCTGAGCTAAAGGTAATATTGCATGCTACTCCTCTGAGATGCTATAGCAATTAGCAAATCACCTCCAGGATACAACTACTGTTAGTTCTCCTCTATATGTAGCATACACAGAGAGAACCCTTAGAACTTGGCATCAGAAATGAAAAGCAATAAACAGAAATTAAAAATACAAATTGTTTCAGAGTAATGTAAACAACAATTGTATGTTTCTGTAAACAATCTATGTTTCTGTAAAACAAACTATGTTTATGTAAACAAAGAATGTTCCTGTAAACAAAGAAGTAGTAGTACAAAATTATGTTTCTGTAAACTACAACTTGTTTCACATAAGAACTCGATTTTATGTTTCTGTAAACTAATATTTTGTAAACAAAGAACTTAAGTTTCTGAAAGCAGAGAAGAAGAAGAAGAAGAAGAAAGAGAACTTAAGTTCTGAGGTGTATCCGCAAATAAGAACTTCAACTCATATTTATAGGTAGAAAAATTGAACGGTCGAATAAGAATCCAATGAAGCGACAAGATCCAGGAAACACGCGACAGATAGAATTTTTCGAACGTTACAAAAAGTTAAGTAAAAGCAGTCGTTAAAAATACAGTGAAAATTCTTTCTGTCGGATAATTAAAATTCTCGAGATTCTTCTCGAGGCACAGGTGGCAAAATATCTGTGTCTACACGTGTGAGAAGAAAGATGCTTCTCGAGGTAAGCATGTGGGAGAAGAGTAAAAATTTCTTTTACTTGTGTGGGTGAAAATTTCAGTAAAAAGATAGGGTCGGGTAAACCCACACCCACACCCACACCCACTCCCACGCCCACGCCCACGCCCTCGCCCTCGCCCGCGCCCGAGCCCGAGCGAGCTTGCGTGCTTCTGTGCGAAGCACCGCGCGAACGGGAAAGGAAATAAGAAATGCAATAAGGTTTAGGCAACCTTGTCATAGTCTAGGGCTTTCCCCATACACAAAGGTCTAAAGACCCAAAGGGCCATGCCCTTAAGGCTAAACCCATGGTATTGAAGTCTAAAACTCTAAGTGTTTTAGTCTATATGGGACTAATGTTTTATTCATTCACATGAAAAAACATCTAGGGAGCAATAGGTCTTGGGATCAAAACATGGTCCATGCATTTTTTATTTTAATAAAACATTGTTTTTTTCTAACAATCCCGCACATGAATAATAAAACATGTCGATAAAACACGAGAAAACATTAGGCAACAATATAGGCTAAGGTGTCCCAAAGATTGAACCTTAACTTAGTGAGAGATTACCTGAACTGCTTGTTGATACGGTGAACGCAATGTCTTGAACCGCCAACAATAAATGCAATTCAGAAATAACAGCCACACTTGATGCCTAAACCGAAGAAAACAGCTGCCAAGCTCTTGCGGTTGTGCCCATTTTGGCCGTGAGCTAAAATCCCGGACTTAATGAATGTCTCTAGAGAATCAGCTCAAATTCTCATAGGAAGCGGCCCCACTTCCAACATCCACAAAGGTGAGTCCACAAAGAGTGTCCTGCCACACCCCGCTTTAATCAAAGCCATGGTACCCATTAAGATCGCAAAAGATCATCCTAAAATTCTACAGGCAGCACTATCGCACGGTTACACCATAGGGAGGTACAAGGATAGTGCTTTCCCAAATATCACCATAAATTAGTTGTCTCATTGAACCTTGATCTTGGAAATCCAATCACAAGGTTGAGTATCCTTCATGGTGATTTATTCTATGAGCTTAAGTCCCATCCCCCTCGATGTAAATTTAACTTCCTCTCTGGTTAAGCCTTTCGTCAAAGGATCTGCAAGATTATCTTTAGACTTTACAAAGTCTATCGAGATAATACCAGTAGAGAGTAGTTGTTTCACCGTCTTGTGTCTTCTTCGTATATGTATAGACTTCCCATTGTATACATTTTTCTTTGCGCAACCAAGAGCAGCTTTACTGTCACAGTGGGTAAACCCACACCCACACCCACACCCACGCCCACGCCCACGCCCACGCCCACGCCCACGCCCACGCCCACGCCCTCGCCCTCGCCCGAGCCCGAGCGAGCGTGCGTGCTTCTGTGCGAAGCACCGCGCGAACGGGAAAGGAAATAAGAAATGCAATAAGGTTTAGGCAACCTTGTCATAGTCTAGGGCTTTCCCCATACACAAAGGTCTAAAGACCCAAAGGGCCATGCCCTTAAGGCTAAACCCATGGTATTGAAGTCTAAAACTCTAAGTGTTTTAGTCTATATGGGACTAATGTTTTATTCATTCACATGAAAAAACATCTAGGGAGCAATAGGTCTTGGGATCAAAACATGGTCCATGCATTTTTTATTTTAATAAAACATTGTTTTTTTCTAACAATCCCGCACATGAATAATAAAACATGTCGATAAAACACGAGAAAACATTAGGCAACAATATAGGCTAAGGTGTCCCAAAGATTGAACCTTAACTTAGTGAGAGATTACCTGAACTGCTTGTTGATACGGTGAACGCAATGTCTTGAACCGCCAACAATAAATGCAATTCAGAAATAACAGCCACACTTGATGCCTAAACCGAAGAAAACAGCTGCCAAGCTCTTGCGGTTGTGCCCATTTTGGCCGTGAGCTAAAATCCCGGACTTAATGAATGTCTCTAGAGAATCAGCTCAAATTCTCATAGGAAGCGGCCCCACTTCCAACATCCACAAAGGTGAGTCCACAAAGAGTGTCCTGCCACACCCCGCTTTAATCAAAGCCATGGTACCCATTAAGATCGCAAAAGATCATCCTAAAATTCTCACAGCAGCAGCACTATCGCACGGTTACACCATAGGGAGGTACAAGGATAGTGCTTTCCCAAATATCACCATAAATTAGTTGTCTCATTGAACCTTGATCTTGGAAATCCAATCACAAGGTTGAGTATCCTTCATGGTGATTTATTCTATGAGCTTAAGTCCCATCCCCCTCGATGTAAATTTAACTTCCTCTCTGGTTAAGCCTTTCGTCAAAGGATCTGCAAGATTATCTTTAGACTTTACAAAGTCTATCGAGATAATACCAGAGAGAGAGTAGTTGTTTCACCGTCTTGTGTCTTCTTCGTATATGTATAGACTTCCCATTGT
The DNA here is from genome assembly GCA_023529315.1 of Papaver bracteatum. Classification (NCBI taxonomy): domain Eukaryota; kingdom Viridiplantae; phylum Streptophyta; class Magnoliopsida; order Ranunculales; family Papaveraceae; genus Papaver; species Papaver bracteatum. The sequence goes on along the minus strand of JAJJWX010004463.1, from coordinate 184,434 downwards.
ATACATTTTTCTTTGCGCAACCAAGAGCAGCTTTACTGTCACAGTGGGTAAACCCACACCCACACCCACGCCCACGCCCACGCCCTCGCCCTCGCCCGCGCCCGAGCCCGAGCGAGCGTGCGTGCTTCTGTGCGAAGCACCGCGCGAACGGGAAAGGAAATAAGAAATGCAATAAGGTTTAGGCAACCTTTCCATAGTCTAGGGCTTTCCCCATACACAAAGGTCTAAAGACCCAAAGGGCCATGCCCTTAAGGCTAGACCCATGGTATTTAAGTCTAAAACTCTAAGTGTTTTAGTCTATATGGGACTAATGTTTTATTCATTCACATGAAAAAACATTTAGGGAGCAATAGGTCTTGGGATCAAAACATGGTCCATGCATTTTTTATTTTAATAAAACATTGTTTTTTTCTAACAATCCCGCACATGAATAATAAAACATATCGATAAAACACGAGAAAACAATAGGCAACAATATAGGCTAAGGTGTCCCAAAGATTGAACCTTAACTTAGTGAGAGATTACCTGAACTGCTTGTTGATACGGTGAACGCAATGTCTTGAACCGCCAACAATAAATGAAATTCAGAAATAACATCCACACTTGATGCCTCAACCGAAGAAAACAGCTGCCAAGCTCTTGCGGTTGTGCCCATTTTGGTCGTGAGCTAAAATCCCGGACTTAATGAATGTCTCTAGAGAATCAGCTCAAATTCTCATAGGAAGCGGCCCCACTTCCAACATCCACAAAGGTGAGTCCACAAAGAGTGTCCTGCCACACCCCGCTTTAATCAAAGCCATGGTACCCATTAAGATCGCAAAAGATCATCCTAAAATTCTACAGGCAGCACTATCGCACGGTTACACCATAGGGAGGTACAAGGATAGTGCTTTCCCAAATATCACCATAAATTAGTTGTCTCATTGAACCTTGATCTTGGAAATCCAATCACAAGGTTGAGTATCCTTCATGGTGATTTATTCTATGAGCTTAAGTCTCATCCCCATCGATGTAAATTTAACTTCCTCTCTGGTTAAGCCTTTCGTCAAAGGATCTGCAAGATTATCTTTAGACTTTACAAAGTCTATCGAGATAATACCAGTAGAGAGTAGTTGTTTCACCGTCTTGTGTCTTCTTCGTATATATATAGACTTCCCGTTGTATACATTGTTCTTTGCGCAACCAAGAGAAGCTTTACTGTCACAGTGGATTGCGATTGAAGACACCGGCTTGGTCCAGAGTGGAATTCCTCCCAGGAAACATCGTATCCATTCAGCTTCCTCTCCAGATTTTTCCAAGGCTATAAATTCAGACTCCATAGTGGATTTAGATATACATGTCTGTTTGGTAGACTTCCATGAGACAGACGCACCTACAAGTAAGAAGATGTACCCACTAGTAGATTTGCACTCTTCTGAATCTGATATCCAGTTGGCATCACAATACCCTTCCAGTACAGCAGGATACTTCCCAAAACTTAAGCAATAGTTTGAGGTCCTTCTCAGGTAACGTAAAACTCTGAAGAGAGAATTCCAGTGATCCTGCCCTGGGTTGCAAGTATACCTGCTTAATCTACTCAAAGAGTAAGCAATATCAGGTCTTGTACAGTTCATCAGATACATAAGACTACCAATAATGCGAGAATACTCAAGTTGATCAATTCCCTTACCCTTGTTATGTTTCAACTTACAAGTGGTATCAAATGGAGTAGAGGCAGGTTTAGCACTTTCATAATTAAATCTCTTTCGTACGGTTTCAGCATAATGAGATTGACTAAGACTATATCCATCAGAAGTCTTTCTGATTTTCATCCCTAAGATTACATCAGTAGGGCCTAAGTCTTTCATGTCAAAATTATCTCTAAGCATGCTTTTAATGGTATTAATAATATCAAGGTTACTGCCTAATATGAGCATATCATCAACATATAGGCATACAATAACATGAGAATCATCCACAGATTTAATGTAAACACATTTATCAGATTCATTAACCTTGAAACCATTAGTTATCATAACATGATAAAAAAATTCATGCCACTGTTTAGGTGCTTGTTTTAAACCGTACAGAGATTTGTTCAACTTGCATACTTTGTTTTCACAACCTTTTACAATAAAGCCTTCAGGTTGGTCCATATAAATTTCTTCATTCAATTCACCATATAAAAATGCAGTTTTAACATCGATCTGATGTATATGCAAATCATAAATAGAAGCAATAGCAATCAACATCCTAATCGAGGTGATTCTAGAGACTGGTGAATAAGTATCAAAGAAATCTAATCCTTCCTGTTGTTTATAGCCTTTAGCTACCAACCTAGCTTTATATTTATCTATAGTTCCATCTGTTCTAAGTTTCCTTTTGAACACTCATTTGCAACCTATGGATTTACTTCCAGGAGGAAAGTCTACAAGCTCCCAAGTTTCATTTTGCTGAATGGACTCCCATTCATTTAATGAAGCTTTTCCCAGAAAGGAGCTTCTGGAGAAGTCATAGCTTCCTTGTAGGTTTGGGGTTCAGACTCTACCGTAAGAGTCAAAAAATCTGGGTCAAAACTTGTTTCAGTTCTAACCCTCTTACTTCTTCTTGGTTCAGTCTCATACTCTAAAGTTGGGGTTTGACTAGTCGATGGAACATCCGAGAGGTCATCATGGACCCTTTTTCGAGGTCCAGACCTTAAAGGAAATATGTGTTCATAAAACACAGCATCTCTAGATTCTAATATGGTGTTCTGACCAATGCTATTATGGTCAGATCTGATGACCATAAACCTGTGTGCATTTGTATGCTCGGGATATCCTAAGAAAACACAGTCAATTGTTTTAGGACCTAATTTAGTTTTCTTGGGATGAGGAATGGCCACCTTGGCCAAACACCCCCACACTTTAAGGTATGCATAGGAAGGTTGTTTACCATTCCACAATTCATAAGGAGTCTTATTTGATTTTTTAAATGGAACTCGGTTTAAGATATAGCATGCGAGAGAGGATAGCTTCCCCCACAAGTTCGAAGATAACCCTGAACTTGTCAACATTTCATTTACCATATCTATGGGTGTTCTATTTTTTCTTTCAGCTACACCATTCGATTCTGGTGAATATGGTGCAGTTGTTTCATGAATGATTCCATTATGTTTACAAAACTCACCTATGGGTATCACATACTCACCGCCACGGTCTGACCTAAGAGTTTTAATTTTAACTCCTTTTTGGTTTTCTACTTCAAGTTTATAAAATTTGAAGGCCTCTAAGGCTTCATCTTTACTTCTAAGAAGATGAACCTGACAATAACGTGAGTAATCATCTATAAAAGTGATGTACCATTTTTTACCACCTCTTGTTGGTGTTGATTTCAAGTCTCCTAAATCCGAGTGTATTAGTTCCAAAGGAACTGTTTTACGTTCAATCCTTTTATTAAACGGTTTTCTTGTATATTTAGATTCAACAAAGATTTCACATCTTTCATTTTTATCAAAGTTTATTTTAGGTATGCAACCTAAATTAGCGAGTCTTTCTAGCGATTTGAAATTAACATGCCCAAGTATATCATGCAAAACATGTGAGGAGTCACAAACATAAACAGAAGAAGATGCATTAACATTCAATTTCAAATCAGATACACTAAGCTTAATCATGTTATCGGTAACATAACCTTTTCCTACGAATTCACCATGCTTAGAAATTACAACAGTATTTGACTCAGCAACAATTTTAAAACCTTTTCCTAGTAAGATGGTTTCTGAGATAAGATTTTTGCATATGTCTGGGACGTAAAATACGTCATTCAATGCGAGAGTTTTTCCTAAAGTTAGCTTCAGTTCGACCTTGCCTTTCCCCACCACTTTCGCGGTGGAAGAGTTTCCCATGAACAATTTCTCATCATCTCCTACTATGGCATAGGAGGAGAAAGCATTTCTGAACTTACAGACATGCTTGGTGGCTCCATAATCAAGCCACCAGTCTCTCACATTAGTCATACTAGAGACAAGGTCGACTTCAGACACCATGCCAGTGAAATATCCAAAATCATCTACTAAGTTTGCCTTATTTTTTAGTTTTGGATCATATTTGATCTTTTTAGGGGCCTTACAGTCTTTAGCCATATGTCCAGGTTTACCACAATTAAAACAGTCGCCTTTGATGGTGTGCTTAGTGACACCACCCCTAGGCTTCAAATTGTTACCTCTGGGTTTTCGACGTCTGTTACGTCTATTACCCATTCTGCTGGATTCTCCAGGACTTTTCTTTGAAGCAGCTTTATCTTCCAAGACGTGTGCTTTGTTGGACATGTTTTTGCTCAGCATCATGCTATTGTCCTTGCTGCACATAAGCTCCTCAACCTGGATCTTTTTTCCAAGCTCCACCATGGTTATTTCACGAGTCTTGTGTCGTAGCCTCCTCTTGTATTCGCTCCATGAGGGTGAAAGCTTTTCAATCACAGCCGATACTTGTAGAGCTTCATCAAAGTGCTGGCCTTCAGCAAGAATCTCGCTGATGAGGAGTTGAAGTTCGACGAACTGTTTTACCACAGGATTTTCATCGGTCATATTGTATTCCAAGAACTTAGCCATCAAGAACTTTTTACTTCCAGCAGCTTCAGCATGATATTTTTCTTCTAGAGCTTCCCATAAATCAAAAGCAGTAAAATTTTCTTTTGAATTATAGAAGTCATACAAGGAGTCATCCAGACAGTTAAGAATATGATTCTTGCACAAGTAATTCTTCCTATTCCACCTATCCAATTTATCTTCATTACCATGGTGATGAAGTCTTCTCGAGGGTCTATTTAAAACAAGTCCATCTAACCTTAGGTCGTTTAGGAAGAAAAACATTTTAGACTGCCATCTCTTAAAGTCCTTACCACTGAACTTTGGTGGTCTTTCTACAGTATTTTTTCCCATATTGTTACAGCAACGAACGAATGCAATATTACCTTTAGATTGTTGGAAATAAATGACAGTATTCGTATGTAACTGAGAAAAATACTTAGCTCGCACTGCTGTGTTATTGTTGTACCGGAGATGCACTGATGATAGTATCAAAAAACTTAGTAAAGGCATGTATAAATACGCTGAGCTAAAGGTAATATTTCCTGCTACTCCTCTGAGATGCTATAGCAATTAGCAAATCACCTCCAGGATACAACTACTGTTAGTTCTCCTCTATGTGTAGCATACAAAGAGAGAACCCTTAGAACTTGGCGTGAAATGAAAAATAATAAACAGAAATTGAAAATACAAATTGTTTTAGAGTAATGTAAACAACAATTGTATGTTTCGTAAACAAACTATGTTTAGTAAAACAAACTATGTTTTAGAAACAAAGAATGTTCCCAGTAAACAAAGAAGTAGTAGTACAAAATTATGTTTACGTAAACTACAACTTGTTTCACATAAGAACTCGATTTTATGTTTCTGTAAACTAATATTTTGTAAACAAAGAACTTAAGTTTCTGAAAGAAGAAGAAGAAGAAGAAAGAGAACTTAAGTTCTGAGGTGTATCCGCAAATAAGAACTTCAACTCGTATTTATAGGTAGAAAAATTGAACGGTCGAATAAGAATCCAATGCAGCGACAAGATCCAGGAAACACGCGACAGACAGAATTTTTCGAACGTTACAAAAAGTTAAGTAAAAGCAGTCGTTAAAAATACAGTGAAAATTCTTTTTTTCGGATAATTAAAATTCTCGAGATTCTTCTCGAGGCACAGGTGGCAAAATATCTGTGTCTACACGTGTGAGAAGAAAGATGCTTCTCGAGGTAAGCATGTGGGAGAAGAGTAAAAATTTCTTTTACTTGTGTGGGTGAAAATTTCAGTAAAAAGATAGGGTCGGGTAAACCCACACCCACACCCACACCCACTCCCACGCCCACGCCCACGCCCTCGCTCTTTCAGTAAAAAGATAGGGTCGGGTAAACCCACACCCACACCCACTCCCACTCCCACGCCCACTTGTGTTGGTAAAAAAATAAGAACCAAACAATAACAAGAGCAAGTCACCTTCTCGCTTCATCAACAATATCAATAGCAAACCACCAACTCCGACTCCGACTCCAACAGCACCACTACTAAGCTTCAGATGGCTGCAGATTCATGACGAATCCCTAATGGAAGATAAGTGCATTAGCATAAGGTGGTAGGAGCGTACATTAACTAGTTAGAAATCTAAACATGATTTAAGATGTAAAAAATCATGTTTGCGAGATCGTATCTGGGAGGACAGTTTTCTTATGGCTAAAAATGTATTAGAGTTTTTCTACATTTCCTGGTCCAAGACGTATTAGAGTTTTTCTAATTAACAACCAATATTTCTTTTGACACTTTTTCTACATGTATTAGAGGACAGTTTTCTTATCGTACACAATTCATATCTAAATAGGATCTTCTCTAACAAGCAATATAGAGAACACAACATAGTTCCATAAACCAATGATTTGTAACCATATACAGCTGACAGTCAGGTCTCAGTATCAAGAGGTAGTATAAACTATAGTAATATACCTTAACAGCATAATCATGAACTTTAGATTGCTAAGCATATAAACTGAAAACTTTCAAATGAAACTAAGAAAGTCTCATGATATATGTTCACATGGCAGTTGATAACTAACCTTCTTGATAATTAACCTGAACGCCATTCTCTTGTTCTACTTTCGACGTTTCTTGGGGAGTCGACATCCATTATGTGGAAGGTTGGTGACATCCTGTACGTTTATAATTTGATAGTTGGGTCCTAACTCTTCTCTCAGTCGCAAGACAACTTCTTTCTTTTTCCTGAAATTAGTAAACCTTTTGACTCTTACTACAACTGTATTTGCCTTGACATTTCTACCATCGTCATTTTCTGTTGCATCAACTCTTCTTAATCCAGTGAATGCAGTTCGTCCTCTAGGTGGGTCTGTAAATTGAGAATTATTATAACCAGCAGGATTATTTTTGCATATCCATCAATCCTGCTTTCACTAAATCAAACTGTGACGCCCTAAACCTCCTCGCGCTCTCAATACTCTTTAACAGATTCTCCATAGCACTATTATCATAGAGCTTTGCCCCGTGGCCAGGGAGTCTAGTAGCTTTAATCGTAAGCCACCATGCACACTTCTCCGCATAGAAAATACTATAATTCTCATCTGGCGAAGGAAAACCTATGGTATAACATCACAATAACAAACATCATTAGTAAACGATTCACATTTCCACTGGATACAGTAGCATCGAACACACTCACAATTGAAGCAGTGCCATTATATTGAACGATGAGCCATTCACAATTTATATAAGAGCAAGATGTTGTCAACATATACCATATGTAGACAGGTAGTGGTAGTATGTGAATATCGAGGTCTTCTGGATAAAATTGATCAAGATGTACTATATATATATATATATATATATATATGGAAATTTATTTCTTCTAATTTACAAACCGAAAGAAAAAGAAATGCAAAATTGATTTTAGACTAACTGTCATTAGATGGGATAACTTCAGTGGGAAGCTTAGAAACCAGGCAAGCAGCAGCAGTCGCGCTGTGAATTGGGTGCAAAGTATTCAACAACAACGCCTCTCTTCTCAACCTTCAAATCAATTCAACCAAATTTCAATTCATAAATCAAGATCCTAGATACATTTACAAACGGAATATCAAGTTAATTAGATGAAATCAAACTATTCGAGATATACCAAAATACATGTGAGGAGTAGAGATCTGAATTTGTGTAAAGAACAAATTCGCTGATTTTGAAGAAGAAGATGAAGCAGGAAGTGAAAATGATTGAGAAATGGAACACTAACACAGTGACAGATCCGCTCCTAATTGTGGAGGAATGGTGACGGCAGCGACAGAGATGGTGGTGGAAGTTGCAGAGGTGGTTGAAAGAGGAATAAAATTCAGACTCAGAGAGATTACTGATTAAATTTTATTCAGTAACATAGTTACTTCATCTCTCTATAAAAAATCTTTATTCATAGATTTCATAACGACGGCGAAAAAATGCTAGAGAAGCGGCGGTGGCTGTTCTCGGGAGAGAAGGAGAAAGAAAAAAATGAAAATAAAGTAACATTTTTTTATAAAACCGTATTGAAAGTGAAAGGGTAAATATGGAAACAAAAAGAATGTTAATGGACCCATGATGGGCTTATAGATGGAGAGGGACATATTTATTATGTGATAAGGGTATTTGTGAAGCCCATCAAAATAAGGGGCATTAATATAATTCCCACTTTATTAATTTTGGTGATTGTAGAGTCAGTGACTTTGTACCCATCCGGCGTGATTAGAAGGAAAGTTGTATTTGCTTCATCCACGGCTGGTGTCTCTTCCTCAATTGATTGAGTCAAAAATTTAGGGTAATCTTTTCCTTATTCCCCACCTTTAACTTAGTGGAAGTTATCAGTTTTGAAAAAAGCGTGGGTCTAATAACCACACCCAATATTTCATTTGGCAATCTGAATAAACAAACTCCAATATACTTTCAAGAGAATCAACTAGACAATCAAACTCAATCTAGAGAAAGGTATATCAAAGAGTTTTATATCTCTATTTGTTAATTCAATTCGCAATCTGTAAATACGAATTTGCGAGCCCGATTGAATATAAGATAAATTACTTGAACGGTACCAAAGACCAATGTTCAAGGATCAATCAATTTCAATCAACAACCAAATGTTGGATTTCCCAATTGATCGATTCAACGCACAACCTGTGATATTTCAATTATATAACAAAATATAATGTGAAAAATAAATAACACAGACACCAGAAGTTTTGTTAACGAGGAAACCGCAAATACATAAAAACCCATGGACCTAGTCCATATTTGAACACCACCCTGTGTTAAGTCGCTATAGACACTAGCCTACTACCAATGAACTTCGGACTGGAATGTAGTTGAACCCTAATCAATATCACACTGATTTAAGGTGCGGTCGGTGCTCCTTACGCCTCTGATCCCAGCAAGATACTATGCACTTGATTCCTTTAGGTGATCTCACCCACAACCAAGAGTTGCTACGATCCAAAGTCGAAGACTTGATAAACAAATCTGTCTCCCACATAAAAGACTATTGGAATAGATAAATCTGTCTCCCACAGAAATACCTACGAGTTTTGTTATGTCTTTTGATAAATCAATGTGAAAAGGAACCAATTGATATATCAGACTTATACTCCCGAAGAATATCCTAGAAATATCAATCACCTCACAATAATCCCAATCGATTAACGAAACAAGATATTTTGGAATCACAAACGATGAGATGAAGATGTTAGTGACTACTTTTCAATCTTACCTATCAAAGATAAATCTCAAGAAAATATTATCAAAGATAGTACTCAATCACGATAGTAAAAGTAAGATCAAAACACACAATCACAGAGAAAATAGTTGGGTCTAGCTTCACAATCCCAATGAAGTCTTGAAGTCGTTAACCTACATGGTTTCGTAAAAAACCTACGGTTAAAGGAGAATCGACTCTAGCTTATGCAACTAGTAACACACAAGAGGTTTGGGGACCAGTTTTCCGAGTTGCTAGAGTTCTCCTTTATATAGTTTAAAATACTAAACTTTGTGTAGGGAAGGGGAATTGATCCCGAGACCCAAAGCTCACAGAACCGTCACCTAACCACTGAGTCATTAGCTCTTGGGTGATCAACTACACACATGTTTTATTGATATACATGTAAACCACATATTTGTGTTATAACCAAAATTGTCTCAACTTGAAACCACAAATCATACAACGGCTCACCAAATCGAAATCCCAGAGAAATCATCAAATAAAAAATCCAAAGCGGCGAGGTTGAGATTGATTTTACGTGCGGTACAATAATATTCTATTAGCAGGTACAATAGAGTCCCGAAAACATAAAAACCCACGAAGTATAAGAACCCTTTTTCCGGTCCTCCCAGCCACACCAAATTAAAAATCATAAACGTCGGGGTGTAGCGAAGCTGAGCCAAACCAAATAAGAAATCCTAAGCGACGAGTCGAGGCGAAGCCAAGCCACACCAAATCAAAAATCCTAAACATGCATCGGGACGGGGCGAGGCGAAACCGAGCCACACCAAATCAAAAATGCACCATGGGGCGAGGCGAAGCCATGACACACCAAAAAAAATGATATATGATTTTCGGGTCCGCCCGATGCGTAAAACGGGAACAAAATCTAGTTTTTATCTTGATGCACGCATGACAAATGCACTGAAATAACAGAGACATTACGTGCAAGGACGAAGGTTGTGCATCTACTGATATAGTTGGAGAAAGGATATGCACCAAAAACAGAGGAGGCAGAAAAAGAGTATATTTTATAAAAAGAAGGATTCCACTATTTTTTGTTCTAATTGTTTGGGATAGTGGTTTTGGATTACATCCTGAATTCCCTGAGAACATCTCCAACAGAAGGTTGTTTTTTATATCACACATAGGATTTTAGACCCCCATTTTAGCTAAACCCATCTCCAAATAAGAAGGTCTTGAAGAAAGTGTTAACTACACCTTCGGATGCACCTCCACGTCATGTTTCCTCTTTTAATAACTAATTCTAAGGAATAAAAATCTCTTAACCATTGGAGATTTTTTTTTTTTTTTTTATAGAAATAAGGTCATGAATTTGCTATGTGGATATACCCCATAAATAAAAGTACTAAGCAATAAATCCAGGTAGGATTTGTTTTTGCACCTTCTGTTGGAGATGGTCTAAGGAGTTATTTCGAGAAGAAGAAAAATCTGACGCGTCAAAAATACATGACGTAGGGTCCGTGGGTCATCACATCGGTTTGGAATCCCTAGTTAGGATAGGGAGGGTAGTTCGGAATGGCAAACACACAAGTATTATGTTTGTAAAAAATGGAATTCCGTCAAAAATCCGGTCAGCGGGTCGAGATTTGATTAGAAATTGGCGGTATAGAAAATGGGAAAAGCTTGGTGGGGTAGCAATGTTGATAATATAATATTTCCACTACAAGATTATATCCATTTTACTGATACTACTAATAACCAAATTCAATAAGCATGGTAAAAACTTGATTCAATAAAAATCTAACTAAAAACTCCTCTTCTAATCATCATTATACGCAGGTCAGATGAAAGGGATAAATATCCTAGCGTTTTTAGGGGCCAGGAGAAAGGATTTAGGGGCCAACCTGTTATACCCAGCCAAAGCAATTGGTTAAGGGGTTAATTTTTTTCAATTAAAGTTACCCAAATGCCCCTGCAATAAAAATAAAAAATAAAAACCCAAATCTAAACTGTTTCAATTCAATTTCAACTCATCTTCTTCTTCTCTTCCTCTTCTCTCCCGATTGTGGAGTAAAATTTTTATATAAAACAATGGATACGGGTAATGCATCCCACGGACCTAGAACCAAAAACGTTCATCGCGGTTTTGTTCCAAATATATGGATTTTAGCAAGAAACAAAGACATTGTTGGTGAAAATGACGAAGAACGCGACGAAGACGAATCCGTGGAAGCAGTTGGCGGTGGCGCTTCTGAGAGTCTAACACTCCGGCAACTTCAAATGGCCCCAATTAGGTAAGACTGTATCAATTTTAGGGTTTATTTGTGTTTTATTCGACGAATTGAAAAAAATAAATCCTAGGGTTTTCTGCTATTTACCCAGAATCGGTAGTTAACCCTATACATTTACCTCCGAATGTAGTCGTGTTCTTCATTTCTCAAGAACATCGACAACATTCGGAAGTTTTAATTGTTGTTTTGCTCCCGAATATGTATGGACATATGTTCCTGTATACCAAAATGGAAATAATCGGTAGTAATTGAAAACTTGTTCTTCCGAATATGATTACGTAGATACACAATTATCGGTAGCACACTTACTACCGAATATGTGAATAACATGAAATATAAAAAAAAATTGATTTACGAAATATCCCATTTTGGGGCCAGGATATATTCGGAATACAAGATAATGTTTTATACCTCCGATTGTGTCGGATGAAAAATTTAGAGTTTGTGAACTCCATTTGATGCATATTCGGTTTCAAAAGTAATATATTTATCTTCCGTTTGTTGTAGAATCGGGAAAGAACAATGTATTGTTGCTTCCGAATGTTTACATTCGGATTGTGTTGGTATACTTAGGATTACGATTGTGTGGTTTGTAAACATTGATAATTTTGTTGTTGTTTAGACAAAGTCGAGCTAAGCAAGCCCCAAAAATAGGAGGTAGTAAGAAATTTTCAGCTAGTGCTAGGAGAGAAAGGAGTTCCAATGCTAGTTCAATTTCTCAACAAAGTGTAGAACCACAACGCAGTCAACAAGGTGTGCAATCAAGTGCTCAACAACCCACTCAAGAAGGCGTAGAACCAACTTGTCCACAAGGCATTGAACAAGGCACTCAACAAGTTGTAGAACCAAGTGCTCCATTACTTACATCCCACCCTGAAATTGAACCAATTGATCCAGTGCCAAGAGTTCAAGAAGAAGGACAACCAAGTGGTTCCCAAAAATGCAAAAAATCTAACAAAGCAGCAGAAGGTGGAAAGAAGGATATTGCTAAGAAAGCATCAAATCTTGTCCCTCAGCACTTGAAGGTGAAGAATATTCATGTTGGAGAAATCCTTGGGCTACCGGCGGATGGAGGGAAATTTCTTTTTGGATACAAAGACTCTTGGGCGAAATAAATATACGAAACCGAGGTAATAATAATCGTATATTTTTTATTAATGTACTGTCTATGTGTTCTATCATTGAAGTCAGTTTTTTTGTATGTACTTTAATTAGTTTTCGTGTGTTTAATAGTATCATCAAGATGCGGTTCGTCTAATCAAACCCACCGCTGCACCAAAAAAAATGCTTGAATGGCCTTTATCGGGTGAATGTGAAAGGTTCAAGGGAATTGTAACCAACTCCGGGTTAGCTAATGCTGCAGAGAATTCATTTTTGTAACATGATCGTGTTGCTATATCAGCGTTCTTGGAGAGAATGTATACTGAGAACGATACCTTTCATATGCCGTATGGGGAGATGACGATTACCCCGGATGATGTTGTGAAGATTCTTAACCTTCCTGACCAAGGCACAGCTGTGAAGTTCAACTACACAAAGCAGTTAAGTTGGGCACAATTATATGTTCTAACTAAAAATTGCTTAGGTTCGGATGAACAGACGACCACAGAAGAGTTTAAGAGGCATGCAAGTTCCAGAACAAGACAGTTCAACATTACCGTCTTGATGGATATGTTCTGAGGCACCTTGGTTAAAGAACAAAAGGGAACGTTAACTGATGAGCAATTGAATCACGCGGCCACAGCGTATCCCCTTTGTGTATTGGGATGTGTCATTTTCCCCAATACTTCTGGAAACCGGATGTAGAAATCGGGGGTCGCCTAGCACGGGTCGAGTGCCGGTCTATTTCCTTTGTCCATAATTGTTATGGGGCGAGGTCCATGTTCTCATCCGTTCGTGGATGTTTAATGTACACATGGTCTGGCAGAGATAATTTCTTACTAGTTCATTAGTAAGAGGGCCAACTCTGCAAAGAAGAAAGAGATGTTTTGAAGTCGCCACCTAACTAAAGGGATTTTGGACCCTTTTAACTAGTTTGAATTCTTTTGAGGAAAACAAAACCTAGTCATGACTTGCATATTTATGGTTTGCTATCAGAGAGTCTGGGTAAGGAGATTCTAGTACGGGATGGGAAGGTGTTAGGCACCCATCAGCCGCCCAATCGTAAGATTGGCCTCTACTTCATGATTAATGGGGAAATGTTTGTAATTTAGTTTTTCTAATACTTATGTGTACAGGATTTTAATACCGAAATTTATTAGAAATTGAGAAAAGATTCTTATGCATCAATTATTTAGAATATAGAATTAATGCAAACTTTAATATTATTTATATATATATATAATGAACATATTTATTATGGGGCTAATGTGGGAGGGAATTCCGCTTTAAACCCACACTTTGACTTATCCCACTTGGAAAATTAATAATAAAGCATAATTATTTTTATGTAATGTAAAGAGTAGCTGCGGTGTTACTACGAAATGGAAAACCATTCCGTTCCCGTATGACTACATGATTACCGAAGAGATAGGAAATTAATATACCTGAAATAAGATACTGAAACTTGAAGGATTCTTAAGGAGATTTGTTACTTCCGTTAAGTATGCAGAAAGTAATTAAAGTACCAGCAATTTAATGCTAATCTTTTAAGAACTTAAAGGCAATACTTGATTTGATATTTCTAGGTTTATGTTCTTTATTTTTTTTGGGGTTTTATGGAAATAACTAAAAATGTATAGGACAATAATAACTATTATGTAGGAAGGTAACTTGATTTCTCTTTGATTAAACAAAATACATGAAGATTTAGAACATGTGAAAAGAAATATTTTTCTAGTTGAGACAATAATTCTTCTTGGTTTGGGTGGAAACCTAGATTTTTGATTATGCTTGCATGAGGAAAATAAGTAGAAAAGAAAGTGTTTTCTTTCTCAGACAGAGTAGCGAGAAAAATGATGTAGGAAAAGGTTTCTGTGTAAGAAATTGGTGTGTTGAGAGGATTGTTTTCGACCTCTATTTATAGGAATGAAACCCGACAGCCTTCCGTTAATCTCTCCGCATTCAAGTGTCCTTCGCAAAGAAAAAACAATTTTCTTTTCAAACCATGTGGGTCCCACGTCCTTTTCCCTTATTTTCCTAATAAAACAAATGTGGGCCCTACTTGACCCCCTTTGTTTTCTTCTCCTTTCTCTTTTCCTAATAAAACAAGTGTGGATCCCACTTGCATTTAAGAAAGAAAAAAAATCCCTTTTTTCTTCTTTTCTTCCTCTTCCATCCGTATTCTCTTCAAAACAAATATATGTAAGTTCCACTTGAAGAAAACAATTACTAATTAAAGTCTTGGTGCGGATAAGGGGAGGGTGAAAAGTGGGCGCCCCTTATCGTCTTATGAGTTCTCTTTTTGCTCGTAACTTTTGCATACGAACTCCAAACGACTCCATTCTTTCACCAGTGACTTTGTATTTTCCTCCTCTTCAGTGTGATAGCAAGAGATCCCGGGCTCAAATGGATAATGAAACGAGGTACGAGTGGGTAATTCTTGTGGGCTTGATTGGGTAAAGCTTGTGGGCTTGATTGGGTAAAGCTTGTGGGCTTGATAGGGTAAAGCTTGTGGGCTTGATTGGGTAGAGATTGTGAGATTGATTGGGTAAAGCTTTTGGGCTTGATTGGGTAGAGATTGTGGGCTTGATTGGGTAGATATTGTGAGCTTGATTGGGTAAAGCTTGTGGGCTTTTTTGAAAAGATATGAAAACCCAAATGGTTTCCACACAGAATTTCTCTTGTATTTGGCTTCGAAGCATAAGATTGATATTTACTGTGGAAGGTGCAAAATTGGGGTGTCAACAGTTGCCCCTCTTTGAGAGTAATCGCTCACGGTTTACGAACAAAGCCATGAAAACCCAATCGCACCTGATTTTCAAAAGTTGGTTTTTGATGAGTTGATGAAGAAAGTCCTGACGTTGGCTGGGTTTGTTCCAGTTAATCTTGTCAATTCCATGTTCTTGATGTTTTTGAACCTTTATGGTTGATTCATTTGGATAGCCCTTTGTTCGAGCCGATTGAAATAGTTGAATAGGTTGATGAAGAAATATACTAACGTTGGCTGGGTCTGCCCCAGTTGAGCTTGTCAGCTTCATTTTCTTGATTTTTGAACCTTTGCGGTTGATTCAGTTGGATTGCCCTTTGTTCTAGCCGATTGAAATAGTTTAATAGGTTGATGAAGAAATATACTAACGTTGGCTGGGTCTTCCCCAGTTGAGCTTGTCGGTTTCATTCACCTTCTGAAAGCATCTTCTTGGCTTGCTTTCCACGCTTTGTCTTGACATGCCTTGTTTTTCTTTCACGAGACGATTCTTGAAAAAGTATTTTTTTTTTCAAAAAACTTCTTGAGGAAGTAATTACCCTTTTTTTTTTTAATTTATAAGATAGGGGAGAAAGACCTTTCTTTAGGTAAGAAACTCCTTTTCTTTTCTTCAATATGTCGTCTAGGCGGATGGCTATCATTATTCCTGATCCTCCAACTTTGCCTATGTTGCGTAGAAGACGAAGAGTTGGGGTTTTAAACGATGTGGATGATCACGTTTCTGCAAGAATCCGGGAAGACCCTGTAAGTTTCCTTGTTGATCGAAATTTTCTTCTTTGTTTTCCAAGTTTCCTTTCATTATTTCTCAACCACTGCTTTCTTTCATAGAATTACGCTTGGGCGCGTATTCGAGGAGGGACCACTGGTATAGTAGAATGGTGGCTGGTGTTGAGACGATGCAAAGGTGTACGTGATCTTGTACAACATATTGGTTGGTACGACTTTATTGAAGCTTTGGAACCGTTCCATGATGGCGAGAATGCTTTAATCGTGGCAGAAAGATGGTGGGGTGATACTAATTCATTTCACCTGCCACATTGTGAGTTAACCATCACTCCTCTGGATTTCTACATGATTACTGGCATCCGTGTGGGGGTAGGATCTCCCGTCCCGGTGGGAGAAAACGTGACAGAGGAGAATGTCCGAAACCTGTTGGGACCACATTGTGGGGATATCTTCCCTAAAAATTGGTATGTCAGCTTAGATGGCTTGAAGACGAGTTTCTCGGTCCCTGAGCTGGATCTCACTGCTGACGCTTCAAAATATGATGCTAAAGTTATTACTGTTACCAGAGCTTTCTTGATCTTTGTTGCGGGTCATACCTTCCTTGACTCTTCTGGTGGCTATATCAAATCTGGTTACTTGGCAGCATTTTCTGACCTTGAATTGGTGAATTTTTACGATTGGGGAAGTTGTGCGATGGAGCGACTTTACACCTATCTGTCTCGAGAAACACGCCTTCAAACAAAAGCCTTATGTGGATTATGGCCCATCTTGAATGTGAGTACATTTTCCTTGCTTTAGGTTGAACGATTTTGGACCCCTTTTTTTTTTAACACCCATATTCTTTCTTTGTAATAGTATTGGTGTTACGAATATTTTCCTCTTAGTCGCCCTCCTTTTGATACAAGCTTCTCCAATAGTCAAACATTTCCTCGAATGGCTAGATGGAAAGGTGCACTTCGAAGGCACTCGACTGCATATACGCGCCTTTGTTTGGAGGGGGCGACAGTTGAATCTGTAAGAAACCCTATATTTATTTATTTTTATTTTTTTTTTTTTTTTTTTTTTTGTTTTTTTTTTATTATTATTAATATATATATATATACCTCCATTTTGATCGCAGATTTGTTGGGACCCTTGGAAGGATTATCTAATTCGGCGTGATCAAAGAGCCATTCATGCCATGTCATCTAGCATGCTTCGGTACTTGTTGCGTGGTCCGGATTACTGTGCTTGGTATCTTGGTGACCGATTTGGGAGACAAATTAGTCAACCAGACGCTACACCCCGTTTTCCTCCTCCCAACGTTACATGTTTTCCTTATGCATCGTTTAGTGATATGGACGAGATTTCACGTCAGCCTCAACGTTCCTATGAAGATTCCGTTGATCGGGGAATGAATTTTGAATCATATTGGAGATCGGTTTCTTTAGGTCCACCTCTTGCTATCCAATCTTGTCGAGAGAATCTTGTAGTGGGTGATCCGGGTTTTGCCCCTCGTCCATTATTGATGGGATCTTCCAGCAATGCTTCTTCTCAACAAGTTCCACTAACGGGCTTCGGTCATCTTCTTCCAACATGGGATTTTCAAATACCTATCTTGGGGACTTCAAATGTGGTTCCAATTGCAGGTGGCCCTGTTGACCGTGAAGATATTATTGGTTTACCTCTCCCGGATGATATTCCTGAGGTACCGATGTTTCTCTGCTCTTCTTGACTTAATGACTTAATACTTTTTATTGACTCCTTTCTCGCTTCAGGCTTCCAGACCTCTTCAAGAATACTTGCTCCGTTTGGTGGATAGCCGTGGGCGCCAGTTGACATCGGTGGTGAATGAGATGTACGGTATCATGTTGAGATATGATGAAGTCAGTAGAGAATCCTTGGGGGAGGCACGGCAGGAATTATCTACGTATTGATACTCTTTCTGAAGAATTATCTACGCTTTTTCGACTTCTTTTTTCGAGGTATCTTTTTCACATTTTTTTTTTTTTTTTTTTTTTTTTTTTTTTTTTTTTTTTTTTTTTTTTTTTTCTTTTTTTTTTTTTTTTTTTTTTTTTTTTTTTTTTTTTTTTTTTTTTTTTTTTTTTTTTTTTTTTTTTTTTTTTTCTTTTTTTTTTTTCTTTTTTCTTTTTTCTTTTTTCTTTTTTCTTTTTTCTTTTTTCTTTTTTCTTTTTTCTTTTTTCTTTTTTCTTTTTTTTTTTTTGATACAGGGAAAAGGAGCTAGCGGATCGGATGAATGACCCTAATGGGTTGGAGAAACCCGACGGGTCATGGATCTCATTTAGGTTTGCCCGAAAAGTGATTTGATGGAGCCCTAATCTTTTGCTTTAAATACTTCATTTTCTTCTTCCTCGACCATCAGTTTCTCTTTCTTCCTCTTCTTCTTCTTCTCTGCAAATCCGCCTCTTTTCTCCATCTTTCCTTCATATATTTCTTGTATCTGCCGGATCTGTTCTTTGATCTTTCTTTTTTTGATCACCGTCTTCATGTTCTTCTACTTTCTGCTTGTTTGGTTCATCGCCATAGTAATCATTTACTGGTGGAGTATGCGAGATGCAGTTTGAGCGGCTGAAAGTAATGATAACTGAAGTGAGATTTTGGTGGAATCTCAGTATAGATCTGTATGAATCTTCTCTTTTCTGTACTTGATGGTAGTGCATCTTGAGATCCAGATTAATGTTCGGCTCGAAGATGAAGATCTGATGATTTGGGGGAAGATGCAAGATCGTTCCATATGCAGTTTCAAAATACATACAAAGATAAATCCAGATTTCAAAGTTGAAATCGGATTTAGATTTAGATGTATTCTGACAAGTATGGATGATCTGCCTGTGATGAAGATGTCTAGATCTAGTGTGTCACATGGACACTTTTACCACTATTACACATTGGTTTCGATCAATGGGAAATGGTGAAGAAGTTGGATCTTGGTCTAGACTCAGATAAAATCACTAGCTTTCCTTATTTGTTTTTCATTTCTTCTTCTTTGGTTTGCCGTCAGATCATTTTTTTATTTCTTGTTGTTGTTCTTCTTTTTTCTTTTCTTTTGCTTGTTTCTTATTGTTGTTGCTTCTTTTTTTTTTCTCGATCTGATCATGTATCCTTCAGATAAGGAAGAGTTCATGCTTTTCATTGTTGTAGACGAAGATTCTGTAATTCCTTCATTTGTGAATGAAATATTTTCTTTCTGGTGATGCTCTTTTCCTTGGTTTGACTTGCACTGACTGTGCAGATCGCTGACTCCGGTGGAGAAGCCTTAATTCAGATAACTCGTCGTTCACAAAAGCTTAAAGCATGGTTAGAACATGATTAGGCTTAAAATAACTCAAGAAACGTTTGCCTCAGTTGCCTATTTGGTACGTGTGCAAGGCACAGTATCATCCTAGGGATTTCATCATCAGCATTTATTTTATTTTTATTTTTATTTTTTGAAAACAAAATAAAAAACTTAAAAATTTATAAAACTGAAATTTTGATTTGGAGAGTTTGCCTCAGCTTCCTATCTGGTTTCTCATAACACCATACCCAAATCCTAAGCTTTACATCATTGATAAACTCTCCGATTTTTTTTTTTTTTTTTGAAAACAAAACCTTAGAAATCTGTGTTTTTTTTTTTTTTTTTTTTTGAAAAGAAATTAAAACTTAATAAACTCTTTTTTTTTTTTGGTTTTTTTTTTGAAAACAAGATTGATAGCGTAGAAAACGATGATAAAAATCATGAGTGTTGACAAACCAGTTGATCTTTTGAGGAGATGCATGGATTAGGCATGCTGGAATGTCGCCGTTGGTTAATCGTAGTACCTCTTGAGTTGATCAGCATTTGTGGGCCTTGGATGTTCTACTCCATCTAGGTCCATCAGTTGTACCGCCATTCCTTGAAAAATCTTTTTAACGATGAATGGACCCTCCCACTTTGGTTTAAATTTGCCCCTTGGGTCAGTATGCTTGACCGGACGAATCTCCTTGAGCACGAGATCTCCTTCGTCGAACTTGCGGGGTCGCACGTGTTTATCAAAACTGCGTGCGACTCTGTTCTGATATGCCTGAGAATGGCAGGCTGCTTCTAACCTCTTTTCATCAATGAAATTTAGTTGCTCGACTCTTACTTTTACCCATTCGTCTTCAGGTAACTGACTCTCCTTTAGAACTCTTAGAGTTGGAATCTCCACCTCTATAGGATGCATTGCCTCCATACCATATGTGAGCGAGAAAGGTGTAGCCCCGGTTGCGGTGCGAATTGAGGTTCTGTATGCCCACAAAGCATATGGTAATTTCTCACTCCAATCTGTATATGTATCTCTCATCTTCTTTAGGATCTTGACAAGTGTCTTGTTGGATGCTTCTACTGCTCCATTGGTTTGAGGCCGATACGGTGAGGCTAGATGATGCTTGATTTTGTACTTTCCAAGAAGTTGTTCGGTTTCTTCACCGATAAAATTTGACCCATTGTCTGATATTATTTCATGTGGAACTCCATATCTGCAGATGATGTGGTTTCGTATGAAATCGACCGTCGGCTTTCCTTTGAAACTTCGGGTTGAAATGGCTTCTACCCACTTGGTGAAGTAGTCAATTGCAACAAAGATATACTTGTGACCGTTGGAAGATGGATTGATTTTACCTATGAGATCAATTCCCCAAGTAGAAAAAGGCCATGGAGACGATAGTGTATGAAGTTGAGAAGGAGGTACATGCATAAGATTACCATGTATTTGACATTGGTGACATCTCATGACGAAGTTGCAGCAATCCGACATCATGGTTGTCCAGTAGTATCCCAAGCGAGCTATCTTCCTTCTCATCATGTGTGCGTTCATATGAGGACCACACTCACCACTGTGTACTCTCTCCAGGATCTTCCTTGCTTCGTGTTCGTTCACGCATCGCAACAAAGTTCCGTCTCTTGACACTTTGTAAAGAACATTTGCAAAGATCATGTACTGACATGCCACCCTTCGGATGTATCTCCTTTGTTGTTTTGTTGAATCTTCTGGATAAGACTGATCCTCGAGGTATCTTCGTATATCAACAAACCACGGAGCGCCGTCTAATTGTTCAGCGGAGATTTGAATGGCGTAACAGAAATCAGGTTCATCTCTTTGGCCTATTTCGATAGGTTTCACCGTCATTCCTTCGGGGACTGCGAGCCAAGAAGCTAAGACAGCAAGAGCATTAGCACCAAAGTTTTTGTTTCTGTATATATGGTGGAATTCGATGTGATCGAATTGTTTTGTGATCTCTTCAAGGTATGTATGATATTGGGATAATTGTTCGTTAACCCTCCATTCCTTATGGATTTGCTTGATGATCAGCAGTGAATCTCCGTATACTATGATGCTTTTGACATTGATTTCAATAGCAGCTTTCAGTCCAGCTATGCAGGCTTCATATTCTGCAACATTATTAGAGCATGGAAAACATAGCCTGATAACAATAGGTGTGTGGATACCTTCTGGAGACTCTAGCAGTGCCCCTACACCCCTTCCTTGTTTGTTGCGGGCGCCATCAAAGTACATCTTCCATGGTTTATCTTCGGCCACATTAGCATACATCACCCATTCGTCTGGGAACTCAATCTTTAGCTCAGTGTTGTCGAGGATAGGATGAGATGCTAGATGATCGGCAATTGCTCTTCCTTTGACAGATTTCTGAGTGATGTAAGTGATATCAAACTCGGAAAGTAACAGTTGCCATTTTGACATTTTTCCGGATAACATAGGCTTCTCGAACAAGTATTTGATAGGATCCATCCTTGATAGCAACTGAATCTTGTGAGCCAACATGTAATGACGAAGGCGTTGGGTTGACCAGACAAGTGCCAAGCAAGTCTTTTCTAACATGGTGTATTTTGACTCGTACCCTGAAAGAGTTTTGCTGATGTAGTATATTGCCCTTTCTTTACTGCTTCCTTCATGGTACTGTCCCAACATTGCTCCCATAGAGGTTTCGCCAATCGAGAGATATAGAATCAAAGGAACACCCGGGGTGGGGGCAACAAGTACTGGCGGAGCAACCAAATATTTCTGGATCTTTTCAAATGCTTCCTGACATTCAGGGTTCCATACTGTAAGCACATTCTTTCTTAGCAACTTGAATATCGGCTCGCAGATGGGAGTGAGTTGATTTATGAACCGACTTATGTATTGCAGCCGACCCAAGAATCCTCTGATTTCCTTCTCCGTTCTTGGTGGAGACATTTCTATGATATCTTTAGCCTTTGATGGGTCGCATTCAATCCCTCTGTTGCTGACGATGAAACCTAGTAATTTCCCGGACTTGGCGCCGAACAAGCATTTGTTGGGGTTGAGCTTAAGTTGAAATTTTCGAAGACGTTGGAATATTTTTCTCAGAACATTTACATGATCCTTACTATGTTCAGATTTCGCCACCATGTCATCTACATAAATTTCTAGCTCCTTGTGTATCATGTCGTGGAAGATAGTCGTCATGGCTCGTTGGTACGTGGCTCCGGCATTCTTCAATCCGAAAGGCATAACTTTGTAACAGAAGATTCCCCATGGAGTGATGAAGGATGTTTTAACCATGTCTTCTATCGCCATCATGATTTGATTATATCCGGAGAAGCCATCCATGAATGAAATACATCCTTTCCCAGAGGCATTGTTGACCAAGACATCAATATGCGGTAACGGGAAATCATCTTTTGGGCTTGCTTTGTTCAAATTGCGGTAATCAATGCACATTCTTACCTTTCCGTCTTTCTTCGGAACAGGTACAATGTTAGCCAGCCATTCAGTATAAGTAACTGCTTTGAGGAAGCCTGCATTGAGTTGTTTCTCCACTTCTTCTTTGACTTTTAAAGTCCATTCTGACCTTAGCCTCCTGAGCTTTTGTTTGACCGGCTTTACGTCTGGATAAGTTGGTAAACGATGGACTACCAAATCAGTATTCAATCCAGGCATGTCCTCGTAAGACCAAGCAAAGACGTCCTCGAACTCAGTGAGTAGCTCGATCATCTCCTTCCTTTCTTCAGCCGATAATGTCGTTCCGATCTTCACATTTCGTGGTTCTTCCTCTGTTCTCAAGTTGATTGTTTCTTCTTCCAGGAATTCGGGCTCTTTTTCATTTTTTTCGACGTTGCTTTGGATCTCTTCTGGAACGTCTTTCAGGCAAGTTATCATTTCTTCATCCTCATATTCAAACTTTCCTGTAATGACATCCTCCAAAACCAAGACATCATGCTCTTTTATTTCTGAAATCACCCTTTCTATATTTTTTTTGTTTTTCTGATTTTTTTGGATTTTTCAATTTTAATGGTGAATTTATCATACAAATACCATCTTCTGGGGTCCACGAGGATTCTTGAGGTTCTTCCTTCATCGGCGGTGGACTTTCGTCATTCATCATCACCAGATTGTCATTGGGAGAAGTTTCGGCGTCCTCTGCTTCGTTGAGAGTTATCATGTA
The DNA here is from genome assembly GCA_023529315.1 of Papaver bracteatum. Taxonomy (NCBI): domain Eukaryota; kingdom Viridiplantae; phylum Streptophyta; class Magnoliopsida; order Ranunculales; family Papaveraceae; genus Papaver; species Papaver bracteatum. Next base: position 160,884 of record JAJJWX010004463.1, on the reverse strand, counting down.
GACGCTTCTATCAGTTAATTGCTCCCTCATTCTAGCGTATGTGGAACCTTTTGCAGATTCCATTTTTCTCTTAGCAACGACTTTGGAGGCTTCATTTGTTTGGTCCTTCTCTTTTGTCGTACGGTCCGATATTAGAGATGGTTGACGTATTTCAGCGTCATCTGCCTCAATGAAGTTGATTCCCTGATTTCCTTGATGCGCTGGAAGTGGATTTTGTTGTATATTAGGTTGCTTTGACGCTCCCTCGATGATTATCTTGCCGTCGTCCAGCAAATCTTGGATAAGATGTTTCAGGACGAAACATGAATTGGTATCGTGTCCTGCACTCTGATGGTAGCCGCATGTCTTTGACTCATCGTAACCCCGAGGTTTGGGATTAGGTACAGGCTTAGGATCTCGGAGTTGAATTAATTTTTCCTTAACTAGCCTAGGAAGGTAGTCACTCATTTCTCCGTCCAGATCAGAAAATACTCGATTCCGGCTCCACCTTTTCTCGACATATTGTTGTCCTTTGTCTTGGCGGAATGCATTGGTGATAGGTGCTTTCCCTGCAGCTCTGATGTAAGTAGGTGTTGAAACAGTTGGGTTGACATAATTAATTTCCTTCTTTTTTGTCGAGCTTTGCCCTATATTGAATCCGGAGTATACGCCGTCCTTCATTGCATCCTCGATGCTTGCTCCTTTCCTTCGAAAATCGGAAAGATTTTCAGGTGCAGTTTATCTTGATGAATACCCTGTAAGACATTGAGAGATTTTTCATTAGCATTTTTAGTTGCGCCTTTTCTGATGGTCGTTCGAACATTTCGAACACTTTCTTTTCCCACCGACTCATCCAGTCGACGAAACCTTCATGTGCCCCTTGTCGAAGGGACTCAAGCTGGCGTAAGGCCATAGAGTGATCTGTATTTTTTGCAAAATGTTCGACGAATAAATTAATCATGAGTGTCCATGTAGAGATTTTTGATTTCTCTGCATGTTGGTACCAATCAAGGGCTAACCCAGTCAAGCTTTGGTGGAACAAGTTTAGCAGCCAGTCTTCAGTTAAACCTTGGGGATTTAGGTATTGGAGATACAGTTTAATGTGAGACCCCGGGGGTCCCATGCCATTATATTTTTCTATTTTTGGAAATTTGAAACCTTCAGGCAAGTATCCACTTGGTGGAGTGTACCATACTTCACCATCCACGCTGGTGTTGTCCTCGATTATTGACATCCTCTTCATTACATGTTCTTTGAAATGCTCGAATTCCAAGCTCTCCTTGTTTGGTGTTGGAATTTCGTCATTGTCGCCTGTACCTCCGGATTCTCCGTTTTTGTTTTGATCTTTTGGTTGATGATCGTCCTTGGATCCAGAGCCTTTTGTATGTTGATGAGAATCTGAGCCTTTTCCGTCATTTCTAGCCTCATCTTGCAGCTTCTTAAAGAAATTGGCGAGTTTTTCCTCAATGATTTGTTCTATCTTTGAGGTGAGGATGTCCGTATTGTTGGCTTCCCCTTTCCCATGTTGTGAATCATCCATCTTGACCAGTCTTCCTTCCTCCGACCGATGCCAAGTACGAGTGTAATCCCCCCCCTCGCGTTATGGTTGCTTACGCTTGTATAAGTGCCTGAAATCACAAAATCTGAACTATGATATCAGTATAAAGAAAAGATTATAAAATTTCCCTTTAATCATTTTTCAAGTCGAATCTCTTGTTTTTCCCCAGTGAAGTCGCCACTGTAGAAATCGGGGGTCGCCTAGCACGGGTCGAGTGCCGGTCTATTTCCTTTGTCCATAATTGTTATGGGGCGAGGTCCATGTTCTCATCCGTTCGTGGATGTTTAATGTACACATGGGTCTGGCAGAGATAATTTCTTACTAGTTCATTAGTAAGAGGGCCAACTCTGCAAAGAAGAAAGAGATGTTTTGAAGTCGCCACCTGACTAAAGGGAGTCAGGACCCTTTTAACTAGTTTGAATTCTTTTGAGGAAAACAAAACCTAGTCATGACTTGCATATTTATGGTCTGCTATCAGAGAGTCTGGGTAAGGAGATTCTAGTACGGGATGGGAAGGTGTTAGGCACCCATCAGCCGCCCAATCGTAAGATTGGCCTCTACTTCATGATTAATGGGGAAATGTTTATAATTTAGTTTTTCTAATACTTATGTGTACATGATTTTAATACCGAAATTTATTAGAAATTGAGAAAAGATTCTTATGCATCAATTATTTAGAATATAGAATTAATGCAAACTTTAATATTATTTATATATATATATATATATATATAATTAACATATTTATTATGGGGCTAATGTGGGAGGGAATTCCGCTTTAAACCCACACTTTGACTTATCCCACTTGGAAAATTAATAATAAAGCATAATTATTTTTATGTAATGTAAAGAGTAGCTGCGGTGTTACTACGAAATGGAAAACCATTCCGTTCCCGTATGACTACATGATTACCGAAGAGATAGGAAATTAATATACCTGAAATATGATACTGAAACTTGAAGGATTCTTAAGGAGATTTGTTGCTTCCGTTAAGTATGCAGAAAGTAATTAAAGTACCAGCAATTTAATGCTAATCTTTTAAGAACTTAAAGGCAATACTTGATTTGATATTTCTAGGTTTATGTTCTTTATTTTTTTTGGGGTTTTCTGGAAATAACTAAAAATGTATAGGACAATAATAACTATTATGTTGGAAGGTAACTTGATTTCTCTTTGATTAAACAAAATACATGAAGATTTAGAACATGTGAAAAGAAATATTTTTCTAGTTGAGACAATAATTCTTCTTGGTTTGGGTGGAAACCTAGATTTTTGATTATGCTTGCATGAGGAAAATAAGTAGAAAAGAAAGTGTTTTCTTTCTCAGACAGAGTAGCGAGAAAAATGATGTAGGAAAAGGTTTCTGTGTAAGAAATTGGTGTGTTGAGAGGATTGTTTTCGACCTCTATTTATAGGAATGAAACCCGACAAACCTTTCCGTTAATCTCTCCGCATTCAAGTGTCCTTCGCAAAGAAAAAACAATTTTCTTTTCAAACCATGTGGGTCCCACGTCCTTTTCCCTTATTTTCCTAATAAAACAAATGTGGGCCCTACTTGACCCCCTTTGTTTTCTTCTCCTTTCTCTTTTCCTAATAAAACAAGTGTGGGTCCCACTTGCATTTAAGAAAGAAAAAAAAATCCCTTTTTTCTTCTTTTCTTCCTCTTCCATCCGTATTCTCTTCAAAACAAATATATGTAAGTTCCACTTGAAGAAAACAATTACTAATTAAAGTCTTGGTGCGGATAAGAGGAGGGTGAAAAGTGGGCGCCCCTTATCGTCTTCTGAGTTCTCGTTTTGCTCGTAACTTTTGCATACGAACTCCAAACGACTCCATTCTTTCACCAGTGACTTTGTATTTTCCTCCTCTTCAGTGTGATAACAAGAGATCCCGGGCTCAAATGGATAATGAAACGAGGTACGAGTGGGTAATGCTTGTGGGCTTGATTGGGTAAAGCTTGTGGGCTTGATTGGGTAAAGCTTGTGGGCTTGATAGGGTAAAGCTTGTGGGCTTGATTGGGTAGAGATTGTGAGATTGATTGGGTAAAGCTTGTGGGCTTGATTGGGTAGAGATTGTGGGCTTGATTGGGTAGAGATTGTGAGCTTGATTGGGTAAAGCTTGTGGGCTTTTTTGAAAAGATATGAAAACCCAAATGGTTTCCACACGTAATTTCTCTTGTATTTGGCTTCCAGCATAAGATTGATATTTACTGTGGAAGGTGCGAAATTGGGGTGTCAACACCGTAGTTAGTCGGTAGATACTACATATGATGGCTATTCTGAACTCCAAATGAATCATATTCGGTAGGAAACATATATTATTAACCACCGAATGTAGTTTGTTAGGAAACAAATTACATAGTTTTACATCCGCTTTTGTATAGTCGGTATTTATTCTTGCCAAATTAGTTCCGAATATATAGGCCAAAAACCAATGGTTACTGAACTCCAAATGATTTATATTCGGTAGGAAACATATATTATTAACCCCCGAATGTAGTGTGTTCGGAAACAAGTTACATAGTTTTACATCCGCTTTTGTATAGTCGGTATTTATTCTTGCCAAATTAGTTCCGAATATATAGGCCAAAAAGCAATGGTTACTGAACTTCAAATGATTTATATTCGGTAGTCTATGCACATATGTTTCATCCGAATGTTTAGTATTCGGTAAGATGTAATATTTTGTTTATTCCGAATTTCTAGAATCGGGTATTATTGTTTCTACACTACCACCGAATATGTAGACAAAAAAATCTGGTATGTTGATATCCAACTGAATATGTAGACAAAAATATAGTTCCCATTGTTATGAATATGTTTAATAAAACTTGGTTTGTTATCCTGATAGGCCTGGATCTATGACCACTTCCCTATCCTGAAGTTGGCCGGAGAAGACCCGGAGTGGCGCAAAGGTACTCCTAGAGGAAAAAAGTATATCTTCGAAGATAACCGTTCGAGGACAAAAGAGCAGCAGTTGATCCGCATGAGGGAGGTTATGGACCAATTGAAGGCCTCAGATGTATGCTTTGATCCCTACAAGGAAGATCGTGCTATTGGACATATAAATGTTCGGTCGGACTTGTACCTTTATTTTGGACCGTTGTGGCACCCCACAGGTTATGTGATGTACAACCCCTCTAAGGTGATGCGACAACACGGGTATATACAACATCAACCAATGGAGGAAATGAGGGATTAATACAAATTGGAGACGGAGTTGTGCTCTTCTAGTGGTGACAAAATGACGATCGTTCACAAAGGCCCACCTACTGTTCTAGATAACTAGGATAAGAGGATTGAATTCATTATCAACACTAGTAGACCAGCCCCCCGAGGTGATGAAAATTCTCCGGGCTATATGATTTGGTATAGGAACGTATCACATCCTTTTGTTATCCGTGAAGTTAAATCCAAGTCAACTTCGGCGGGGTCTAGTTATAATTGTATCATCAAAGACAAACCAACTGGTTACGATAGACTGGTGCGTATTCTTCTAACTGTGTTTATATTATTGCTAAAAATCTTATACCGTAACCGTTTGATGTTATGTAATTAAATAGGTCAATAGGTTCATCCGTGTTTCAAAAATGTTAACTGCCTGCATTAAGAAGGGAGATCCCGTGACAGTTGAGAAGATACAACAGGCTAGAGACCTAATTGACAATATAGACAATGAAGAATATGCATCAGAATTTGGGGAGAAATCCGCGAAGAGACAAACGGATAAGATGGCAGTATCAAAGTTTGGTAAAAGAACTCGAGCTTCTACGAGCGGTCGAACGGAAGTTTCTCAAGCTGAAGGACCTCAAACTCGTGGTCGTGGTTTACTCGGTCTTAAAGTAAAATCAGTCCGAAGATGAATGACAAACTTCCTTTTTCTAGTATTTATGGATTGGTTCTTAATTTGGTTTTGTTTTTAAGTTTAGGATCTAATATTAACTACTTGAAACACGTTATGGTTTGTGATATGTTTGTTTGATGGATTATGAATGGTTTGTTTTTACGGATTATGAAAGTCGGGTTTCTTAAAACAATGACTTATCCAGAAAGTGTCAGCTAGTGTTTGGAGAGAAAGGAGTGCCAATGTTATCCTGAGAGGGTTAGCCATCACATTCGGAGGTTTCGTGTTTTTCTTTTTAGTCCGATTATTAGAAGTTTAAAAACCAGAAAATTTACAATTTTTTGGTTTTCGGAATTTTGGGCCAACTTAAATTCGGTAGATAAAAACAATGCATTATCCTCCGAATGTGAGTAGGTCTACACCAGCCCCGCCATGGCTAAGGGTGGTGGTTCCGCATGCAGTTTAGAGGGTTAGCCATCACATTCGGAGGTTTCGTGTTTTTCTTTTTTGTCCGATTATTAGAAGTTCAAAAACAAGAAAATTTACAATTTTTTTGGTTTTCGGAATTTTGGGCCAACTAAGATTCGGTAGATAAAAACAATGCATTATCCTCCGAATGTGAGTAGGTCTACACCAGCCCCGCCATGGCTAAGGGGGGTGGTTCCGCATGCAGTTTAGAGGGTTATCCATCACATTCGGAGGTTTCGTGTTTTTCTTTTTTGTCCGATTATTAGAAGTTCAAAAACAAGAAAAGTTATAATATTTTGGTTTTCGGAATTTTGGGCCAACTAAGATTCGGTAGATAAAAACAATGCATTATCCTCCGAATGTGAGTAGGTCTACACCAGCCCCGCCATGGCTAAGGGGGGTGGTTCCGCATGCAGTTTAGAGGGTTATCCATCACATTCGGAGGTTTCATATTTTTCTTTTTAGTCCGATTATTAGAAGTTCAAAAACAAGAAAATTTACAATTTTTTTGGTTTTCGGAATTTTGGGCCAACTCAGTTTCGGTAGATAAAAACAATGCATTATCCTCCGAATGTGAGTAGGTCACATAAATAATAGCCGTTGGGTTACATAACCTATATAAGGAGTGAATCTCTTACCCTATATGCAACGAAAAAACATTTTCACTATGAGCAACATCATATTAATCATCTTAGACATATTGGCACAACAATTCATTAATCCTACTGAGTTCACGATCGAAGAAGATTTATCTCTTTGTAGGCGCTATGTTCAATTCTATCCGAGATGGGGAGAAGAACGCAGGCAAGGAGGTGTAATGAGTATGAGTTATTTGTTTAGAATTCACGAAAAGTTTTGCGTCGACACCGAAAACCCAAATAACCGTTACTCGGCTGATCTATTCTGCAGAATTGGTTCAATAAAAGAAGACGTACAACAATTCGTCCATTTAACTTATCTTGTGAATGAATATCGATTGAGGGGTGAAACTAATGATGAGGTGATACAACGATCTCTCGAGGAATGGCGGAGATGGAAAAGATCAAACTTCCTTTTTGAAGCTCATTTCAGAATCCTTAAGGAAATGGACAGATTTAATCCGTTTAGGGCACGTGAAAGACGTCCCCGAAGCTAATTACAAGTCATTGTAATGGAAATGTCGAAGTTTTATCGTTACATGATATTATGATAATAAAAATAATTTCCAAAATCGGTTTTTATTCTGTTATTAAACCTACCGAATATATAGGATTTGGATCATATTATGTGTAGTAATGTACCGATTATACTACAACGGGTACTTCATTTTTTAAAAAGAGCCGTGCCTCGAAATGCACACACAATCGGTTTAAAAAAAATAACAATCCTACCGAATATTCATTAAAACAAAACAACAGATTCCTGAATTCAAAATGCATTTAATCGGTGGTATTAAAAAAACATTTACAACCGAATACAAGCATTCGGCTGGAAAAGGTGAAACCTTTACGTCCGATTATATTTCATAATTGTTGCCACTTTTTTACGCTATACCTGTTCACTCTTTTCGTGCCACACCTAACGGCTATATTATCTTCGACAAGAGCCTTTTGAACTTTAACCTATAAAAGGAAGGTAACCTATTCTCATTTATCCCATTGTCTAGTATTTTGTTGTATCTCTCTATTTCATATTACAATCATGTCAAACTTTTACGCAGCTAAAGATTTGGCCATTGTGAAAACGTGGTATCAAGAAACCAGACGTGAAGATGTCATTGCCGGAAGGTTAACAGCCGAAATATTTTGGGGGAGAGTGTACATCCATTTTGTGCGAGAATATGGAAATCCAAAGCAAAGATCCCTCCAACAAGTTCATGATCGGTTCCGACTTATCCAAAAAGGGGTGAACGATTACATAACGATACAAAAGCGAATCTTTAACAGAAGCCACCTAAGCTTGACGATCCAAAAATTTGTAAGTATATGCATACGAAACAATAGCCACTTAGTTTATAGGAAGTATGCATTCTATTATAGTTTGTTTTATTTTATGTAGGATACACTTGCAAAAAGACACTACTTAGAGGAAAAAGGAGAAGACTTCACATACGATGGAAGTTATGAATTCTTGAAGGCGGTGGCCACCGTATAGAATCACAACAATTTCCCCAAATTATGGTCTGGAAAATGTTATATTCGCAAGATAGTGTGTTGTTTCATCTACCGATTCTTTTACATTCGGTGGTTATTATGTTATTTAATCTACCGATTATAATAATATTTTCAAAATTCCCAACTCAGAGTTACCGGCGTACGTTTTCATATTTTATAATCTACCGAATATACTCATGTTCCAAATTATAACAAAACCATCACATATATGATAAAAATCGGTTATTTAGTGAAATGCGAAACCATCCGAATCAAACATTCGGAAAAATAGGGTATAATATTATCTACCGAATATATCACATATCTTCAATGAAATTTGAAAAAACTTGAAAGAAAAAATTGACAAACTAATAGTCATCATCATCTTCAATCAGTTCAAGTAACCCGGCAGGTAGGTTGTTATTCACGACACGATCCCAGTCAACCATGTTGGACTCATATTGTTTAACCCAATCCTTGCAATAGTTCATTGTAAAGTAATCGTGTCACTTACTCAACGGTGGTAACGGACAATCTCTCTTTACCCTTAATCCGATAAAATGCATTTCATTCACAAACGCCATAATGATTCTTCTATCTTTAACCGACTCGTCGCATGCCGTTTTTTTGGGGTGCAAAAGTCATACTAGGTCCATACTTCGGAGGAACAAAAAAATGTACCACGCAATTCAAAACCTCCGCTAGGAGATATCCACATTTAGGCATTGTCATCCAATACTTGTATCCAATTGTCTTCAATCCCTTTCGGCACTTTATACGCGCAACTAAATCTTTGAACTCAACTTCTTTGTCGTATCTATCTCCTCGCCTCATCATCTCCATATAGAAATCCTTGTCCTTTATTAGTTGTACCACCATATTATTTCTTAAATATTGGCATTGGGTCACATCTTCGATAACCGCCTCTCTAAAGTAACCCATTTGTTCCGCAGCGACGTGAAATCCACAATTTCCATCGCCATCAACCTCGTCAGTGGACAAAACAAATGGAACAATCAGTTGAGGGAGTTGTTCCAAATACTCTTCGATAATTGTATACGTGGTTCGATTTGGTATTCCATAAATATCCCTAGGGCAACGAAGACTACCATACTTCTCTTTTATGGTAACCATTTCTGTTAATTGTGTTTGTTGCCAGTCGCTCATTTTATCAACAATAATAGAGCTAGCTTGGCTCTCCACTAGCACAACTTCTTCAACCACCTCGGATTGACTAGCTTGAGAAGGATCCATACAGACCTTTGGTTTAACTTTTCCTACGGTTGGTCCACTTTGATCCTTTCTTGGACGACCTCTTTTCTTAGGTTCTGGCTCATCTTCATATCCGGCTTCCAAACGCTCGGCCCTACACGGTATTCTTTTATTAGACAAATACTCCTTCAACTCTTTTCTTTGGATGGTCCTCGACACTTCGGTGTTGGGCCTACCGGAACCCTTTTGCTTAATAGGTTCATCAACATCCCGTAAACAAGGGTGAAGGGCTTGCTCCAAATTGTGCATCAATATTTGCATTTTTGTGCCATTTGATGTAGCGTAGCGCTGTGCTATTCATGCACACAATTCAGACTCAAAGAAAGACGGACGACAAACTACCGGGGTGCTGGGAGTAAAATTTAATTGCCTCCAAAATGGATGAATATCATTGATGTCAATAACTTCAACATACCTACCCAACTTATGACGACACGGGAGTCCAATACCCTTCATATCCTTGCAAACACAAACCGTATTCTCGTCTTCGTAAGCTTTATAAAAACGGAGTTGTTTCATCATGTGATTTATTGCCCATCTTGATACTTTATGAACAATGCCCCTTAGAAGCAATCTTTCCTTAGCATGTTCTGTTGGGAATTGGTGTACACTAAATTGCATACTGGTTCTAATCTTTACGAGATCACGTTTGGTGTATTCATGGATTGATTCTTGAATTGACACAATTCCATTTTGACTCCCAAGTAGTATAGTCTTTAATCGGCCATGAGACCCCTCCGCAATGCTTGTCGCTTCGTTCTTGAAGTTATGAACTTCATATGTACATGCAAATACAAACCTCTCCTTAATAGGTAACCATTGTGTTTTACAATACTCAACGGGTTTTGGATACTTTGTGCCATATTCATCCTCAAATTTCTTCAAGTTTGCTTCATAAATTTCCTCGGTCATTGACCAAACAATCTTGTCCCATGATTTCAAAAACATTCTCCAAATCATTCCATCCTCCGACCATTTTTCATCAAATAACCGTTTCTCTTCTACTCGTTCTTCCATGGTTAATTTACTAATGCGCTCATCCTCTTCCTTCGATCTCTTCGTACCATTCCTTGGTTTTTTAGCTTGGAAATGATGATGGGAATTGGATTTGAGGTTTTGTTGAATGTGCCAAGTACATTGCAAGTTTCGGGCTTCCGGAAACACTACCGCTATTGCATGCATTAAGGCTTGATCGTTATCCGTTACAATAACCCTTGGAAAATCATCACCATTATAAATGGACCTCAACGTCTCCAACATCCAAATGAAACTCACATTGTTCTCATGATCCATTAAACCCCATGCTACCGTAAATGTGTTTTTTTCCGAAGTGTGGCAAGAAATATTCAATAGAGGCATGTTATATTTGTTTGTCTTATAAGTGGCATCTATGAACAAAATTTGATGAAAGCATTGGGCCAATTGGATCATTTCGGGATGTGCCAAGAAAATACGAACCACTTTACCATCCTTTTCTTCCATTCTCAACGTGTAGTCATGTAACTCCGCCAACCACTCCGATTGTTGCATGACAGTTCTACCATCCCATTCTGTTCTTTTGATCGTAGCTAGGGCTGACTTAATTGTATACAAAGAAGACAAGTTGTTGGGGTCGTACGCCTTTATTTTACTTAAGATCGCACTCGCTTTTTGGATCCTCAAACACCTCACCATCTCCATTTCTCTTGGTTTTAGCTTGGAAACCATTACATGTCCAAGTAGAGTATCCGGATCATCGTGGTTATGACAACCATTATCAACTTTAAACATTTTCCACTCTAAACCGTCCTTACCGTCTGGCTTATAAAAGACAATCTTGAAAGGACATCCTATCTTTTTTGTATTGCTTCGGTATTTCCTCTGCGTTTTCCTTATGTACTTACTATACTTTCCCTCATGACTCTTTCGCTTCCCACCACGCTCACAAATCATTTCAAATCGAGTTTCATCCACATGATTGTTTTGAACTACAACGCACATGTTATCTTTTTCCTTGTTCATAAGCCATTCCTTTGCCTCCTTCTTACTTCCAAATGTCTAAACACGAATATAGCAAAACTAATATCATAAGTATAACCATTTAACATACATATTTGAATAATAATAATAATAATAATAATAACAGTATTAACGAGCATACCAAATCGTTTGAATAGTATGGCGAAGTATCGGGCCTCAAATAGAAATCATCAACAACCGCTACAACGACCTACAAAAATGAAGCAACAGGTTTTACATTGACATTCGGACATAATTCTGTAGGTTATACAACCGATTGTACCACAATCGGACTAATATATTACATCAAACAATCGATTTTAATAGAAAGATCTGGACAGTCTCCTGAGTACAAAAACAATCATATTCGGCGGATATATATAAGGTAATAATTCCGAATATTAACAATCGGAAGGTAAAGTAATCACTATTCCTCCGCTTTTCACATAGGAATTACAATTTTTCCAAGTTTGCGACAAGTTGAATTTTGGGCCAATGATACATTCGGTAGTTATATAAATTTTAATACAACCGAATTTAAAAAAAAAATTTACTAACTTTCATAAATTTTGAGGAGTTCGATTTTGGGGCCATTCGGTAGTATAGGTAATATACTAATTACCGAATGAAGACATTTTGGAAAATAAATTTGGGGGTTTTCAAATATTCGGTAGTAATAGACATTCTTAAAACTAGCGAATATAAATTTTTGGTACTCAGTAGCTTATATTCGGTAGATATGTGGATACATTAACTACCAATTCTGGGTAGTTCAGGGCGTTAAATGCATGTATTAATCGAGTTTTCTCCTTTACAAACGCATTGAAAGTGGGTATTGAGTTTCTCAACACAATACCTGTATGTTTGATGCATCATTAGCTTCGATCTCTGTTGATTCTCCGGCTTCCTCCATGAAAGCGTCGTCTAGGGTTTCCTCTCCACAAAAGTTTGGATCATTCAACATATATCCCAAATCGTCTTCTCTAAACGATCCTGAACCTTCAACATTATGTTCTTCAAGATCATTCTCACCTTCTTCTTCATATCCATCCATTTTTGTTGCCTATTTCTAAAAAAATTGTTTTTTCACTATTACCCTTCTTCTTCTACTCTAGAAATATAAAATACAACAAATGAACAAAATGTAACAGTCTACTCAAAACAAAAAAGTAAATGAAAACAACTATTACATGATTCCAACACCGAAGCGTCCACAATCGGACGTTTTTTGTTTTTGTTTTCTACCGAATTAATTCGGTTGATAAAAATCCTTATTTATCAACCGATTAATTGAGGGTAATTTTGCCATTAGGAATTACGCGATATAAGGGGTGGCTTCGTTTTACATTTGGGTGACCCTATTTTGTTTTATTGTTGGCCCCTAATTCTTTTCTCTTGGCCCCTAAAAACGCTAGGATAAATATTCATGAGTGCCCCCAATTTATAATTGCATCCGCTGGAAATGCTGATGTGTCCAGGGAAGTTTGCGAAAACTTTAAAAACTCCACTAAAGCTAAATTTAATAATAAGGAAAAGATCACCCTAAAGGTTTTGACAAATTCACTCGAAGATGAGATAAAAGACGCAGCTGAGGAAGAGATAAAGAAGACAGGTGATGTCAATGATGCAAACACCACATTTCTGCTTATAACACCCGACGAGTACCAAGGAACCGAATTTACGATTACTAAAGTTCGTATATCGGCAAAACAAATAAAAACCAAAACCAAAACCAAAGGGTATGCTTGTATCGGGTGTGGGAAAAAATAAGTTAAAGAACATATATTAAGGAATGGAGCAGAAGTTAAATGGTTGGACAAAACAGCTGAAGAAGTAGGGAGAATGTTGGAATATTTTCAATTGCGCTACGAAGGGGGGTCCTGGGGGCGTAGCCCCCCAGGATGTGATCGACAAATGCAAAAACCAAGATTTTTTTGGTTACCCAACTGTAAAGACAGTTAAAAACTTTTCCAGGAAATTTGGTTTCCAACAGACAGTGTCTGTTGATGAAGAGACGCATCTCTTTGTGAAGAGAAACCTGTTGGTGAAAAGATATGTCTTTTCCCAACAGATGCAAAAACCCATATAAGTAGCATCTCCCAAACTCGTTTCTGATTATCTCTTGCAAAACTTTTCTTCTGTTTTCTCTCTAAAACAAAGCATCATCAGAACCTTCTTTTCATGTGTTCTTGATTGGGTCAAGGGGTGCAAACCTTGAATCCAATTTCCGTTTGTAGGGCTTTCACTGTATCCTGAAGGAAGTATTTCACATACCTGTTGTAATCGCCAATTCGTTGGGAGGGTAGAAATATTTGTCTAAAAGAAATCACCAGAGCCTTGAAAGTTTTTGAGTACAACCACAATTTGTTCTGTTTCATCTCCATTGCAGCCCAGTATTTTCCAATAGTTTTAGACAAATAATTTTATGGCAATGGAGGGTGAATCTTCAACTTCGAATGTTACTGCACAATCCCTGCAAGTGATGAACCAAACCCTAACTCGTCTGGAACGTTTTGATGGTGAAAATTTTACTCGTTCGCAAGAGACTGTGAAGTTTTTCCTGATCACCATCAAGTTGTGGTACATACTTGAAGATGGATTGGAGGCGATTCTACTCGAGATCGACAAAGATACTCCTGAATTGATCAACAAACGTAAGAAGCGTCAGGAAGATGATTTCATGTGCCGTGGTCATATTTTGAATGCCCTGGAAACTTCTGTTTACAATGCACATCGGAGTATTGCGACTTCAAAGGAATTGTGGACTGTGCTTGACAACAAATACAAGATTTCTGAGGCAAGCAACAAGAAATTCCTGACTTGCAACTTCATGGAGTTTAATATGGTTGACAGTAAGTCAGTCATTGCCCAGGTCAGTGAATTTTTACTCATTGTTAATCATCTTAAGGATGCTGGAATTGAACTTCCTCATGGGTTTATCGTTGGTGTTATTATTTTTCGTCTTCCCCATTCCTGGAATGGTTATAAGAAGAAACTTAAGCATGCTGAGACTGACTATGATTTAGAGGCCTTACAACGTCATCTTCGCATAGAAGAGGACTCTCGTAAACGAGAACTTAAGGATAGTCCACAGTCTGAAAACCATTCTAAGGTGAATAGCGTAGAGACACCAAATTCTTTGAAACCTAAGAATGATACCCAGTTTAATAAGAAGAATCATACCAACAAGAAGAGTAAGAATAAGGGCAATTGCTACTTCTGTGACAAAACCAGCCATTTTGCTCGTGACTGTCGTCTCAAAATAAAACAACAGCAGAACCAAAAAAAAGAGGAAAATATGGTCGATGACAATCTTGTGATTTTAGTGCAAGCCGCCAATGTTGTTGCTGAAACTGGGAGTGGATGGTGGTACGACAATGGTGCAACCGTCCATATCTGTAAGGATAGAAATCTTTACAAGACATACGAACCGGTTAGTGGAGAAGGAAACGAAGTTGTCTCCGCCAACGGCCAACACATCAAAGTCATTGGGAAAGGCACTGTTGAACTCTCGTTTACTTCGGGAAAGACTGTCACTCTTACTAATGTATTACATGTCCCTGACATTGTAAAGAACCTTGTTTCCGGCGACCTTGTTATGAAGGCTGGATTCAAGACGACTTATGAGTCTAATAAGTTTGTGTTGTCCAAAAATGGTGTGTTTATTGGACAAGGATATGCTTGTAATGGGATGATTAAGCTTAATATAATAAATATTGGTTCTGCTTATATTGTTGACTCTGTTAATCTATGGCATGGTAGATTTGGTCATGTAAATTATGGTTCCCTTAGAAACATGAATCGATTAGGTTTGATTTTTGATTGCAATTTTGATCATGCTTCTAAATGTGAAATATGTGTGCAAGAAAAGATAACAAGAATTTCCCATAAGTCTGTAGTATGAAATTCTTCCTTACTTGAATTAGTACATAGTGATGTGGGTGATTTGCATGGTTCTGCCACTCGTGGTGGAAATAAGTATTATGTCACTTTTATAGAGGATAGTACTAGATATGCTTACACATATTTGATGAAATCTAAGGATGATGTTTTTGACATGTTCAAGATATATAAAGCAGAAGTAGAGACACAATTAGGACTGAAAATTAAGATCTTACGTTCTGATCATGGTGGTGAGTATTTTCCTAATGAATTTAAATTCTTTTGTCAAGAGCATGGTTTAATTCATCAATTTACTGCACCTTATACACCTCAACAAAATGGTATGGATGAAAGGAAAAATAGAACTTTGATTGATATGGTTAATTGCATGCTTATAAGTTCTAGTTTGCCTAATTCTTTGTGGGGTGAAGCTATGTTGTCTGCATGTTATATTTTGAATAGAGTTCCTTTGAAAAGGAAGGATGTTTCTCATTATGAGTTGTGGTTTAAAAGGAAACCAAACTTGAAGAGACTTAAAGTCTGGGGTTGCTTAGCATATGTTCGAAAGCCTGACCCTAAAAGACCAAAGTTGGGAAACAGGGCTTATAAATGTGATTTTGTGGGATACTCTCTTAATAGTATCACCTACATATTTTTAATCCTTGATACTTTTGAGATTATAGAATCTGTAGATGTGGAATTCTTTGAGAACTTAAATAGGAACAGTTCTCAAATGCAACCTGTGGAGAATACATTGTTACCTAGTCTAGAATCTGAAGAGACTAAAGAGAATGATGATCATTCTATTCCTACTCAAGACATAGAGGATATTTCTGAACCCATAGAAGATATCGAACCTAGAAGGAGTAAGAGAGCAAGAAAAGAGACAAGTTTTGGTCCAGACTTTATAACATATCTTGTAGAAGGTGATAAGAATACAATTCTTAATATTACCAAATATGTTGCGCATGTTGATGATGACCCTAAAACTTATGCTGAGGCTATTAGTTCCAAATATGCTAGTTTTTGGAAAGAGGCTATCAATTATGAAAAGGATTCCCTTTTGATCAATGGTACTTGGATATATTGCGATTTACCTCCAGGCGTAAAGCCTATTGGAAGTAAATGGGTATTCAAAAGAAAGGTAAATGCCGATAGTACCAAAGGTAAGTTTAAAGCAATATTGGTTGCTAAGGGTTATAGGCAAAGACATGGAATTGATTACTTTTATACATATGCTCCTGTTTCTCGCATCTCATCTATTCGTTGTTTAATTGCACTTGCTTCTATTCACAAGTTAATTATTCATCAAATGGATGTCAAAACTGCCTTCCTAAATGGAGATTTGGAAGAAGAGATATATATGGAACAACCTAAAGGTTTCATATTTCCAGGCCAAGAAAAGAAGGTTTACAAGTTGGTTAAATCTCTTTATGGCTTGAAGCAAGATCCCATGCAATGGCATGAGAAGTTTGACGAAGTGATTTTGTCATATGGTTTTGTGGTGAATGATGCGGATAAATGTATCTATAGTAAGCATGATAGTTCTGGATGTGTGATTCTCTGCTTGTATGTTGATGATATGCTTATTTTTGGATCTGACATATCTGTGGTGGAAGAAACAAAGAAGTTTCTTTGCTCTAACTTTGATATGAAGGATTTAGGAGAGGCTGATGTAATCTTGGGAATTAAGATCCTAAGAAAGGGGAATGAGTTGGCTTTAACCCAATCTCATTATATTGAGAAATTTCTCAAAAGGCATGATCACTTTGATGACGATCCAGCACCTAATCCTTTAGACCATACTATCAAGTTAAATAAGAACACCGGTCGTACTCATGAACAAATTGAGTATTCCAGTGTTATTGGGAGTCTTATGTATGATATGCATTGCACAAGACCGGACATAGCCCATGCGGTGGGGGTGTTATGTCGTTTCTCAAGTAATCCACAGGTTCGAACACTGGAAGCGGTTTCCAGAGTTATGGCTTACTTGAAAGGAACAATTGATTTTGGTTTGCATTACCAAGGATATCCCGCTGTATTGGAAGGTTACAGCGATGCTAACTGGAACAAGGTAGAATCCAAGTCCAAGTCGACATCTGGATGGATTTTTACTTTAGGGGGGTGCTGCTGTGTCTTGGAGTTCCAAGAAGCAGACTTGTATATCTGATTCAACAATGTTGTCAGAATTGATAGCCTTAACGAATGCATGTAAAGAGGCAGAATGGCTTAGGGACTTTCTTATGGAAATTCCACTTTGGAAGAATCCATCTCCAGGAGTTTTGATTAATTGTGATAATCAAGATACAATCTATAATGTCTCTAATAAGACTTATAATGGAAAGTGTAGACATGCGAGTCTCAGACACCAAATGGTTAGGCAACTACTCAAGAGGGGAGTGGTTATAGTTAACTTTATTGAATCAAAGAGGAATTTGGAAGACCCATTCACAAAAAGTCTACCATATTCAGTTGCTTCAATAAAATGTAATGAAATGGGACTAAGGTCTGTGAAGGAAGGTTGATCTCCCATAGCAGAAACCCAACCTATGTTTTGAAAAAGATAAACAAGGTTCAATGTGGTACCAACAAGTTATGGTTGTAGATTATGGAGCATTAACATAAAACTTCCCATTTCAAGTTAGTGCTGGTTTTTCTGCAAGAAAATAGGATGGATGTAAATCCTTAATGAGTCTGTGATTAGTAAAAGGTGTCTCACAGAAACACCTTCGAGACTTACATATATGAGTATGGAAATGTGGGTCGTTTCCTAAGAGAAGAAGACCGTTCTCTAAAGAAGACTCATGAATAAGGATATAAGCACAAGGCCTTTATAGTGCTTGGCTACAGAACACATGTCTTATGGAATCAATATGTGTGGAGACTCCGGTTTTGTCATAAGGGATTCTTGGTTCAAGACTAGTTTCACCATAGAATATCGATAAAGCTTTGAGTTTCTTACACTAAGTGAAGGTTCAAACCCAGAAGGTACCTATCATTTATGTATTGGTTTCAACGATGATGCTTAGTCACAATCGTGCTAGAACTACGTTGGCTTGATCCCACTCGGGTACGTAGGCAGTCACTTTGGTGATGCAGTCACTCCGGTTTAAAAGTATTTTACTTTTTTTATGGTTTTTTGAAAATAGGGGGAGAATGTTGGAATATTTTCAATTGCGTTACGAAGGGGGGTCCTG
Organism: Papaver bracteatum; assembly: GCA_023529315.1. Lineage (NCBI taxonomy): Eukaryota > Viridiplantae > Streptophyta > Magnoliopsida > Ranunculales > Papaveraceae > Papaver > Papaver bracteatum. Next base: position 142,551 of record JAJJWX010004463.1, on the reverse strand, counting down.
GGGGGCGTAGCCCCCCAGGCTGTGATCGAAGATGAAGAAAAACCTAGAGACAGTTAAAAGAGTTTCTAGGAAATTTGGTTTCCAACAGACAGTGTCTGTTGATGAAGAGACGCATCTCTTTGTGAAGAGAAACCTGTTGGTGAAAAGATATGTCTTTTCCCAACAGATGCAAAAACCCCTATAAGTAGCATCTCCCAAACTCGTTTTTGATTATCTCTTGCAAAACCTTTCTTCTGTTTTCTCTCTAAAACAAAGCATCATCAGAACCTTATTTTCATGTGTTCTTGATTGGGTCAAGGGGTGCAAACCTTGAATCCAATTTATGGTTATAGGGATTTCACTGTATCCTGAAGGAAGTATTTCACATACCTGTTGCAATCGCCAATTCGTTGGGAGGGTAGAAATATTTGTCTAAAACAAATCACCAGAGCCTTGAAAGTTTTTGAGTACAACCACAATTTGTTCTGTTTCATCTCCATTGCAGCCCAGTATTTTCCAATAGGCGCATGATTCGTGACGCCATTTACAAATCTTCTGAAGCACACAAACTCATGATAGGTGGACCCGTGATTCTGTACACTTCCGAGTTGAAGAAAAAGAGACTAAGCCTACTAAACCTCCAGAGTTGCAAGAGGAAGAGGTTTGGACCAGTCCCATCAGAACATTAGTTCACAAGCGTATCGAATATCTATCATTCAAAGAGGTTTGGACTATACACCTCAAAGATAGAGATGTTAAATACGGGTTTCACCTCAAGAAGACATGGTTCTAAACCAATATCCTAACAAAATGGCAAGAACAAGCTGGTAAAGACATTTTGAAGTCGGGGGTCGACTAAATATTTCTATCAAGTTCTACAGGAATGTGCAAGATGGTTGCTTCTACGAAAAGCCAGATCAAGTTGAGGAATATACAACATACCCAATGAAGTTAAGAAACGAAACTAGCATTCATGAGGATTCTTTTGTGTTAGGTTGTCTGGAAATTGAAAACTTTAGAGGCTTTTGCAAGGAGAATAATATGAGGGCCGGGAGCGTTGTGCACTTCTTTTGGGAAAATGAAGATGCAGCATTCAGTATGTGGGTAGATGAGAAAAAATCATCATACGGAAGATGAAAAAAAAAAAAAAAAAACTCAATGTTTATCTAAAAGCATACCATTATCAATTATTTTATTTATTTATTTATTGGGCCAACCGAGCGAAGCGAGGAGGACCTTTATATGACCACTTTTTTGGTTTTCCTAAGGCATCATAAATTGACACAAAAAGATTGGATTTTGGTGTCCCAATTAGATTTCAATCAACAATGAAATGTCAAAACAGCCCCTCCATGTTTCAATTTCTCACTAAAACTACCGTAAATACATCCCAAAATGAAGGATAATCGCGTAAATTTAGTGAATATAAAAAAGGACACGGAGGTTGGAATTATTTTAATTTCTGAGGGGCATTTTAGTAAAACCATAAGTAAAGTGACCTAAAGGTTTCGGGTTCGAATCTCGGTCACCTCTTTTCCTTTCTTTTTTTCGTTTTTTTTAATTCTTTTTCCTTCTCCTTCCTTCTCCTTCGTAGTCCCCCAAACTCCAACAGAGAAACTTCGTTATTTCTTCTCCTTCGTGGTTCGATCTAGAGAGGAGGTGATGAAAATTGCGAGAGAAAAGGGTCATGTAATGATTGTTGGTAGTGGTATTGATTGAAGGAATCGATTCAAGCTACGGGAAAGGATAAATCTAGTAATTGAAATTAGGGTTTCTTATTGTATTTTGAATGCATGTGAAATTAGTGATTATTCTGTAGAAGCTGTTTCCGTAATTGATGAAGTTAGGTGGAATTGATTTTATGACCATCAATATAAGGAGAGTCTGAAATGGAATTGTGTGCCGTAATTGAGTCTATAAATTCCACCTTCCTTACCTTCTTGTATGGTGAAACCTACACCGTGCAAGAACACAAGATATGTTGGGCGAGGAACTCGATAGATACTGAGCAATATGTGGAGAATTTCATAACGCTTCCAAGTGATCAGTTGAAGCAATCAGTATAGTTTTTTTTTTTTTTGAGGAAAAGGCAAATCTAAAGACTTAAAGGCCTATACAAATAAAGCTCTCACGTTGAACGGTGAGGAAACTCTCGCTTCTTATTGGCCGAAACAGGCTTTTTTAGAGTTCTGTGAAACGAATATTTTGGTGAGGACATTTGGCAACGTATGATTGGTTTAAAAATAATAGGAAAAAATAAATAAAAAGGATACCAAATTCTATCGTCACCAATTTTAAAGTTTCATGAACCGTGATGGCACCAAAACTTCATTCCGTCGGGCAATGAACCACAAATGCCCAACAAACGTTATCCTTACTTGCACTCTTTTGCGACAGATATATCCTTCCATCTGTTCCTTGGGTTTCCCGATATACATCTATGATTCCATTAATATTTATGTTTCCTAATCTTAACACCAAGATGTATTTTATCTTAAAATCAGTTGTTTACCTGATTAATCCATTTTGTTCTCTCTTTGGCTCTCGGTACAAACCCTAAACTTAGAAATACATCTTTTTTTTTTTTGGTTTTCACAGCAAGTGTTCATATTGAATCAATCACGGTTTCTTTTGTTTAATTTTCTTTTGATTGTTTATCGAGAAATATATATGGTTTGTTTCTTAGCTATATATTCACTGAATCTAACCTTTGGATGTTTATTTATTTGTTTGTTTTGGTTTGATTTCCTCTCACATTCTTATCTTATTCGTCGCAGGATTGTCTCTTCATCACCAGCCGTATTTTCTTTGTTGTGATATTGTTGATCATAAGAATTGTTTTTATGAATTGTTGCCACAGATTAGAATTAACGCCGTGTAAGCTTTGATAATTATGTTTCCGTTAACATAGTGATTTCCCAATGCTAACTTTAAAAAGATGTATTTTTTGCGTGCTATTTGATTATACATATACTTCTGAAAATTCCAGTATATGCTATATATTCTTGCAAATGTTATTTTTGCGGTTAGCCATATATATACTTGAATTGTTTTTCATGTTGAATTGCAAGTGATGGGACGGAAATGGTTGCAAAAAGAACTATCATCTCAAATATCTGGATCACACCTGAAGGATGTTCCCCTTGGTGATTTGCAACGTGCCTTCTGTGTTAAGAAGAAGATACAGTAAGGTGTGCATTCTCTGCATAGAGGAGTAGAATTCAATTTTTTCATGGAAACTGTTGGGTTAAGAAAGGAGGTGGTATCTCTTTTAAATTAACTGATATATATGTAGCATTTAAAAAGTGATTTTTTGCGAGATATCTGGTGGGTCTTTGCGAGATATATTATGTCATCTACTTTGCTACAAAGTACTGAAACTCCCTAGCCACCAAGTGGCACTTTCCTAAGGTTTGTGTGAAATCATTTAGCAGTAGTATTACTCACCTCTTCATGAGGTTAATGTTCACTTATTTTTTGACCTGCAGATGATAAGTCATGAAACCCATAACGGGTTCAAGATGAAAATAGTTTCTAAGCTAGGAAACATTTTAGGTCCCAAGGTAGGAATTTTAGAATACGTAATTATGTATCAATGTTTGAACACTCCTATTTTATGGCCATCCAATTTTGAGGCATCCCTAAGATCATATTGTTATTTTAGCCATTTTGTATAAATATGCATTGCCACGGAGTGGGGGAAACCCGCGAACCCCAAGTTTAAAAGAAAAACAAAAACAAAAATGCTCATATTTCTCACATATTTAATGTATTTTCCCCGCAACACCAAATCAAAATTATATTGCCACGGGGAGGTGCGAAGCCGCACACCAAATAAAAAATACATTGCCACGGGGAGGGACGAAGCCCCGTGCACACCAAGTTAAAGGGAAAAAAATTCCCGATGCGTAGCACGGGCACAAATCTAGTTATATTGAAAAAGAGACAGTCATAAGAGCATGACCGCAACAGCCACAAAGGGAGGTAATGCTACTATAGGATCAAGCCAAAACAACATTCCAATTAAAAGTCAGAGTACTAAGATTAAAATTTTCAAATATTTTTGTGTTATTGGACCAATTATAAACGGTACACTTTACTGCAATAACAAGGTGGGTGTAATTTCTCTTCCTGCCTCCATATAATCTATTGTTCCTTTCTGTCCAGATATTCCACTAAATAGCAAACGGAAGGAGACCCCAAATCTTTCTCTGCATTAACTTTCCTTTCTTTGAAAGCCATTCCCATAAGGTAGCTTTAACAGAATCACAGAAAACCCAATCAATGCCAAAACTACTTAAGAAGTAGTTCCACAACTTCAAAGTTTCTGGGCAATGCATAAACAGATGGTTGTTTGTTTCTTGAGCAGAGTTACATAAAAGGAAAGTGTCATGATCCACTTTACCCTTGCACAACCTCCGTCTTTATTAAAAAAAAGAAAAAAAAAATCGAAAGAAAATACAAAGATGAGGATTCGACCTCATTCACCCTTGCACAACCTCCGAACTAGTTGGCCAACCGCTTGTTGCTGTTATTGTTACATCATCATATTATATTATCAATATTGCTACCCCACCACGCTTTTCCCATTTTCTATACGACCAATTTCTAATCAAATCTCGACTCGCTGACCGGATTTTTGACCGAATTCAATTTTTTCCAAACATAATACTCGTGTGTTTTCCATTCCGAACTACCCTCCCTATCCTAACTAGGGATTCCAAACCGATCTGATGACCCACGGACCCTACGTCATGTATTTTTGATGAGTTACATTTTTCTTCTTCTCGAAATAACTCCTTAGACCATCATCTCCAACATAAGGTGCAAAAAAAATACTACCTGGATTTATTGCGTAGTCCTTTTATTTATGGGGATCTATCCACATAGCAAACTCATGACCCACGATTCGAGAAGATAAACTCGATTTCCTTTCTTTTCTTCTTCATTCTTTCTTCTTTTCTCATGTTCTTCTTCTTCTGGGAGTGATTCAGAGATCAAAAGAGAGTTTTGTGATCGGTAGAAGGTGGAGAAGATCATGCAGTAGTAGGTGGTGATGGTGATGGTGTCTGTTGTTGATTCAGACTTGAAGGATGAAGTGAATTTGGATTATGGGATCGATTATTGCTTTGAAGATTTAAGAGATAAGATTTAGAGATATGGTGATTTGAATAATCATGGGTTTAGATTCAATTGAAGTTATGAAATTTTCTTTGAGAAGAACTGAGAATTAGGGTTTCTGAATCGGGTTTCGAGATTCGATTAAAGATGAATTAGATGTTTTATGAAGGTTATTAGAGATGGGTAATGAGGGATTAAACGAATTAGAGTTATGGTTGAAGTTAAAATGATAATATGGAGTTGTTCTGTGAAGCAACAATGAATTAGGGTTTATGTTTTGTTTTTCCCCAAATCATAAGTTAGAGTTTATGCATGTTGATTTGGGTGCGAATTAGAGAAGTGTTGATTTGGGAATTACTTTAGGGTTTTTGCTGAGAATCAGTAAAGAGGTTGATTCAGGATGGTGTTTAGATATCGATTGATTTAAGGCTACAACAGCTAGAGTTGATGAAGTAGCATTTCAAGGGAGTATAATACCTGAGTAAGTTTCATGTTGTTTAATTACAATAATTGAAGTTGAATTGTGTATAATCTGTTGTAGTTGAAGAATGTGATGATTTTAAGGAGAAGATGTACCTACAGATGTAGAAGCTATAACTGATATGGCAATGTTGTTGTTAATCTTTGTTTGGGTTTATCTTAGATGAATGCTTATAATGTGGTGGTGTTGTAAGGTGCGAGGATTTAATGAGCTTTGCTAGTGGAGTTAATAAGAATTCCAGAGACCTATTAGTGGAGGAATTGAAGTAGTTTCTATGGATGTTGATAATTATGTGATGAAGTTGAAGTTCATGGAACTGCAGTTGCAGTTATCATAATGTTTGTGTAAAAGATTAGTTGTGGCTGAACAAGATGAATGTATATGAACTGAACTCAGTTGAAATAGCCTTTATCTTGTCCACAACTGATGGATTATGTTCTAGGATGAGTGTGGCTTAGTACTGCAATTGCAGCAAATATTAAATTTCAGTTGTATTGAAATTATAGAATTGTTTAGAATGAAATTAAGTTTGTATATTGAATTGATGTAATGAATATATGGAAGTTGAACTGAAGTTAGAGTTGCAGGTCATGAGAATTAGTAGAGAAGGTTTTGCATAAAGCTGCAATTGCAGGTAAACTGAATTATCAGTTGTAATTGAATTATAAAATTTGATTTTAGAAAGTGTATTGCTGAGATTTGTAGTTGTTGGTTGTTAGAACTGAAGTGATGAATATGTTGTATAGAAATGTAGATGAATGAAGTCTGTATTAGAGTTTTGTCCTGTGGCGTGAGTTTTTGTTGCACCAATTTGGTGCGACAGGGTGTTTGGCATGTACAACGGGCTCAGGCCAGTCTTCTTTTGTTCAGTCAGATATCTGACTGATTTAGCTTTCTTGACTCAGCCATCTGACTGAGTTGAATCGTGGTGACTCAGTGAGTTCCCTATCTTGACCTGGGTCGGACTGTTGACCGATTCCAGTTTGACTCATTGACCATTTGACCTTTGACACTGGACTTTGATTTGATGTGGACCGTTAATTGACTTCTTTGACCGTTGATGACTGTTAGTTGACTCAGATGGATTGGATCTTAGTTTAATGGGTTGGTTTGGTGGACTTGGGCTTAGAGCTATTAAGTAGATTTGTATGATTTTTGTTTGAGCCATTTTGGCTAGTTTCTTAGACTTCTTGTGTAATCAACAACGATCGATTCAAAGGATGAACTAGTGGATCGTAGATCTCGAGGTAGGCGTTGCTTGTCATCCAAATAGGTGGGAATACTTTTAACCCTTTTGAAACCATTGTTGTTTCTTTTACAAAAGTTTATGTTTAACAAACTCATGCATTGCCTGTTTGTGCATTTCATACGTTGTTTAGTTTGTATTATGATTGTTCTGTTGATTCTTTGAATCTTTCAATGAATTGGAAAGGACTTGTAATGTTTGTCATTATGGATTGTCATGGAAAATGACAATTTCCACCTGTGGTATATAAGATACACTCCTTCGCATTTATACCTATTTACTTTCAGCTTTATGCTTATTAAGTGTGGAAAAACCCGACATCAATATATCTATGTAGGTGTGGAAAAATCCGGCATCACTTTACACTACAACAAAACACACGTTTAGTGACAAAATTTTATATGACCAATAAAATTTTGTCTGCAAATCCAGTGTTTAGGGAGGAATTTTTTTTTGGTCACCATATATATTTTTATCGCGACAAAAGGTAAATTTAGTCTTTCAAGTTGTCGCTATAAATTTTTGTGACCAAATATAGTGACCAAACTTGTCTCCGTCTCAGAATCTTTTTTTTGTGACCAAATATAGTGACCAATTATGTCTCCGTCTCTAAATATTTCTTTGTGACCAATTATTTCGGTCACGGAATTGGTTTATAGCGATAAAGGAAAATTATAGTCTCCAAACATATTATTGCCAACGATCCAAGACTTTTGTCCCTGAATTTATCTTACACTGACAAAATTAGTTTGTCGCCGAAATGAATGCCCGTCAATTAAGGATTTTTTCGTTAGAACTATTAGTATCCAAACAAATTGTTGTCGCAAATGGACTATTTTCTACCGAAAGAAAAAAAAGTTGGTCTCTGAAAAAACTATTGTTGACAACGTGTAACTTTTGTCCTTATATCTATTTACGCAGACAAAATTAGTTTGTTGCCGAAATAAATGCCTGTCAATTAAGGATTTTGCCGTTAGAACTATTAGTATCCAAACAAATTGTTGTCGCAAATGGACTATTTTCTACCGACAGAAAAAAAGTTGGTCTCTAAAAAAACTATTGCTGACAACGTCTAACTTTTGTCCTTATATCTATTTACGCAGACAAAATTAGTTTGTTGCCGAAATGAATGCCCGTCAAATAAGGATTTTTCCATTAGAACTATTAGTATCCAAAAAAAAAATTGACGCAAATGGATTGTTTTCTACTAAGAAAAAAAAATTGGTCTCCGTTGAGGGAATATTCTGTCACGACGCCGTTAAAGTTAACTGTTGACCTAATGGTCATCGTTAGTCAACCAGGTCAAGGTCTGAGTCACAACGAGTCAGCTCACTGACTTGGCTGGATGGGCTGAGTTGCTTTGGCCAAGTCCATTTCTTTTGTTTCATAGGCCAAATATCAACATAGGTGACATTTCAAAACTGTCACTATATCAATTCCATGACGGTTCAGGTGAAATTTGAAAGTGTCACCAATGTCGATATCACCGTAGGGGTTATCTTATATTGACGATTATGAACTGTCACATAACCGTCACCAATTAGCCTTCAAAACTATCATGAAGTATATTAAACCGTCATTGTAACAGACATCCACGACGGTTTTTTATTGAAAACGCCACCTTAACGATGTTATGGAGACTGTTTTCCCAAAAAACCGTCAATATAATGTTGAAAAGCGCCAGCATAAATATTATTTCCAACGGTTTTCTTATACAACCGTCAATATACGTACATTTTGCTAACGTTTTTCTTTAAAAACAGTCACTTTTGCACTTTTACAGTGACTATTCTATTTTATATAAAACTGTGTTTTCCTTTGATAACCGCCATCGCATTACTTCGGTGACTTTTTAAATTTATATGTGAAACCAAATTAACAACTTAATGAAACTTAATGAATTTGTATATTATATTTGATGGCTTCAATTTACATTCTGATATTTTAAGAAAAAAATAATTACATTTTAAGAATCTGACCTTCAAAGGCTTTTTATATATAATGATAAACCCATCTCTTTTAAGAAAAAAATAATTACATTCATATCTTGCTCATATTACGACCCGCTTTTTTCTTCATTACTGTAACCCAAGGAATTATCACTGAAGTGACAGAGTCCCCCATTAGCTGAGTATGGGATACTCTTTTCCAAACATTTTCTAACCTTTTTATTGCCTTGTTATTAGAAAAGTTTGAATTTAAATTTGAAAAAGACGAAATTCGAGGCGTAACTTCCGCATCCTTCAAAATCTTCCGTTGATTGATGGAATATTTTGTCTAATTTGTTGGGTCCACACCCCTTGTAGAATCATCATGCCCTACGCAATTATGATGATGAGGGATCACCACCTTTTTCTCCACTAGGAATGCAAATATCAGAAGTTTCTTATTTCCCTTTCGTGTAGGCAATATATTTACAACTCTATAAAAACCACCTCCCGGTTACAAGTTCCATCAATACTATTCCCATACTGTAAACATGGCTCTTCTCCGTTGCTTTCGGTGTATAAGCATACTCTGCAGAACATCAAAAGAACAAAATAAATGAGACTCATTACAAAATGTATCAACAAACATTAATTCAATCGGAACCAAAAAGGATATATTCAACAACAACAAAAAAAAAGGATATACAGTACAAGAGATAAATTAAAAAAATACATACATTATTGATAGAAAATATCTAATATTGGGCATCATATCATCTTCTTGTTATCCATAAGCAAGTATAATCCGCAAAAGATGAACACTTCCAATATTAAAAACCGTACAAATCTGAAAAATTAAAAATTGAAATCAGAAACTTTGTATAATCTTCTCTTATTTCGACGGTAAAAGTCTAAAGTCTAAAGCAGAAACTTTGTATAATCTTCTCTTATTTTTCCTACCCAAGAATCAAAATCAGAAACCCATTTCTTCAAATTAAAAATCAGACATACCTATATCAATAATGGACAACATCACAGCAATAACTCCAGGACTTATATACAATGAAATTAAAGAACATGAACCACCAACATATCTCAAATCACCCATTTCAATTAAATCACTTAGGTGAATTACAAGATTTATAAGAAAAGAAAACAACATTTTGTAAGATTTACTTAAATATCAAAAATCTACTTCACCGTTATTTTATCTGTCAAATTGATCACCTTACCTAGCAAGACTCTAATCTTGCAACAAATCGAGTAGTATATTCATAGAAATCAAATATAATGTTCACTTGTAACCAACTAACCATATGGAAAAAACACATGCAGATATTAAAAAATAAAAACGAAATCACTTTCTTCTGTTTTTTCTTTGATCCTTCATCATCGTCTCCATCAACCCAAGTATTTTTTCTCTTCCTTCCCTATACAAAACTCAAACCCCCAACAACCTTCTCTATCTAAAACCTAATTTATTGATTTTCTTTCTCTAAAACACTAATTTCTGGATGATTTCCCCCATTTTCTTGAGTATTACTTGGTGTAGATGAGAGTCTACTACTTCGTTTCTAGGGAGTATGGAATAGATGAAACTAATTTTGGGGATTACTGAATCAACTGTGAAGGAAGAGAAAGAGTATATAGGAGAAAGATAAAATCAAAATGAAAATGAAAGGATGAGATGCCGAAGTGAAAGTGAGGCATCTCCACGGTATTATTTTTGTTAGGATTTTTCGGTGGGTGGGCGGGTTGGTTTGGGTGGGAGCAGGTGCTACTCGTAACCGACCCAACATACGGCGGGTTTTGACGTTGTCACTCATAGTTGACCCGCGCCTAGGCGGGTTGGTTTGGGTACGGGTATTTTTTGGCGGGTGCGGGTTGGGTTGGTGGGTTGGGTCGGTTTTGTGCGGCCCTACTCGTATCAGTGTCACCGTATCATTATCGGTGCATCATAGATTCCACGTCTCCTTGCTGAAATTCATACCGCAACTCAATCGACAATTATCGCATGTACTCAATTTCGGTGTTGATTGCAGCGGCAGTGTGGAGGAGACGAAGAGGAGAGGAGATGAAGATGGAGCAAAAATATTGAGCTCGACTGGTTGAGGAGACGTATCAGTGTCAATCCAACCGTCACCAAATCCCACATTTGGCCTAGTGGCCATTCTGCACAACATCACTTGTTCAAATCCACAGACCACTAATTCATTTATGCAGCTTTATCTGTTCCAGCTCTTCACATCCAATATATCACCAAATTCCATAGCCACCACAAGAAGAACACCAACTAATGCACCACGCACCTGGATCTCCACATTCTCGGTTCCAAATCCAGCTCACCATTTTGTTCGAGTGCAACTTCATAACCACCAAAGACATCTCAACTCCTACATTCTTCACTGCTTTGTTCTACATTTAAATCATATCAAGCTACAGGTTCAATCTCCAGCCTACACTGCAAAACAACTGCTATTAATTCCTTTTCTATAACCACCTTCTTGTTCTCAACTGCAGAACAACTCTCTTCCTTGCACTTCCCTGTCCATACAAATCCCAGTTCAAATCCATAACAGAACCATATCTTGAATCTCAAGATTTCCTCATTTCAGTCAACTTGCACCAATACCTGCAATGCTTCACAACTGCATCCATATCCATCTGCTTTTGTTGCTACCATTCACAACCCATGAAAATCATCACTTCATATTACCCACATTCATCAGCAGCCATATAGATCCATCTTCTTTACCAATGGCAACAACCTCTCTCTCTGCATTCTCTATCTCCTCACAGAACAATGAACACAACCAACCCATTGCGTTTATCATTCCTCAAAATCTAACCAGATTCAGAAACCCATCTTGCCTGAATTTCATCATCGTTGATTTACATTATCATCTCAACCCCCATCTGTTTCCTCCATCAATTTCAAAACCATTAGTCCCAACAGAAGAGTCGGCTCACTGCCGATGAAATTACCCTAGAAGAAAAAGATAAATAAACCTTCTACAACCCCATTAAGAGTCGGCGTAGAGGTATAAACACTTCTGCTAAATTTTTCTCACTTCTGCCATATTTTATTCACTTCTGCAAAAAAATTCTCACTTATGCTAAAAATTATTTTGGTATCCGGTTCTGCCAGGTTTCGATCTCGGAGTTAGGGTATGCATAAAGTATGCCATAGTAGGGTTTGTTTAAGGTTTCATGGAATATTCCAAAGGAATCTTACCTATAAATGGATGAATTCATCATTCTTACCAAGTTTCCGACTTATAGTAGCCACTCACGGCCATGTTTCGATCTCGGAGCCATGGTATGCATACAGTATGCCAGAATAGGATTTGTTTAAGGTTTCGGGGAATATTCCAAAGAAATCTTACCTGTAAATGGATGGATTCATCGTTCTTAACAATTTTCCGGTTTATAGAAGTCCACTCCCGACCAGGTTTCGATCTCGGAGCCAGAGTATGCATACAATATATCAGAATAGGGTTTGTTTAAGGTTTCGTGGAATATTCCGAAGGAATCTTACCTGTAAATGGATGTATTCATCGTTTTTACCAAGTTTGTGACTTATAGAAGTCCACTCCCGGACAAGTTTCGAACTCAGAGCCGGGGTATGCGTATAATAGTCCAGAATATGGTTTGTTTAAGGTTTCGGGGATATTATGAAGGAATCTTACCTATAAATGGATGGATTCATGGTTTTTACCAAGTGTTCAACGTATATTAGCCCACTCCAGGCCAGGTTTCGATCTCGGAACCAGAGTATGCATACAATATGTCAGAATATGGTTTGTTTAAGGTTTAGGGGAATATTCTAAAGGAATCTTTCCTGTAAATGGATGGATTCATCGTTTTTACAAAGTTTGTGACTTATAGAATTCTAATTCTGATAGATTTCGTCTTGAGTTCATCCGAAATAGAAACTCATGTCAAACTCTAGTAATCTTTGAACCTGTGATGTCCAATTCGGATATATTCAGTCTCAAGTTCGTCCGAAAGAGAAACTCATGTCTAACTCTAGTAATCTTTCAACCTGTGATGTCCAATTCTGATATATTTTGTCTTGAGTTCATCCGAAATAGAAACTCAGGTCAAACTCTAGTAATCTTTGAACATGTGATGTTCAATTCTAATATATTTCGTCTCCAGTTCATCCGAAAGAGAAACTCATGTCTAACTCTAGTAATCTTTGAACCCGTGATGTCCAATTATGATATATTCAGTATCGAGTTCATCCGAAAGATAAAATCATGTCTAACTCTAGTAATCTTTGAACCAGTGATGTCCAATTCTGATATATCTAGTCTCAAGTTCGTCCGAAAGAGAAACTCAGGTGTAACTCCAGTAATCATTGAACCTGTGATGTTCAATTATGATATATTTCGTCTCCAGTTCATCCGAAAGAGAAACTCATGTCTAACTCTAGTAATCTTTGAACCCGTGATGTCCAATTCTGATATATTCAGTCTCGAGTTCATCCGAAAGATAAACTCATGTCTAACTCTAGTAATCTTTGAACCAGTAATGTCCAATTCTGATATATCCAGTCTCAAGTTAATCTTTGAACTCCGATGATTCTAATATTCGGTCTAAGTCTAGTAATCTTTGAACATGTGATGTCCAATTCTGATATATTGATCTCATGTTCGTCCGAAAGAGAAACTCAAGTCTAACTCTCGTCCGAAAGAGAAACTCAGGTCTAACTCTTGTAATCTTTGAACCTGTGATGTCCAATTCTGATATATTCAGTCTCATGTTCGTCCGAAAGAGAAACTCAAGTCTAACTCTCGTCCGAAAGAGAAACTCAGGTCTAACTCTAGTAATCTTTGAACCTGTGATGTCCAATTATGATATATTTCGTCTCCAGTTCGTCCGAAATAGAAACTCAGGTCTAACTCTAGTAATCTTTGAACCTGTGATGTTCAATTCGGATATATTTAGTCTCTAGTTCATCCGAAAGAGAAACTCATGTCTAACTCTAGTAATCTTTGAACCTGTGATGTTCAATTCTGATATATCTCGTCTCCAGTTCATTCTGATATATCAAATTCGGTGACGTGTCCTCCTAAGTTTGAAGACAGAACCCTCCCGGAGCTTCTTGGTTCATAGTTTGTATGCCATTATACCACATTTGAAGTTCGAATCGACACTGAGATTCATATTTATCGATTTCGTTGATGTATCATGCTAAGTTTGAAGTATGAATTCTCCCGGAGCTTTTTGGTTCATAGTTTTTATGCTTCTTGAATATACGAGTGTGAACTAAAGCTACTTCATGAACTGTATGAATATTCGAAATTACTTCGTGACTTATGTGACTAGTCGGAATTCAAACCGGAAGCATAAAGGGAACGCACAAAGAAACACACCAATTATCGAATTCATTTCTTATTTTCAGCTTCATTCTTATACATTTTTTGGATTTTTTTTATATCAGAATGTCGATAACAATGTCCTAAAATTATTAGTATTTTTTTCAATTTTTTTTTCATATCAAAAATTGATAATTAAACCGAATACACGACTTTGAACTAGCACAAAGAGAAACACACAAACTTCTCAATCCGTATGATCATGGTAAAACGAATCTACACCGTCCCTTAATTTCTTCAATCCGTATGATCATGGTAAAGCAAATCTACACTGTCCAAATATTTTTAGATAAAACATCAAAAGTAAATCCTTTCACTTACGTCTCATCTCTCTCTAATTTTCTCTGCCTCCCTCGCTCGAAAGAAAACCCTAACTCACAAAATTCTCTTTTCTCTTTCACCCTCTCTGTGCAAAAATTAGTAGATCGATTATATATCTGTACAAAAACCCTAAATATGCTACTAATGATGTTTTTGAGTCTGATTTTGTAGATATAGGGTTTCAGATTCAGCTGGTGATTGGTTATGGTGGTTTTATGAGCAATGTTGCTGGCGTAAATGGAAATGAAATCCATTTTAATTCAAGTGTGGACTTTACTCTCAAGTTGGATTTGGGTTTGATATGAATCTGTGTTGAGAAATCTCGGTATTTCGATTGTGATTGTGCAGACAAGAAAATAAAGGAAGTGTTGGTTTGAGTTAATTTTGTGCTGGGTTTAATTTGGGGGTTTTGTTATTCAAGATTGGATCTAAACAAGGGTTGGTATTTCGATTGTGATTTTGTAGACAAGAAAATAGAGGAAGTGTTGGTTTGAGTTGATTTTGTGCTGGGTTTTATTTGGGGGTTTTGTTATTCAAGATTGGATCTAAACAAGGGTTAGTAGAGAAGAAAGGCTTGATTAATGAATTAGCTAGCTTGGGCTTGTGCTGTTTTGTGTTGTAAAACTTGCAGTGATACTCTTTTCCTCCATTTATTGGTGGAATGGAGGGGAGAGTATTCTATGTTTTTCAATGATTACACATGCTTTGGTTTTCCACGACTGTGATTGTTCGTAGACTTGGATTCTATAAACCTAAACCGGTATGCAGAAGGATTTTCATGGAATTTTTGGTTTTTTTTATTTATTTTGATTTTTTTTTTCTTATTTTTTTACTCGTTTGTTTTTGTAAGGTTGAGAGATTAGTAGCAGTACTGCTTCTGCTGATGGAAAGACGAAGAAGAAGATGGTGCAATTGTTGATATTGAGACGTTTCATCCAATGTGGGTTCGTGAGTTGCCAGAACAAGCTTCAATTCATCGTTTTGATATAAAATATTTGTACAGGAACCTTGGATCTGTTCTATGTTGAATTGTGGTTGATCTCTCGATCCTTTTTTCGGATTGATGATCAGGCTTGCTTGATCAATATGTAAGATGGCAGCCTAGGGTAAGATAATTCTTTCTCTTCATTCTCGACCTATTTGGTTCATTAATTGATTTTGTAACTTTAATAAACTTCATGATATTTGCAGGCTCACTATAAGCCTCAACTAGATCCCACTATATACAAAGTGAAGAAACGTCGTCTTTCCTGTTGTAAGCATGCCAAGTGTGCGAGAGTACTCTTTCACTATTACAACGGCCATGGAGTTCCAAAACCAACTGGTAAGCACAAGAACGGTTGCAGTTCCAGTTGTTCCTGATTCTGAAGGTTCTTAACTCTTATCATTTATAGTCCTACTTCCATCTTAACTAATTGACAGATCATACACTTTCCCTAGATGAGTTAATTGATGTATGAAATGGTTTGGAAATATTGTTACGGTGGAAAGGCTTAGTATAATATTGTGTTAGAAAATGAAATATATCAGTTAGTGCTGGTGATATCTTTAGCTTTCCATAAACTAAAGGTCACCACCTTAATGGAAGTAGTGATCGACATAATCGAGTGGTAGCATAATTAAAGGTACATACTTTAATGGAAGTAGTGATCGTCATAATAGAGTGGTAGCATAATTAAAGGTTGATACTTTAATCCCAATACCACTCTTACTCTCGCCTCTCCTCTGTGTTGCATTGTTGCTGAACTTCAAAACCTCGGCTGCATAATATATCTAAAAATGCTGACTATGTTGGTGCACAAATGATATCTTGTGGTTGATTTTGTGGTCGATACTTTAATCCCATGTGGTCGATAGGCGAGATATCATTGGTGCACAAATGCTGACCATGTGGTCGATAGGCGAGAGTAAGAGTGGTCGATACTTTAATCCCATAGTGGTGAACTACTACCTCTAAAAATGTTGAAATTTGTGCACCAATGATATCTTGTGGTTGATTTTCTTATGGTGCAGTTCTTGACTACCGTTCGTAAAATAATCACTGGATACCACCGTTTCATCTGATTCTTCTTTTTTCATGCGGTTTGTATTGCAGTGCATATCTTATTTTTTGGTCATTCATAACAGTTCAGATTAGACCATGAGAAAATTGAGGAAAACTGGAACTCAGAAGAAAGCTCTACTCAGTGGACTACTTGGATAGCAGAAGTTCAGCTTCCCATCGAGTATGTTTTTTCTGCTCTTTGTCTGTTTTTGGTCATTCATAACAGTTCATCTGAGATCATGAGCATGCCATATTACCATGTTTTTGAGCAGAGATACCTGGTTAATTTATTCTAATTGATGATCAGTTCAGTTTGTCTATTCCCCTGTGTTTGATAGGAAAGTCCTTTTTTTTTCTAATTATTATAGATACAAATTGAGGAATATTGAAGAAACAGACGCTGCCAAAAAGCTTTTGCCGGAAAAGAGGATGCCTGACCGGACGAAGATGCCAGCAGGCAATGCATTATTCCAAGACATTGATTCAAATGTTGAACCAAATGGACCTGGATGAATAGCTTTGAAGATAACCGGGGATGACTACTTGAGCGCACTTATTTAATATCTGTAAAGACATGCATATTAAACAATAGTCATGATGACAATCGAGATGGTACAAGCATAGCAGGTAGTAGTAGCAGTAATTACCGCCCTATGGAATATGTAAATAGTGTTTCATGTTTGAGTGTTTAGAATAATAGGTTAGATTTCATTTCTACACGAATTTCAATTTCTGGTAGTTTTATTGTTTTTAGGTTGTTTGCCGTGGTAATGATAATATATTTTTTTTGAATAGGACTTGAATCTTTTGTTCTCAATATCTGGTATGATTTTATTGATTATTATTTTCCTTTGTCATTAATAAAAAGCCTGTAGTGAGGACAAATTTTGTCTTTGAAATTCTTTTATATGGCAAACAAAGAGTCCTTAATAAAGTATTTAGGGACCAAAAAAACCTCTTTAACAATCATTAATTAAGATATTTGGAGTCAATTCTTTAATATATTTAGAGGCGAAGTATTTGCCTTTGAAAATACATTTTGAGGCAAAATGAGGTGTCATTGATAGAATATTTAGGGACAAAATATGTTGTTTTTTGCAGACGAAAAAAATTTTCTTTAAAAGTTTGTTTAAAAGGCAAAATGAATTGTCTTTGATAAAAAATTTAGAGACAAAAATAAATCTTTCGGAGATGAGGAATTTTGTCCCCAAAAACTCTTTCTAAGACAAGAAATTTGGTCACTAATAAAATATCTAGAGACAAACAAGTTAGTCCCCAAAATTTAGTATTCAGAGGCTATTGATTTTGTCTCTGATTAAATTTATTAGAGACAAATTTTTTTGTTTCAGATAATTACTATTAAAGACAAAGTAAATTGACACAATACTTTCATTTTTGAGACAATTTTTTTAGTCTTAAATAGTTTTTATTAAAGACAAATTAAATTGACACAATTTTTTTATTTTTGAGACAATTTTATTGGCCTTAAATACCTATCATTAAAGACAAATTAGTTTGTCCTAAAATATATATTTTTGCGACAAAAACCTTGCTCGCAAAAATATAACTTTCGCAGACAATTTTATTTTGTTGGCGAAACAGACTTTTGTTGACAATAAATTTTTAGTTGTTAATTAATTTTTATCGTGACCGTTCGTAATTTTGTCGCGAAATACTTTCCCAGACGGGGTATTTGAGACAACTTCGTGACAAAAAAAAATCAATCTCAGAAAATATTTCGAGACAAAAACAGGGGATTTCCTGACAATTTTTTTTTGACCCTAAATCCCCATTTTCTTGTAGTGTTAAAGAAGGAGTTTGTCCATATACATGTTTGTTTGTTTCAAGTGACTTGGTCACTTGTTGTTGTTGGGGAAAAACATGAATTGTTTTCCAAACCTTGCTCTTGATTTCTTTAAAGTTGAATGTTATTCCTGGTGGGAACCCCTTCTAGAGATGATGTGCTTACCCTTTCCCACTTTCAGTTTCAGAGACAAGTCAGAGTTGCGCAGCGAAAGCTTCGAGGAGTTAAGTCCGTAGTGGTTAACTTCTGCCATGTTTATTATGTTGTATATTCTGTTTGTAAACCAAATGACTATTGTATATGTATCATTTGAGAGGAGTTCTTATATATATATATATATATATATATATATATTTCTGAGTAGGGCTAGTTTTTGGTTAAGTTTTGTAGCCGATTTCTTAATTGAATGTTTAACAAATACTTACCCTCAAATATAAAAAATAAAAATAAAATAAGAATAATAACAAATTTTTGTAAATGATTTAGATTCTCAGTGCCTCTTTAATTAGTTAATCTCTTGGATTAGTCAGCTTCTAGCTTCGGGGCGCTACAAATACTTACCCTCAAATATAAAAAAAATAAAAATAAAAATAAAATAAGAATAATAACAAAATTTGATGATTTCTCTTTATTTTCTTAGTTCATTGTGATTACCTTATGCATTAATGTTAAATAGAAATAAATTTCATGAAGGTAAACACACATATAATATAAAAATATAATATTTTATTTTTGAAAATTATGAAGTTGGCATGGAAGAAATGCATATAATTAGTAATCATCCAAGATAGTAATATGCTTCAAAATTGAATTTTTTATTTTTTTATTTGGAATTACTTTCTATTGTAACTTGTAACTCTCACTAAAAACTGAAGTTCATCTTTTAAGGATACCTTCATGAAATTTAGGATTTTTGTTTGGCTCTGTTCCAATTTAACGGACCGCATTTTCCTTCTAACAAGACTTTAGGCTTTTTGTTTGGCTATGTTCCCAAAACGGATCAATGTTTTCTTTAACGTATCGTATTTTCCTTTACCACATCAGTGGTAATTTCTTCCCCTTTATTCTCTAGGACCTACTCATCGTACTCTTCTTCCATCGTTGACCTAACAACGTCATTGTATTTGTGATCCCCATAGGTAGGAGAAATCATAAAGTCCCTAAAACATTGTACCTTATCAGTTCTTTGCTCTAAAAACCCCACCTCCTCCTTTACCATTTCACGGCGAACTAATTTTCCTATTATATAATTATCGTTTGCCACTCTGAAAGAAGAGTACACATATTACCAAACTAAGATCCTCAAACTAGTAAAGAAATTACGAAGTCTGATGTAGTTTTACAAGTGCTAAGTAGAGATTCGTTGCTCGTACTCTTTTAAAGATTTGATTTCAGATTAATAAAGAAAAATACTAAGACAAATTAATTAAAATTGATTTTTTTTTAACCAAGGAGAGAAGATTCTAGGGTTTTGGATTCCACTACTTCCAATATTTGTAAACTCAATAACAATTTCTTTGACAAATACTCATATTTTACTCAAAACAATTTTCGAACTCAATCTCATGCTTTGGAAGATATAACACTACAAGATCTTTTATTATGACTTTCGTCGCTATTCTAAGGCCTAATTTTTCTTCACTTATAAAATATCGGCATCTCAAACTACCCAAAACAGTTTTTATGAATCACATAAAGAAGAGAAAAATTTTAATAAATTAAAAACACAAATATGGAGTAAATATGCCAAAGAAATTAATTACTAAATATTACCCATCAAAAATAGTTTCCTCCAAAACCCTAGAGAATAGATTTAGCTACTCATAGAACCAAAATTGAAGAAAATTTAATTCATCATTGTATTCAAAAAGATATAAATAAGCTTACAATGATTTTGCAGTCGCTAAAGGTATTCAGCAAGGAAAAATGTTCAGCCACTTCAGTTGCTAAACGTCTTTCGCCACTGAACTAAGTACGATATAAGCCTTCTGTCTTTGATGAATGATAGATTGGTGCGACTGTTTTGGACAGGCTATGTTCTTCGTGTTCTTGAGTATGCACCAGCAGGTAAGCTTTCTGAAAATTTTATTTTCTCAATCCTAAGCCTAGATTTCTTCTCCAAGGTATCCGTATGACCACTTTTGGAACTCGTACAACCCCTTTATACAATGCAAGCTAAATTATCTCCCAAGTTATCTTATTTTATTCTTTTCTTTTCTTCCAGGGAAATAATCCTTCAGGATTGATTTATTTCTTTATTCTTCTTCTCCTACGCGTCTTTAAGTGCTCAACACTTACCAAACTCGATATATACGAATCCTACGAGGATATATCTTCTACAGATAACTCGAAAATTCCATAAACAAAAGCCGAAAATACTTCTCTTCCCCTGTTTACTCCAATCCGCGTCAACTTCCCTATTTTGTCGATTCTAAGTCATATACCATCCCTGTTTAAGTCAAACAGGATCAAACCAATCAATTTGAGCGATTAAATTGTATCAAACCCTTACCAGAATCTGTACAGAACTTTCTGGAGATGAACCCGATAATGGTAACTTCCCTGATTTGCTTTAAATGGATAATCCATCCCAACTGGATCGAATAACACCACCATAGCATCCCTGTTTAGTTGATATAAGCCAGAACAAACGATTTGAGCCATTGAGTCTCTCTTGAACATCTTCAATTATCGAACCCTACTTCTGCTTATTACTGTTTTGCTCCAATCTCGAATTATATTCAATTTTGATCGATTCAGTGACCATTACCATCTCTATTAATCTCAATGGAAGATACCCAATGAGTTTCAGCACTTTAGTCTCTTTCTAACTCCTTCGAAATTCAAACCCTAATCTGCCACTAACTGAAACCATTTTTCCCACCAAAATGTTGAAGATGATGTGCCCCTTATCCAACATATGGGGTGCCGATAGCAATCAGGGGTACATTTAGCAATTCCTGTGGTGCGAATAGCACTTTGTGGGGTACAAAGATAACTTTTGGGCTGTATATAGTGAAAAAATCTTGGGTGACTTTATCGACTCTCCTGGGACATTTCTGTGGGTGCCTTTAACACTTCTATGGGTGCTAGTAGTATCTAGAGCATCCATCGCTTACCTCTCATATTCACTTCTTTTCTTCAACACATCACTATGGCTGTCATGCTTTTCAGACATAACTCTCATTACTAAAGCAGGCATGCCTTTCAGATAGAAAAGAAGTAAATAATGAGAAATAAGTCCCCTCCAATAGCAGTTTCACATGAAATGACACTTTAGCCCTTTTAAGCGATGTTTCCTCTTATTTTGCTCCAAAGTACCTAAAACTCAAAATCAAACAAAAGATACATAATTTACATGAAAACATAGCAAAGAAAGCATAAACAATAGATAAATATCAAGGTGTTTTAGACACCTATCAAATTCCCCCACACTTAGACTTTGCTAATCCTCGAGCAAATCAAACTAAACCAATTTTAAAACATACAACTCCCTGTCGTTGAACGGTCACACTTAGCACGTATAACAAGCCTTTAAACCCCTAGGTTGCCATAGTGGACGAGTTATAGTCTCGGAAAGGTTTACCAGAGGTGTACCTACAAAACCTTTTATTTCAAACTCTAGCTATCTGTGAATAACTCAGGAATGACACTAAAGAGTCTCCTTGTTTGGCCTACTTTCATTGATCACAAGAGAAAGTACCCGGATGTGAGTCATATTCATATATATATATATATAAGTGATAGAGTTCTATTCAGAAAGTCGCACTATGGACATCAATAATCGGAATCACACAAATGAATAGATTAAGAAGATGGTAGAGATAGATAGTTCAAAACAATGTTGTTTAAGGTCAATGGTGTTTCCCATATCTGTCTGAAGGCCTCCGCCAAGATGAACCTATGAATCTAAATGGATTGAGATACTGGTCCGGACTAATATCAACACAGCTTGGCATATACATGGGAACCAGCGATCGATAATTTTATTGCACAATAATAAACTTTTCATTTTTCAATTTTCAATTTTCAATTTTCAATTTTCAATTTTCAATTTTTTTTTTTTTTTGGACTGCATGATTTGATCTTTTGGATCCAAGCGCATTCTTCTTGTCAGCAGATTACATGATAGTTCCCATGGATCCTGCGTTCCACGCTTGTTTAGGCGACGAAGACAAGGAAAACACACACATATTGCTATCCAAGTGTCATTTTTTTTTTCTTTACTTATTATTCCATTTGGTCTGATTGGTATGGTCTATTTATTATTTAGTAACTCAATCACTCTATTCCATCCTGGCATTGGTAACAATTTGATGTGTTGGGCCCTACCAAATCACCTAAAGAAACATATATTTTTCAAATAAAATAAAATAAAAACAAAACATAGTGTGATGATTCCATTATAACACCTGAACTATGTGTTTTCATGAATAGACTTTGTTATTGGATTCCTCAACTCCTACAACCAAGATGTTTCCATCCACTTAGACTAGTTAGTTTCATCCTAAATTGGCACAAATTTCTAGGCTTTTAAGTTTTTTTTATAAATTAAAAACTAACTAAAGGTTTTTCCCTCACCCCCAAACTCAAGCCTAACATTGTACTCAATGTTTCAAATCAAAGTGTAGTACCAAAAATATAAGTAACAAGAGGAATAAAGAGGTAAGTCAAATAGATAGTACCTGGATGAAGCAGAGCAATCCTTCCATGGAAGCAAGAAAAAAAATACAAAAAAAAATCCACTAATATACAACAAGAGGCGATGGGTTGCCTCCCATAAAGCGCTAAATTTAATGTCTTCATCCAGACTTTGTTACCCGTTAAAATTAATCTTGGTAGACAGGATATCTCAGCTCTGATTCTTCAATTGCAAGACTGGGTAACTCCAAGAATGGTTTCAACCATTGACCATTAACCTTGAAAATTTCTCCGTTCTTAGGATTTTCGACTTCAATTGCACCATGAGGAAAAACAATTTTGACAAAGTATGGTCTGGACCACCGAGACCTAAATTTACCAAGGAAAATATGTAAACGAGAATTGTAAAGGAGAACTTTCTGACCTGATTCAAATGTTTTTCGAATAATCGATTTATCATGAAATATTTTAGTTTTCTCCTTGTAAATTTTCGCACTCTGGTAAGAATCATTACGAATTTATTATAACTCATTGAGTTGCAGTCTACGGTTATCACCAGCAGTAGATAGGTCAAAGTTTAGCCGTTAATGGCCCAATAAGCTCGGTGTTATGATTCTACAGAAAAATGGCAGGCTTTATCAAAGACAAGTCTATATGGAAACATCCCTAATGGAGTCTTAAAAGCGGTTCGGTAAGCCCACAATGCTTCTATTAAGCGTAAAGACCAATTCTTTCGGGTAGGGTTTACGGTCTTCTCTAAAATATGTTTAATTTGCCTATTAGACACTTTAACTTGGCCACAAGTTTGTGGGTGGTAAGGTGTAGAAACCTTATGGGTAATGGAGTATTTCTTCATGAGCGTCTCAAAAGACCGATTACAAAAATGGGAACCTCCATCACCAATGTTTGCTCTAGGCATACCAAATCGAGAGGAAATATTGTCTCTAACAAACTTGATCACAACGTGGCGATTATTTTTCTTGGTAGAGATTGCTTCAACCCACTTAGACACGTAGTCAATAGATAATAAGATGTAAAAGTTTCCATAAGAATTGACAAAAGGACCCATAAAATCTATACCCCACACATCAAATATTTCTATTATTAGTATAGGACTAAGTGGCATCATATTATGTCGGGTCATCTTCCCTAACTTTGGACATCTATCACAACTTTGAAAAAATAGGTGGGAGTCCTTAAACAGTGTTGGCAAATAAAGACCGGATTGCAAAACCTTAGTAGTTGTTTTCTTAGAACTAAAGTGACCCCCACAAGCTCCAGAATTACAAAAAGTCAAGACAATGGAGATTTCGTTGTCAGGAATACAACGATGGATGATCTGATTCGGGCAGTGTTTGAATAAGTAAGGATCATCCCAGAAAAAGTATTTAACCTCAGACAAGAATTTAGCTCTATCCTGTTTAGACCATGGTTGGGCATTTGACCAGTTACCAAATAATTAACAATGTCGGCAAACCATAGTAACATATAGATGGAAAATAATTTTTCATCAAAGAAAGTGTGATGGATAGGTATCTTGGTAGGCTCGGAAAGATACCTACTATTGTGTATACTGCAAGTGCACAGTGTCGACAAGCAACACAGGGCAAGCACAGGTCGAACCACAGAGACTTGGAGAGTGTAGAAGTTGATTCTAAATCCTGATTCAGAGAGTAACCAAAAGGGGTTTGTTTTTGTCGATACGACGATATGATTTTCAAGTGATTTGAAATATTAAAAGTAAAAGATGCAAATAGCAAGATATGTAAACAATGATAATATGGATACTAGGGTATTCAAATCCACCAATAACCTATGATATGCATTCAACTTGTAATATTATTCTTGTCCTTATAGTAGATTCAAGTCAACCGTATAACTAAGGTGTTTCTCCAATGGATAATTTAATCACAACTAAAGTATTTCTCCAAAGCATTAATTGTCTAATTAAGCACAACTAATCTAAAGATCAATATTTGGTTAAGCATGAGTGGTAGCATAATCAACATAGAGATATTCTAACTACAATGGATACATGGCATACATTGTGAGAGCAAGATGTTGACAAACTTGGATTAAATTATATCTTTAAACAATTCTAAACTTTCAAGAACAAGATACAAGATATGAATACATACCAATGAGATTAGGGCTTCATCTAAACCCTAGTAAATGAAACTAGAACATGAAGAACATTACAACAAAACTTAAATTTGATAAACTAACATGAACAAGCTATTCTTGGATGGTTTTTCAACACAACAACCCTCTCTATTTATACACAAAATTCCCTCAAGCACTTGGATTCGAAATTTGGAAAGCATCCACTCAACAAAACATGTTTTCTTAATTGATGGATTGAATGGAATATATTTGGTTGTGGGAAACAAATTGGGAGTGATTGAGTGAGAGAATGGGGATGTTTTCTTTAATTGATGGATGAAATGGAATACAATGGGGGTGAGGTGGATGTTTGGAAAGAATCCAATGGGGGTGAGGTGGATGTTTTGGAAAGAATCTAATGGGGGTGAGGTGGATATGGATTTGGGTCTTGGGTTTTGGATCATGGGTTGTTTAATCCCATGAATTTGTAAACAGGTTGCCACTGATGCGCGAGCGGGTTGCAACGCTTCCAACTTTCTTCTCTTTTTGTCTTCTCAATTCTTCCAAGCTTTATTTAGTACTTAAAAACACAAAATTAATTAATACAAATATTTATTCTTGAAAATGGTAAAAATGCAGAATTTGGGATAATATATGACTTTGAAGCGCGAAAGATGAGTTAAGTGCCAATGAAAAGGTGTATGAATATGCAATATTTGGCACTCATCAAATACCCCCAAACCTGAATTTTACTTGTCCTCAAGTGAAACAAAATCCAGAAATCCTAACTATACCACTGTCATTTGGTCTCTCGAATGCATTTAGCGTATGCATTAAGCCTTTAAACCCCTAGGTGTCCCTAGTGGACGAGTTGTAGTCTCGTGAGGGCCTACCAAAGATGTACCCACAAAACCTTCTCCAATTTCAGAGCATCCATAGAAATGTCTTCGTCTTCGGTCTTCAACTGTAGATGATGAACTTCTGAATTTCGTAGAACCTTGACAATTTGTAATCAATTTTTTTTTTTTTTTTAAATTTTAGACCCGCTACACACTGATCATAATTTTTTTTTTTTTAGAGACCCGCTACACACTGGTCATCGATATCATACACAAGATCCGAGACAAAAAATATTTTAGGGACCCGCTTACACAGCTGGTCATCTCTTTTTTTTTTAGAGACCCGCTACACAGCTGGTCATCAGATATCAACAACACAAAAATGCAAAAGACTACAAAAGATCCTACAAAAGACCCGCTCCACAGCTGGTCATAAAAAATGCAAAAGACTACAAAGGATCCTACAAAAGACCTGCTACACAGCTGGTCATAAAAAAAATGCAAAAGACTACAAAGGATAACATACAAAAGACCCGCTCCACAACTGGTCATAAAAAGACTCAACGCTAAATGCAACTAAATGCAAATACTCCCCCAAACCTAAATCTAACATTGTCCTCAATGTTTCAAAAGATAACAGAAACAACAACAAAACGTGAGAACAAAACAGATTCAACTGAAAGAGAATACCAAATGCAAAAAGGTTGGTGCTAACCATAATTGAATGAATGCTATGAAAGCAAAAAATATGAGCACAAGACAAAAAGTTCGGTTAGCACACAAATATATCAACAAGATTCAAAATTTACCTACTAGATTATACAATGATGACTCCCCAAACACCAACAATCTAAAAAGTTGAGGATCAACCCAAAAGACGGAATGCGGAAACATCAACAGCCTTACATATTTATAACAGGACAACAATGCAAGTGAGACTGCATATGTGAACGAGTTACCCCCAAACCTAGATTTTCAATAGATATACTTTTGGGCACAAAATCTAACAATTTCAGTGGTGCATCATGCACAAGATCTAGTTCAAAGTGGATTTTTTCATGGATGGATGGGGAGACATGAGTAAACTCGAACTGTGGCTCATCAAAGGTATTATATTTAGCTTCAAAATAGTCCAAGAGGACTTGAGAGGCACACAGTTCCAATCCAAAGCTTGGAATTGTCCACAAAATGGGTTTGACAACCTCTCGGTTTACCCTAAGACAGTCATGTTGTGACTTAAGCAACGAATCATAACTCTCCAAGTTATTTTTATCTGTGTTACTATATGATTCAGCTTTCCCTAAGTCAGAAACAAGTACAACATCATGCTCATGCTCATAAAACATATCAATAAGACCCAAACACAATCATCCACTACAACTTTAGTTTCATGCATAGAATATCACAAGAAACATCACAAGGACTTAGGCATAGAATCGACACATCAAAGTTATTTTCATGCATAATATCATTGGTGTCTACAGGAAGATTCAAGATTTTCTAAGTCATACACAAGATATGTGTCATGCTCTTTTCACAGACAATTCCACAGGCTCAAGATCAGTATCACATGTATATGGAACACTAGAAGAAACATCATTCATTAAGGTCGAGGCAGAGAATCCAAATGTCTCTGAACCCAAAGGTTCGACAATATGTTCAGCAAAAACATGTTCTTCTAACATAACATCATCATCATCCTCATCATCAAAAATACATGAATGCAATGTCCTATTCAAAACCCTAGTTTCTCTAGTCCAGTCATTTACCTCTAGATTAGGCTCATTTTTAACATTAGCAGCCTGAGTAGGACTAAACACACTATTTTCAGAATGCAATTCATTAGGACTAACATTCATTTCACCCTGAAATTCCTCCCTCTCCTCATTTAGTGCATCAAGGATTTGACTCATTTTGAGTTCTAAACTCGCAAACCTTTGGTCAGTTAACGTTTGATATTGCACAAGGTTTTGATTAAATTCTAAAATTTCATTATGTTGTTCAATGAAAGGAGAGTCATCAATAGTAGGAAATTCATAATCAATGCAATATGGTTTATCATGCAATACACTCCTAGCATTATTTTGTTCGATGAGATTTTCCTCCACAGATTGAGAAGTACAAAATTGTTCAACTTCCCACTGTGGTGGATGATACATGAGTGCAGGGTCATTAGGGTCTATAAAATACTGATCGCAACCTTTGAAAGGTTGATTATGGTCCCAATGACTATCAACTTTGTAATCTGTTGGCATTTCATATTTTGGATTTTCATGATATTCTCTAGATTGCCTAAAATCATGCAAAATATAGCAATTCTCAGCAGGATGGCCTAAGCCTCCACATAAGGTACAAGCATAGATTTCAGATTGCCTAAACGAATTATATACGACATATTCATGCATTTGCATTTCTAAAGCTGCAGTTCCAGCTTCTAACTGGTCCAAAAGTGATGATTGTGAGAGTTGGGCACCTGTAAAGGTGTTCATTTTCACCCCCGTGGTGGATGATACATGTGAGTAGTTAATAGGGTCCATGTATTGATGCTCAGACTGTGAAAATGTCCATAAAAATCCCTATAACTATTGACATCATGGTCTCGTTGAGTTTCATAATGTGAAGCATGCCCGTAAGCAAGCTCTCTCGATGGATTTGTTTCCATCCCCACCTGCACTGAATCCCGACATGATCTCTAACTAGCACTAGGCTTGTTGCGAGAGATTGGGATGTACACACTGAAAACAGACCAATATTTTTTTTTTTCATTATTGTTTTTTTTTTTTTTTTTTTTTTTAAGCCCGTTCTCTAATTACCTCGCATACATTAGAAAAACAAAATAAAAGAAGAAAAATCATAAACGGAAGGGAAGTTCTATGCAATCGCAAACAAGGCTGACTCTACCACAGAAAACCTACTGATTTTTAGCAAACAAAAAGCATGATGGTTCCACTTAGATTGTTTTCTAGACCAGCTTCTAATCCTTCGAAATGGAATTCGTTACAATCTGAGAAAACTCCTCTGAAATCAATCCGAGTTTAAGTAAATTGAATAGAGGCGAGGGAAGCTGCAGGAGCTTTGATACCCAAGGCCTCACCGCATTCCAAGGCGGCGCAGTCACGCATTCAATTTACAGAAACCGTCATGAACTTTGAAGTATGCTTAGAGAGTAACCAATATTTTTCGAACGACTCTCCTACTAAGCTCGTTACCTTATAGGTCTCGTTTTATTTCAAATTTTAATGCTTAGGTTCACGTTAGGTATTGTTTTCCTAAGGCGGGCAAGAAGAGAACGGTGATGAAATCCGAACCCTTATCTTGTATGGCCATCCCTTGCCCTTTACTAGGAATATAAAGCAGCCGTATTCAATTCCTCAACATATATGCAAACGAAGGAATACAGGAACTCGCTAACAAGGGATTCGCGAGTGTTTCGACAAACTTACCTCCCGTTCCAGGGATGAACGGGGATGAACCGTTGTTGATGAACGACTCCAATGTCAAAATCATGAACGAACTACAAGAGGGGCCGAGGTGATATTGTAATCACCGTCCTTCTCTGCAAACAGTTGATATTTAATAATACCCTTCCGTAGGTTTAAAAATAAAAATAAAAATAGAATGTCCAAGTCCAAAGTCCAAAATAAAGTGCAAAAGAAAAAAAATTACAAGAGTAGAGAATCAGCTAATACAATCTAAAAATAAATAAAATAAATTTTTTTTTTTTTAATTTAAAATAAAAAACTTCTTTTCGCTTCTTTCCAAGGACAACGGCCAAGTCCACTAATAGGAACAACGAGATAGTCCACGAGCGTGCTTGAAATTTTACTGATTAGACCTTGTTGAGCTCAAAAGAGGTAGTTAGGGTTTCGAAGTTTTAAAGCAAAAGCAAAACAAATTTTTTAAAAAAAAACAAAAATTAGTGTAAAATTGGCTGTGAACAATAATATGTGAACAAGGGTGATATGTTGGATAGTTTTGTTCTGAACAGAGCTCAAAAGAGGTATATTTTAAAAACAAAAAAACAAAAAATTATGAAAAATTGAACAATAATATGATGATATGCTACAGTGATATGTGAACAATTCCAGGAGATGAAAAATGAATAGTGACATGAGATGAAAAATGAACTACACCACTACCGAGTCCCCGGCAACGGCGCCAAAAACTTGGTAGGCTCATCAAGGTTACAGGATAAATGGTCAGCTACTACATTTTCAGACCCTTTCTTATCACGAATATCTAGAGTAAATTCTTGGAATAACAATACCCATCTAATCAACCGAGGTTTGGAGTCCTTCTTGGAAAGGAGACAATTGAGAGCAGCATGATCAAAATAAACTATAACCTTAGACCCTAGGAGATATGATCTAAATTTCTCCAAAGCAAAAACTATGGCTAACATTTCTTTCTCAGTGGTTGTGTAGTTTAACTGGGCATCGTTTAGGGTCCTACTAGCATAATAAATCATACTAGGTGCTTTATCAAGTCGTTGGCCAAGGACATCACCAACCGCATAATCGGACGCATCACACATGAGTTCAAATGGGAGGTCCCAATCAGGTAGTTGGATGATATGGGCTGAAGTCAACAATGATTTTAGCTTCTTAAAAGCTGCAACACAATCATCAAACACAAAGGAAGTATCTTTATCAAGTAGGTTAGATAGGGGTAAAGCAATCTTCCTCTAGTCTTTTATGAAACGACGATAAAATCCATCATGGCCAAGGAAAGATCTAACATCTGTTATATTCTTAGGTGGTCTTAATTTTGAAATTAGTTCAACCCTGGCTCTATCAACTTCTATTCCCTTAGAGGACACTACATGTCTTAACACTATTCCAGATTTAACCATAAAATGACACTTTTCCCAATTAAGGACTAAGTTCTTTTCCTTACAACGTTCTAGAACTAGTGTAAGGTGGTGTAAGCATTCATCGAAAGAGGATCCAAAAACTGAAAAATCATCCATAAAGACCTCGAGAAATCGCTCAACCATGTTCGAAAAGATACTTAGCATGCAACGTTGGAATATTGCGGGTGCATTACACATCCCAAAATGCATACTCTTGTAATCAAAAGTACCAAATGGACATGTGAAGTTTGTCTTCTCTTGGTCTTCCGGGGCTATAGGGATTTGGTTATAACCACAATATCCATCTAGGAAACAATAATGGCTACGTCCATCTAATATTTCTAATATCTGGTCAATAATGGTATAGGAAAGTGGTCTTTCCTAGTTGCTGAGTTCAGCTTACGGTAGTCTATACAAACTCTCCACCCGGTAGTAACACGGGTAGGGATCAATTCATTGTTCTCATTCACAACTATTGTAATCCCAGACTTCTTTGGGACAACCTGGACAAGATTGACCCATTTACTATCAGATATGGGGTATATGATACCCGCATCTAATAACTTGAGCACCTCAGTGCGGACAACTTCCTTCATATTATAATTCAAACGTCTCTGTATTTCTCTTGAAGTTTTGGCACCTTCTTCTAGGTAGATGTGGTGCATATAATCAACAGGACTAATTCCTTTCAAATATGCTATAGTCCACCCAATGGCATCTTTGTGCTCTCTAAGAACACTAACTAGTCTACTTTCCTGATCACGCTCTAAGTCAGAGGAAATTATGACATGAAGAGTATTTTCATTACCAAGAAATACATATTTCAGTGTATCTGGTAGCATCTTTAATTCATGGGTGGGTGCCTTAACCGATGATGGGAGAGATTTATCTATGGTTGGTGGAAGAGGTTCTGGTTTAGGTTGTCATTTTCCATAATTTATTACTGTTGTGAAATCTAATAACGCATTAACCTCTTCAAAATGTTTATCCTCATCATAGTTGGCTCCAAAGTGGGCTAAGCACGCCTCTAAAGGATCGCTAACACTATTAGTGGTAAAGGTATTCTCGACTAGAGAATCAATCATTCATATAGACTCATAGTAACGCCCTAAAAACGTTCAAAGGAATTTTCTGATTCCCAAAGAAAAAATTTACTAGGCATGTTTGACAATGTATGACTGCATTTGCAGTGGCTAGAAATGGATGACCTAGGATGATTAGGATATTTATATCTTGACTAGAGATAGGTTGGGTGTCTAAAATCACAAAGTCAACTGGATAGATAAAGTTTTCTACCTGAACCAAAACGTCTTCAATAATTCCACGTGGGATTTTGACCGACCTATCGGCTAACTGTAGTGTTATCCTAGTTGGTTTCATCTCCCCTAGTCCAAGTTGTTCATATACTGAGAAAGGTAAAATATTCACACTAGCCCCAAGATCTAAGAGAGCATTGTTTATCGTTTGGGTACCTATGGCACATGTGACAGTAGGACAACCAAGATCTTTAAATTTAATTGGGTACTTTTGTGAGATTATGGAACTAACTTGTTGGGTTAAAAACGCATTTTTTTGGACACTCGCATCTCTCTTGACGATACACATCTCTTTTAGGAACTTGTCCATAGCCGGTAATGTTTTATTGCATCTAACAAGGGACGGTTTACCTTAACTTGCTTAAAGATGTATAGGATTTCAGCATATGTACTAGGCGTTTTCTTAGCGAGTCTTTGAGTAAATGGTGCGGGTGGTATGTACACTCTCTCAGAGATATCTTCCTCACTTGGAATCTTAGAACACTCAGGCCCATTAGGGTCTTTAGACGAAGTTTGGTCAACCTCAGTCTCTTCGGCTGGACTACTATGCCCAGGTGGTTCTACCGAGTTTTCTAGAGCTTTACCACTCCTAAGGGTGATAACTTATTTGACATGTTCATTGTGGCTAGAACTACCCGACCCATTAACCTGGTTAACTCCTTTCGTATTTAGAGTCGTTTGGCTAGGAAATGTCCCATTATACCTATCATTTAACCTGTTTGAAAGTTGACTTATTTGAGTCTCTAAGTTTCTAATAGCTTGGGCATTATTTTTCTGGTTATGCTGACTCATTAGGACAAAGTCATCGAACTTTTGGTTGCTTTGGACAACACTTTGATCTAAAAGTTTCATGGATTCTTCTAAATATGTCAACTTATGATCAACTGGGCTTGATTCTTAGAATTAAGTTTGATTCCTATGAAAACCTGGTGGTGGGTTTCTAGATGGGCTACCTTGTTGGGCACCTTTAGACCAAGAAAAATTGGAGTTATGTCTCTAACCAGGGTTGTACGTATTATAATAGGGATCAAACTTGGGTCCACCCTCAAATTTAGAGTTCATACCACCTGAGGTATAGTATGACTTTGGTCACCACAAATGGTACATGGATAAGTTCTGGGATCACTGTTACAGCTCATAGTCTGGGTAGACCTTTGGTTCATTTATAATGCCTCTAGACTCCTAAGTATGTCAGACTCATTATCAACTCTATTGACCCTATGGATAGGGTTCCTAGTTATTTCGGGCTCCTCCATTGAAGCTCATTGACTAGTCTTATCATCAAACTCAACGATCTCGTCAAAATATTCATCTGGGTCTTGATGGGTAAATTATCCACCACTAATTATTTATACCTACATTCGGGTTTCACTATCAAGACCTTCATATAAGATTTGGGCCATGTGGGCTTTGTCAAAGCCATGGTGCGGGCATTGGTACAACAATTCATCAAACCTTTCTATGTAATCATGTAGGCTCTCACATATTTTATGCTTAAAGGTTTGGATAGACTGCCTAACAGCAGCAGTCTTGTGGTGTGGATAGAACTTCTTAACAAAGGCCTCTACAAGGCCATCCCAGGTGGTGATTGATTTAGAAGGAATGATATGATACCACTCATTGGCTCTCTCTTCTAGGGAAAAAGGAAACAAACGCAACCTAAGAACATATTTTGTGAAGTTCGGGTAATTCATTGTGTCACATATCATTTCAAAGTCCCTTACGTGGGTATACAGGTTTTCATTCTCTATTCCCCTAAATTTACGCATCATGCCAACTGTCCCAGGTTTAATATCAAACTTAACGGTAGTGGCCGGTAAAACAACCCTAGGTTCATGTATTAATCTAGATGGGTTCAAACGGTCCCTAAGAGTTTTGGTTGGTGGAACCTCACCATCATTTTCATTAACCATCTTGGAAAAAATCGAAGTACCGCCTATATCCGTGTAACGAGTCGGAGTCAAATTAAAAAGGTCGTTTTCCTCAAGTCTATCTCCTACCTGTTTCCAACGTCACATACACAAGCAAGAGTACTAGTGAAGCAAGAAAATCGTGCACATGCAAATGCAGGGTTTACTAAATTAGGTAAGCTTGGGCTACCTCAGCAAAATATACCTAAAGGTACGAGACTGAGGTTTGTAGAATTTCGGCTTGTAACTCCCGAATGGCCCAAGGCACGGGTTCAGCATACTTTTCCACGAGTTTCCTAAATTCGGTAATATGACGATGCAATTGGTGTGTGCAACGTGTATTTTTTGAAAAAAAATTTAAAAATTAAATAAAGGAAATATACACAAAAGGAAATAAAATATAAAAAATAATAAAATTTGGGTTTTGTTACTTACCACTTTTGGTAGGCAATTCCACAATATATAATATTACCTGCACAATAAAAAAAAGAAAAATACCCAAGTAAAATCAAAGAAAATAAAATATAATAAAACTAAAAAGAAAAAAGAAAATAAAAATATAAAACCTAAAACCTAACCTAATGGCAAGTCCGCGTTTGCGGCGCCAAAAACTGATGTAGTTTTACAAGTGGTAAGTAGAGATTCGTTGCTCGGACTCTTTTACAGATTTGATTTCAGATTAATAATGAAAAATACTAAGATTGAAGAATTGTCTAACTAACTATGATGTTAACAACAAAATAGGTGGTTTGCTTTTCCATAGGGTAGGTTTGGCTATCCAGAAGGGCGTTGGGGCACAACTTGTTGCCCGACTCCCACCCATTAACATGTAAATACTACTATTTGGTAAGACAAATTAATTAAAATTGATCTTTTTTTTAACCAAGGAGAGAAGATTCTAGGGTTTTGGATTCCACTACTTCCAATATTTGTAAACTCAATAACCATTTCTTTAACAAATACTCCTATTTTACTCAAAAAAAAAATCAAACTCAATTTCATGCTTTGGAAGATATAACACTACAAGCTATTTTTTTATGACTTTCGTCTCTATTATAAGGCCTAATTTTCCTTCGCTTATAAAATATCGGCATCTCAAACTACCCAAAACAGTTTTTACGAAGCATATAAAGAAGAGAAAATTTTTAATAAATTAAAAACACAAATATGGAGTAAATATGCCAAAGAAATTAATTACTAAATATTACCCATCAAAAATAGTTTCCTCCAAAACCTAGAGAATAGATTTAGCTACTCATAGAACCAAAATTGAAGAAAATTTCATTCATCATTGTATTCAAAAAGATATAAATAAGCTTACAATGAATCTGCAATCGCTAAAGGTATTCATCAAGGAAAACTGTTCAGCCACTTCAGTTGCTAAACGTCTTTCGCCACTGAACTAAGTACGATATAAGCCTTCTGTGTTTGATGAATGATAGATCTTTGCGACTGTTTTGGACAGGCTATGTTCTTCGTGTTCTTGAGTATGCACCAGTAGGTAAGCTTTCTGAAAAATTTATTTTCTCAATCCTAAGCCTAGATTTCTTCTCCGAGGTATCCGTATGACCTCTTTTGGAACTCGTACAACCCTTTTATACACTTCAAGATAAATTATCTCCCAAGTTATCTTCTTTTATTCTTTTCTTTTATTCCCGGAAAATAATCCTTTGGGATTGATTTCTTTATTTAATTTTCTTCTCCTACGCGTCTTTGAGTGATCAACACTTACCAAACTCGATATATACGAATCCTACAAGGATACATCTTCTATAGATAACTCAATGTTTCCATGGGCAACCCTCGTAGAAATCCAAAGATTTCAATTTTTCCTCATAGAAAGTCAAGGTTTGAAACTTGCTAAATAGACGGACAAAATCGGTTGTCCGTCCATGTTTTTTAAGTTTCATATTTTCATTCCAAGTTCACCCCTCAACCATAGTTAATATGAGCCAACTATAGTTAATTTTTAAATATACTTTTTGTAACCCGAATCTTATATGGGTTAGTCATGTTTTTGTAACCCGAATCTAATAAGAGTTTTGTTTCCCTGGAACTTATCCTTGTTTACCTCATATTTTTATCTCGTTCTTCTCATCTGTTTTCCTTTTCTTTAGTTAGTCACTCCGTTACTCGCGTTTTTTCTTCTTCTTATTTGTATTGTATTTTGTCACTGAAATCTTTTTTAGCTTCAAAGCCAATCAAAATCCAATGTTTCCTGAACCATGATTGCTGACAAAAAAATTACTTATGGAAAGTTAGAACTTGCTATTGGTATTATGCTGAATGCATAATCTTAGAGATATAAGGCCATGGACCTAACTCTCTTCCGAAAGTGGCTTGTAAACGAAGCTCCTTTTTAATTTATACACTCTACAAGTTTTGAGTTCCCTTGTGTCATTTTGATGGTTGCGGTCGGTTGTGTATATAACTTTTGTTTTGTTTTATAATGCCAGGATGCCTCTTTTCCTCCAGTGCGTCATTGTAATCGTATGATGCAGTGTTATTCATGTGGGGTGTCGAAAAAACTGCGTCTTAGATAGAGATATTATGGAATTTCTCCAATGATGTACGAATGAGTCTCCCTGGATACATTTCTGAGGTTCGGTTACTCGTGAACATGATTTACTATTACCAGTAGCGGCATTTGCGACATTTGTATCTCTAGCAAAATCTAGATTTCCTTGAAGTGTATGGTACTCCGGATTTATGATCTGAATGTGTTCTCTTACTTGTGTTACTTTCTGTATGCATAATTACTCTAGTATTCAGTCTTAGTTTAACGATTGATTTTGTCTATGATGTATACTGTGACTTCTGGTGTTTTAGGTATTAACTCTCTGTCACTCATTTTAATTTATATGACCGTTAGGATCAATTACCCATTTAATTTATAAGATCAGCAGACTAATTTACCCTATTTTTTTATATGATCTTCTTAAAGGGGTTCCTAATTTATTTTATACATCGTTCACAAAGGGGTACCCAATTTATTTCATGCGACCTTCGGTAAACTATTATACGTTTATTCATGTTGTATGGATAGTGAACTTTATTGAAAAATGCACGAAAACTAAGTAAACCAATAAAAATAAAAATCACCATCCATGATGGCGAAGCTATGTCTACTCTTGACTGGAGTCACACTTCATGCCATAACGGTTTTCATATCCCAGTTGAAATGATAGCACACCTATCACATATGCATTAAGAAGGAACACTTATAAGATAAAGACAATGAGTTTTATTCTCTGAAGTTTAAGCTTCAGTGTATACAGATTCATAAAACAGAAATTGAAGAGAATAAAAATATACATTAACGAAAGGAAACTGAAAAGATATCAATATAATTAACCCACATAGTTTGAACAATGAAACTTGTACTAATCCAATGGTGATATGCTTACAACGATTTTACTTGCAGTATATGTTGGTTTCTACAGGTTTAAAATCATCTTGTTTAAGCAATCTTGACAAGAGATTTTAAGGATGACGGTCTCTCAAAATGTTCAGATCATTGATGAAATATTTTTGAACAAGTGATGGGAACAATGCGTTTGTAAGACTTCGGTCTGCCCAAACCCAATAATTTTTATGCTTCCCTTTTCAGTAATTTGATGAGTTTCTTATACATTGCATTATGTAACTTCAAGCAACCTTGCAGATGTATAATTGTTCCATCATTAGACAAGTAAATCTCTGGAATCACGATTGAACTATTATCAATAATAGTTACATCACTTTTGCGCTGATAAATCTTACCTTAAGTGATAAAAATTATCCACGGTAACAAATACAAGTATAGCTTTCTTAGTCAACAGTCATCCACAGACCATTTTAGACTCGACCATATCTTTAGTGTATGATGAATATCACATGATATAACTAGTCTCCAAATCCAAGATGCACATGTGCTCTTCCAGACCTTCCCCTAATTCATGTTGTACAAAAATTAGTTTAATACTATTAGTGTTACATTTTTGCATTGGACAAAACAAAATATAACACAGCCGTATGCTTAAATAGAAAAATAAAAGAACTCGCCAAATAACGCATATATTACACCATCAAAAATAGGTTCTCTTCCACCGGATAAAACAACACTGGATGTCCAAAAAAACTTGGTAAAGTTGAGATCTCATTGTAAATACACAATTATAAATTTAAGCAAAATCAAAGTTAGCTAGAGCTATGGTGTCATCTATTCTCTAGCCTACAAAATTCATATCACACTGAAGACGACTGAAAACAAACTAATTTTAGATAATTAAATGCACAAACTAATTTAGTGAATACTTGTTCATCTAAAAAATTTAGACTTTAGAATCTTAACATATATTCTTAACGGTATTGCTTCTACTTTTATTTATAATACCCAAGTAGACACACCTGCACTTTTTTCTGGTCGAAGGACATGCATGCAAATAGCCTTCACACATCTTCTATTCAGATAAGTATGCATCCTTGGGATGAGGATTAGTCGGTTGGAGCTATCTATGCACACATGTCCATTTTCGACTAAACAAACTGGAGAGTATGAAGGTTTAACCCTTACAATATATAAAATAAATCAATAAATTACAAGGGATTCACTACAACGACACATATCCAATGCAGACACACATCATTAGGATGAACTTTAGTGAATGAAACACATGTCCAGTCAGATTTGCAAGTAACTAGAATTCGAAGATAGAAGGACTATAAGAAAGTTACCAAACTCAAAGTTAGTCTGTAGAGATTGATGTTCAGCGACATCAAATCTATCTTTAGCAATGAGCCCGTTTCAACCAAACATCATTACCCCATAAACATAGTATTTGGAATTTAACATGCAAGTACAATTAAAATTGTACCGAATGTCCGCAGCGTGAATAAAGGTGAAATTGTCAAATTGCTTTCCAAATTTAAGTCCATATCCAATCCAAAATCTTAGCTAGCTAAAGAACAACACCAAGTGACATAATGCGGTATTCTAGAGGAAAGCATCAAACAGACAAGTAAACATATCCAGAAATCATGCAGTTTCAAGTAACTCCACTTTTCTAAGGAATTTCATCAAACACTTTCAAGGTTGTTTTGACAACTATATTAAACGATAAAAACCTGAACTATCAAAGACTTTCACAATCCATTTTTCAACTCTCACCAGGAAGGTTTTTAAACCCCCACAAAACCAAAACATCAAATTAATCCTTAAAAACTCTAAAACCATAATAACAAGATAAGATTACGACCGAGGGGTTTTATGTTCACTTACCATCTATTATCCTATACATAAACCCCTTAAGTTTATCTAACTGACCAAATTGCACAATAAAAAACCTTAAGCATTTTCTATCATGTATAAAGTTTTTATAATTGAATGATAAATTAATGTTGAGCAAAAAATGAAATTATACAACCGTGGAAACTTAAAATTAAAAAGGGTGAAAGAGGATACGAAAAGAAAAGAAAATTCTACAAAATACCTTACTTTTAATCTTGGATCTATGGCTTTTTTGAGCTCTTAATTAGATCACCTTCATCATTGCTGTCATTTAAAATTGACTAAGTTATATTCCAAAACTATGAGATCTCTTCTCATGGAAAACAGTTTCATCTGACAGAGAGCATCAAACATGCATTTTTATTCAAGGGTAACTTAATGAGTACGGGTTCAGTTTACGGGTATGGCTTATTACTATTAATTTCACCCATGTAAATGTTTGGTTAGGTTAACAATTTAAGGGACTGCAACGTCTTTTCAAACCGATTTTTCTCCAACAAGCTCCATCGACTCGACTCTGTCCATCTACTTAGCAAAAAGAAAACCTTGTATGTCTGCTGCGCAAAGTAGAAACTTTTGGATTTCTACGAGAATATCCCAAATTCCATAAACAAAAGGCGAGAATACTTCTCTTCCCCTATTTACTCCAATCCAGCGATTAAATTGCATCAAACCCTTCCCAGAATCTGTACAAAACTTTCTAGAGATGAACCTGATAATAGTAACTTCCCTGATATGGTTCAAATGGATTAGCCAACCCAACTGGATCGAATAACACCACCATAGCATCCATGTTTAGTTGATATAAGCCAGACCAAACGATTTGAGCCATTGAATCTCTCTTAAACAACTTCAATTATCGAACCCTACTTCTGCATATTACTGTTTCGCTCCAATCTCGAATTATAGTCAATTTTGGTCGTTTCAGTGACCATTACCATCTATGTTAATCTCAATGGAAGATACCCAATGAGTTTCAGCACTTTAGTCTCTTTCTAACTCCTTCGAAATTCAAACCCTTAATTATCTACCACTGACTGAAACCAGTTTTCCCACCAAAATATTGAATTCAAAATGTTGAAGATGATGTGCCCCTTATCCAACAGTTGGGGTGCCGATAGCAATCATGGGTACATTTACCAATTCCTGGGGTGTAAATATCACTTTGTGTGGTACAAAGATAACTTTTGGGTTGTATATAGTGAAAAACTCTTGGGTGACTTTATCGACTCTCCTGGGATATTTCTGGGGGTGCCTTTAACACTTTTCTGGATGCTTTTAGTAGTTTCTCGAGCATCCATCTCTTACCTCTCATATTCACTTCTTTTCTTCAACACATCACTATGGCTGTCATGCTTTTCATACATAACTCGCATCACTAAAGCAGACATGCCTTTCAGATAGAAAAGAAGGAAATAATGAGAAATAAGTCGCCTCCAATAGGAGTTAAACATGAAATGACACATTAGCCCTTTTAAGCGACGTTTCCTCTTATTTTGCTCCAAAGTACCTAAAACTCAAAATCAAACAAAAAATACATAATTTATAAGGAAACATAGCAAAGAAAGCATAAACAATAGATAAATATCAAGGTGTTTTAGACACCTATCAAATTCGAAGTCGAATAATAGAAACTTTTATAAGGTTCTACCATAAATTTGAAGATTAATTTTTTTACGAAAATCCAAATACATATGAGTATCCCGAGTATAAAACATATTTGATGAAGTAACGAAATAAAAGTAGAATTAACAAGGACTGCTTTGTTTTAGGGTGTCCGAGGATTGAAGAACTTAAAAGGTTTTGGTATTCGTAACATTATTTACATCTTTTGAAAAATGAATCCATAACATTCTTGCACTCCATGAAAATTAAAAAACAATTCGCAAAGTTTAAATATACATACTACTAGTTTGTGTATATTTATATTAGAGTTCTTTAGGCCATTTAATATTGGGCATGTTTAACCATCCACTTCCGAAACCCTGTAAAATTTTCATTCATTGGTTATTAGGTTTTCATTAAAAAAAACTCCCCCCAAATTGCTCCCCCCAACCACCACCACCGCACAAAACT
The DNA here is from genome assembly GCA_023529315.1 of Papaver bracteatum. Lineage (NCBI taxonomy): Eukaryota > Viridiplantae > Streptophyta > Magnoliopsida > Ranunculales > Papaveraceae > Papaver > Papaver bracteatum. The sequence continues at coordinate 101,237 of JAJJWX010004463.1, read as the reverse complement.
TATACAGTAGTTCATCATAACTTTTATACTGGTGCCCAATGGATTCTTCAAAAAAAAAAAATGGATGATGAAGAATATCAAACTGAAACCCTGGTTTGGTTGTGTTAATTGAATTATAGCATAATTATATCTCTTTCCAAAACCGAAGTAAGTGTTGATATTCTCATAATTTTTCGTTGATTTTGATTGAAATCATGTCCATCAAACTAACCTAACTTATACTTATGTTTAGATGATGTTGTTGTTGATAGTCTTTAGAAAAATACTTGTGCTCCAATTTATGTTTTTATGATGCATTGTATGGACAAATTACATCTAGTTAAAGGGATATTGATTTCAATGTAGATGCTTGTGAAAGTCTACGCAACAACCACCCGAAGACTGAGGAATGATATTGTTTTCTATTATGGTTGTGTTTTCTCTTCTCATTTTCAGAATACAGGCTCCAATTTATTCGGATGTTACTATGGCTTCATATCCAAGCACCATAGAATTGGAATCATCAAACCGGATGGTAAGGTTGTTATCCTGCGCATGGTGGTTATAAAGAGAAAACTTATGATCTTGCATTTAGACATTTCCTTGTTTCACGGTTGTATGTTTTATATTCGACAACCAAAGATTTCACTTGTTTCATTTTATATAGGGATGTTAAGAAATATTGTTAGTTTCCTTCGGCTTATCTTATATTTTTGGAGATATATGTCAAGTACATGATTAGTTGTACCTCATCTTATGAGAGATGCATGATTATGTTTAAAACTTTTATTCGTTCATTTTTGCTAATCAGAGTTTTGACCCAGACTTCTCATTTTACCAGTTTATTAACTCCAAGGAAGCTAATTTCGCTAAAGATGCCTTATTTGCAAAATACCCTGAAATGATGGGTAAAAGAAACTCTCAATCTTCTATTTTCTAGTTAGATGGTTTGTGTTGTGTTTTGTTTAACTCATTTTCAAGACTCACTTAAACAAATGAATCGTATACTGAAATAAACGGAACCCAGAGACCGAAATAGAGAAATGTAAAGGGATAAGTTTTATTGCTATTCAATTCTTCTTACAAAGTCCGAGCAACTACATCTATTAATAGTTGAAGAATGAGCTAAGTCGGTATAAAGAGATAAGCATCACTAGTACAAACTGTCACATAGGCCACATTTTCAGATCAAAAGCCTAGCCACACCAAAATATTTTTTCGTGGCTACATGCATAGATTGTTGTTGTGGTCACGTTGATCACTTTCATGTAGCCATAGGATTGTATTTGTCCATGGTTTTAAGTATAAACCCATGACATGTAGCCATAGATGGGTATATGGTCACGTTAACCAATTGTGTGTGTGTCTAATGCGTAGGGTGGCAACAGACACGCCTATTCAGCCGAGGCGGAAAACAAAATTATTTGGCCACTTTAATTCTTTTATGTGTCCAAAATGTAGGGTTCATTAGACACTTTAATTTTCCGAGGAAAAATCAAATATATTAGCCACTAGGATTATTAAGAAATAGACACAGTTGTCCAACATGTCCAAAGATAGATGTTTGTACCCAAAATCACTTTTGGGCACGAAACAAGATGAATGGGTTGTTTGGTGTGCTTTTAGGGTTTGGAGATGAATTGAAAGGCAAATGATCAGACACAAGTTTTAACATGGTTCGGCATGGTTTCCTACATCCACGGGTGAATCCCCTTGGGGAGTATTTTTTCATTGATAATTATATTACATTCTGTTTTCTCTCTTATTGGCTACCCCCCTCCTCTGATTTGTGCTCTTCTCCCTTTTATACAGTTTTCCATCTAATTTTAATTATAAACATAAATTGCATTCAACTTCCCATTTATGCTTTCGTAGCAAATACGCATGAAACTGCCCTCTTTATGCCTCCATCATAAATCCGCATGAAACTGCTGTTTTATGGCTCCATGATAAATTTGCATGAAACTGCCCCTTTATGTCTCTATGATAAATTCTGCATGGATGAAACTGCTGGAATTCAATGGTTGTAACTGCTGGAATTCAATGGCTGAAACTGCACATTTATGCTTTCATGATAAATTCTGCATAAATGATGGCTGGTAGTATTGGTGGACATTTGCTGGCGGAACAGCTGACTACGCGGGTATGGGTTGTCTTGATGGTTGACAGGCATGATGGCTGGCAGTGTGGACGGAAACTGGTTGGCAGCATGGTTTGGATGCATGAGTAGAAGCTGGCTGGCAGTGCGGATGAGCTTTTCGTCTGAGAATTGGTTAGCAGCGTTGCTAGCTACAAGACCGAAAATTGGCTAGGGGTGCGACCGACTTCGATAGTTGATCGACGGTTGACTTTGACCATTGACCTTGATCGGACGTTGTCTTTAACACTTGACCGACTTTGACCATTTGACCGGTGTTGACCATTGACCGGTCTATGTAGACTGGTGGGCTGCCTTGGTTGAATGGTTAGCGGGCTCGGATGATGACCAAAAGATGATTCAAGTATCAATTTGGCCCATTAAGTGGTATTTTTACTTATGGTACAAGCATCTCCCCCTCTTAACCTCCAACTTGTTGGGGGTTAATAAAAATATGTTTTCCTTAGTCAATGGTAGAACTCGCCCCCAAGTGTGGATTATTGATGTCGAGGTGATTGGCGAACTTCCCTTGTTGTTTGCGGAAATCATAATCAAGACGCCCCCAAGTGAGGCTATTGTGGCTGGGGAATCGACAGGAAACAGTTGAGCATGAACCATTGTTGTTATGCAAAATCTGAACTGAAGTCTGAACGCAATGAAAGCACGATACTTGAGCGGAGTGATGAGCGGTAACATCATTGAGCGAAGTTGGCCTGCAGCAGCTGTAATCAGTTGGACTGCGGGAACAACGAGCATATCTATAATGCATCAGCTGGAATGCAGCAGCAACGAACAAAGTTCTGCCGCAGCAGCTGCGTTCAGCTGAATTTCCGGAACTGCGATCTGCTGGAATGCAGCAGCGACGAAAAAAATTCCACCGCAGCAGATACGGTCAGCTGGACTACCGGAAATGCGAGCAAGGATGGACTGCATCAGCTGCGATCAGCTGGAGTGCACCAGCATCGAACAAAGTTCCTCCGCAGCAGCTGCGATCAGCTGGAAAACAGGAACTGCGATCAAGGCTGGACTGCATCAGCTGCGATCAGATGGCACTAGTAGAAAAATGGTCTTAGGTGACAGTTAAAAACTGTCACCGAAATACTTATGTGACAGTTTTGAATTTTTTTTTGCACTGTCACCAAAGCCTCTGTTACGAAAGGTCTTTAAGAAACTGTTACAGAATCAAGACTATAGATAACAGTTTCTTCATAAACCTGTCGTTGTTGACAGCTTATGGTAACATTTTCTAAAAGGAACTGTCATGAGAAAGTCAATTTCGTATACTAAGATAACAGTTTTTCCATAAACCTGTCATAGTTGACAACTTATCGTAACATTTTCTATATAGAACTGTCATCATAAGCCAAGTTTTTTTCATAGAAACTCACTTACAGTATCATTTTTTAAAAGAACTGCCATTATAAACTCATTTTAGTATGAGTTTTGAGAGCAACCTGTCACAGTATGAGTTTTGTGAACAACCCACATCAGCAGATCTAAGGTAGCAGTTTCTTCATGAAACTGTCATCGTAAATCCTAATATATGACAGTTTCTTCAAGTAACATATCTTATATACGATTGCTTGTTTTTCCATTAGATAGATGGTCAACAATAGTATGGATAAATGAAAATTAAATAAATAGAGGAATATATATTGATTTAAACAAAATTGTTTCTACAGACTCACTTATACAAATGGAATATAGTATATAAGTAATTAGCATCACTATCAGCCATTTGTGTAAAAAAAAACAATATCAAACGCTATAAGCTCACGACAAGACCGTACATGGTGAGGGATCCTTCATAAGGAGACACCCACACAGCAAAGTCGATCCCACATTTCTTGAACAAGACAGCAACCTGGAACTTGCAGATAGGCAGGAGTAAGCCTGGTTAGCATACAAGAAGATGACTACATAGTAATTAACACACATGACAAATAAAGCAGATTGTTTCAATATATCACTTCTAAATATCCTTATAGACCGTATTTACTCGAACTATCTAACTGCTTAATATTTCTACAAAGAACCAAAGTTAACAATTCAAGCAAGAATAGGGATCATACAGGCAAGAAATAAAACATCTTCAGTTATTACATAATTGAAGAAGCGGCAATTACCACTTACAAAAAATGTATAAATTAATAGTTGTCAATCCATGTAGATACTAAGACATATACCTGGGCATAATAAGCTAGATGTTCACATACTCTCTTTTATTCACGCACAAATTAACTTTTGATGCTATCAACAACCAATCCAAGATGAAATAAATTGTTTACCCTGGAATTAAAGGAAAATTAATTCGGTAGCCTTTATATGGAAAACTCAAGCTTCCAAATCTCAATGGAATGTTTGCACGAGTAACTAAATAATGAAGTTTATGCCATATACACAAGACCAATGCAGGTTAGCTTCACAAAGAGAACCGGAAAAGTGCCTACCTGCACATCTCTTAGTAATTATGATAAGAAAATGTTGTTGTCATTTATTCAAAACAGGAAAAGATAGATAGTGCGGGTGAGAAAATAAGAAACTAAAAAACATATAGAACTTCAAGAAACAGAGTCAATAAATAAAACTTCGACAAATCTTTTCCCAATGATATCTCATTGTTGCCCAAATTTTCAAATTAGCATCTATTGTATTAACCTGAAGCCCGTTTTTCGGGTTAATCATCAGTAACAGAGTGGGTGTATAAAGGAACCACAATTTCCCTACTAACTGATAGGGATTGCAGAAGATTGGATCACGGAATGCTTTGCGCAAAATAAGTCAACGACATGGCTTGGCTGTATTATCATACGTAGTAGATACATCTGCAAACGAATATAATCTGATTAAAACATGTTTATAAAAGAAACAATAAATTAATAGCATCAAGGGAGTATGAAAATAAGAAATTCGTACTGTAGCAAAACATGACAGATCATATGAGAAAGATTCTCCAGATTACCTCATTGCTGGGGTCACAAGAGAAATGAAAGTTCCTTGCTTTGATGGGGAAAACCCACAGATGATGTATCATACTTGTACACACCATTGTATCCCAGAAAACTCAGTCACCCGAATAAAATGTATCAGAAATTTCAGCAAAACGAAATTCTTCTGAACGAGTTATCAAATTCTCATTAGTGACAAGGGATCAAGCTTCTTCTTGAGATGAAAACTGAAGGGGCCCTTCACCTCCACGTTTAATAAGTCTAGAAGACGATTTTGAATATAATCATTATTCTAACCATTAAACTTAGAAGCTTTTTGATATTTAAGGGTAGCACAATTAAAATGGTATAGTCTTTGCGCACACCAGTATAAACAAGTAAGCACCAATACCTACATCATATATATCTTCCTTGTTGGAAAATTTGCCACAATGATGTCCTTTGATCTCGAAATCCAATTAAGTTTGCATAAGCTGCAAACCAGCCTCTAGCCTTGGTAAAAATTAATGAAATAAAAAAAAACTTCAGTATGTTTGAAAAAAAAAAGAAACTAAATGCAAAATCAAATATAAATTTATCGAAAGCACGAGAAACTACAGGGAATCAAGCAAGAAAATTTATTTTGAATAGAAATTTACTTTGACTAGAGAATCACTACATAGATAATCTGGAACAAAAATTTATAAATAAGAAAAACCTGTTCCCTCATTCACATTGGCTTTTAAGGTTTTGAGTCCCATTAGTGAACCTATCTATCTAACTGGAAAGACTTATTAGAAAACCAACTCTTGGGATCCTCAAGTAACTATGTACTCAATCATTTAAGAAAGTGACCCAGATATTCACTTTGCATATATCACATGAATCATATGATAAAACTAGATTAAGCAAAAGGTTTGCAGCAGTAGCAGAAAATACTACCTCATAATATATAATAATCATAGGAGCAATTATATATCAAGACTAGAAATATAAAATTGCTAATCACCCGAATATTCTCTCCGTATTCCTCATAAATAAACCCCCAACAGGTTTTCAGGTGGATTCTTTAGCTTTGCTCAGCCTCTGAGTAACTTTTGTCTGTGGACGAATACACAATGGGTGATCATGTCAGAGAACCAAATTCTTAACTGCTACAGAAGGAGAAAAGACAATCCTAATTAGAGGACAAGATATGTAATTGACAATGAAAACTGATATTTATAAATATCCTAATTCATTATCACTACTGGTCACTGGCCGTCAGACCATATGTATTCGCCGACCTAAGAGAATAAAAGAAGATTCAGTACCAGTGTGCGGTCGTATAAGTTCACCCACTTTCGGTTCTTTTTAAACCAGTTGGATATCAGGCAACCTAATTCCACACTAAGGAAACCATTCGTTCAGTTTCTTCGCAGTAAGACTATAATGAATACAACGACACATTTACTCCTATCCGTTCTACAGTACGATACAGAGGCTACATCAATTAGGCTGAGAAAACGAGTCAAATAGCATTCATACAGGGTATTGTGTACAAATTAATATATGCATATACATATATAAAATAAGCATCTTAAAACTTCCGTCAAGCCTTCACAAACTACAATCCTAATTAAAAATTAACAAAAAGCAATATTGCAACAAAAGAATTCCACAAAAATGAGACCGTGCACGCTACAAATGTATAGGCAGCAGTCTAACCCACATTTGAGATAGCAGTAATCTATACCCTATGAATCAACAAAAAATGAAGCTTATTATCGATATGAAATAACTTTCACTCAATTTAAGAGTGCAGGAAGTCTAAACCCTTTTCGAACTAGTAACCAAAACTTGGAACTAATTTATTCTCACTCAATTTAAGAAAGTAAAAGGAAGATTAATACAAGACCTTAGAATGAATAAAGGTAGCATCATTGACGAAAATACCTATTACTAAACCCCAACCTTGAAGAACTTGAAAACTTACAGCGGATCTAGTAAGTCCATGCAATGAAGGCAATAAGCATCTAGTACCAATCCCTGAACCGATTACTTGTCCTGACGCCATTCAAAAATCCTACAAAAAAAAAAAATTCACAACTTCTTTTCATAGAGATTAGAAAAAATTTATTAGGTTAACATTGAAAAATTGGAATAAAAAAGATTAGGGAAAGAAAATATGGTAAAAGAAACAACTAAATTAGGGGTTTGAATATGAACGAACAAAGGGGATGATAACCTTAGTGTAACCCCTGTTGATAAGTTTCATAACCTTATTTCCCCCTTTTGAAGTTCTAAATTAACCGTGAATCTTATTTCGAGAACAATAGAGTTGGTGACGGAGGTGAAGAAGAAAATCTCGTGAAATAAAAAGTTCGAGATTGAGAAGGTTAATAGTGGATGAATCGAATCAAAAGATAAATCCTAGATTGAAGTAAATGATGAGACCCCAGATTTTTGCTAAGAGAAAAAACCATGAGAAGAGACGGATGGGATCTATCTGTACAGAGATCAGAAGGATTATTAAGAGAGATTAGGCTTTTTCATTTAATTGAGAGAGATTGATGATTTTTTTTGTATTTTTTTGAAGCAAGAGATGGGTGATGGTAATGAGAAGGCAAAGTGGTCGAGACTCGAGAGAGACCCACTAACTAAATGAACAGACCCACTACTACGAGTAGTTAATTAAAGGACAAAAACTAACACAATCGTGTGTCTGTGAATTCTTTATGGTACATATACGAATTATAGCATGGTAGTGGCGGTAATTAAAAGAACCGTTATCTATATATTATCCCTCTGATAACAGTTTCTATATGAACTGTTACATTAGCTAAAGAATAGTGACAGTTTTATAACTGTTATTAAACATCAGTGAACAGTCACATTTTCTTATAACAACTGTCATTGTATAGCTATTTAGTGATAGTTGCAAAACTGTCACGATGTCTTACAATTATTAGCATGAGTTTTGGTAAGAAACTGTTACATATATCTCAAAGCTTGTACTTTTGTGACAATTCATTAGTGAACTGTCATTGTTTTGTTAATTGAACTGTCACCAAAGCTCATATTTGTACTAGTGTGGAATGCAGCAGCAACAAACAAAATTCCGCCGTAAGCAAACCGCGATCACCGGATGTTAGAACTGCGAGAAAGGTCGACTACATCAATGCGATCACCGAATGCAAAGAAGAATTTAACAAAATTCGTCAGTAGCAGCTACGATCATCTGGACAGCAGGAACTGCGATCAAGGCTGGACTGCATCAGCTGCGATCGGCTGGAATGCAGCAGCAACGAACAAAATTCCGCCGCAGCAACTGCGTTCAGCTGGACTTCCGGAACAACGAGCAAGGCTGGATTGTATCAGCTGCGATTAGCTGGAATGCAGCAACAACGAATAAAGCTACACTGCAGCAGCAACGATTAGCTGGACTGCAACAGCTGCTGAGGGACTGTACTTAAATAGTTCGAAAAACATAGGTGTAAAAGTTATAAACAAAGCTAGACAAAGATCGCTTGCGTCCAATCGAAATGCTACCAGATCAGATCGATGCGTCCAACTGAGTACAGAATTCGCAGGAAACTGGACTGCATCGGTCGTATCCAACCGAGTGCAGCAGTTGCTTTTGAACTGGAGTGCAATAATTCAATCAGCATAACTATGGTAGTTTAACATTACTGATTGAAATAATTGCGTAAAAATATTATGCATAAAAATATTATGGTGTATGCTCGCCCCCTCTTAATCCTGCAACTCATTGGAGGATTAACAAGTTCGGGTTACCTGAAGTTTCGATTTACGGAGGCTGAACTCCGCATTGCATTTAGGCGCTACGTAACTTGCCCCCAATCGTATAGAGTGTTTACACAGCCTGCCCCAAAGGAGTCATTTCATACCATGAGGTGTCACATATCTCTCCCCCAAGCGATAGTCAGCCACGTTAAAGTGATATGCAACTCGCCCCCAGTAGATAGTGATTGTCATGATGCTCAATGCTTTCACAAGAGTGCACTGCCTTGATGCATTTTGCTCGCGCATGGAATTTTGAATTTTGAAGATGTCTGCTATCTGGAATTCGCGCGGGGGGCCAATCCCACTATTACAGATGCGCGCAGAATTGAAGTGTGTGGATCCCCTCGTTGAGAAAATGCTCACCACATTAAAGGTGTCTTATTGAACAAAAGTATGCATGAATATATGAAAAGAAAAAAGAAAAAATATGTAAATTGTATACTTACCATATTGAAAATGTTACCACGACCTCGTTTACGAAGTGATTAATATTCCCACTGGCTATGTCGATATTTTCCAGTGACGATGATTAGTATAGTTACCTTAGTGTCTCGTCATGAGTCAGTGATTAGATTTGTCTGCGGGACTAGAATGCACCAGTTAAGTCTAAACTAGATTGAAGACAGTTACCATGGAACTGTATTTCAGCAGCTTCGATGTTTGTACTGTAACAGTTATGCATAAAACTGGATCAAGTTGATGGTGAGAAAATCGATCGAAACAGTTTTGAGGAAAACCAGACTTCAGCAGTTCGACCAATCTGGACTGTAGGAATTGAAATGGACTGCGGCAGTTCGATCAACTGGCCCACAGTTGTTGCTGTGAAACTGGATTACAGCAGTTCGATCAACTGAATTTGATTGATATGTGGAAAAGGATTGCAGCGGTTCGATCAACTGCACCGCAGTATTTTTTGGTGGCGCTTGAATGCGATCGTTTCTGGTGCTGTCATTTTAGATTTCTAAAAATTTAATTTTCTCCGAAACTTGAAATTTTACCTTCACGACGTTGGGAATTGACATACTATCTCAGCGGGCCGAAAATCACCCATTTTCGATGCACGAAGAAGTAGTTATCGAAGAATTGGTCGGTTACGCCTTGCTCCAAATATGTTGATGTCGTGATTCCATCCAAAAAAAATATTATTCTCCAATTGTAGAATTTTTCCTTCATGTCGTAGGATATTTACATGCGATCGCAATGAGCCAAAAATTACCCAATTCGGATGTGAGACGAGGAAGATATCAACGAAACAAATTTTTAGACCAAGCCCAAGTGGGGTGTACATATCCGCAAGGAAAGAGAAATGGGGCGGAAACATCCAAGGGACATGAAACTAAGTTGAGTCACGATACATGTGATCAGGGCCACCGTATTAAGTTGCTTTGCGTTTCACCTAATCGGGAGTACAGGATTATCTTGCGCCGCGGTGTACTGAATCAGGAGGATCTCCAACTAATCTCCTCCAATTAATCTCCAAGTCCCACAAATCGTCGATTGACCGTTGTGAAATCGCCGCTTACCGCCGCCACTGGGGTGGGCCGCCGGGTATTACCGCCGGCATGACGTGATGCACATGGACGGTCAGGATACGTGTTACATCGAAGTTTTGATGAAACTTGAAGCATTGAAGTTTTCCTGAAAATTGAGTTTTGATGTAGCCTGGATCATCGAAGTGGATGTACCAGGAAGCATCAACGGTATGTCTGCGATGTACATCGAAGTTTGATGTACCCAGAAGCATCGAAATTGTCTGACGAGGGTGAAGGAGACCCTGAAGTAGGTGATGGAAATTAATGTGGGTGAACAAAAACAAGAAGTGGGTGAACGGATCTGGAGCCGATTTGCCGCCGGCTGAGGATCGAACATCCTGACAACAATTTTGGTGATTTCTGCAGTGAGTCAGCTTTGGTGACTCCCGACTGCAATGTTGGACTGCAGCAGTTGCGATCAACTAGACTGTAGTAACTATAATTAACTGGTTTGCAGCAGCTGCGATCAACTGGACTGTAGTGATTGGAAACAAAATTGGGCCAAGCCATGTTGCGGATCGATCATCCAACAACAATTTTGGTGATGTTTTTATGACATCCTTCACCGTGGACCGAACGTTCTTGTGGGGGTTTCACCAGTCTTAATAGTGGTTTTTCGCCATGTAAAGTGCAGCAGATCGTGCATACTGCCAAGGGTTTTGATGGTATTCCATTCCAACTTTTTACAGCGGACCAAACATTTTGGCAACATTTTTATCAGACTCCGCAGTGATGCAATTTCAGTGGTTTCCGCATGTAATAGCTTCAATAAATCTGAAATAGCGAATCTGGATTGCAGCAGTTGCGATTAACTGGACTGCAGTATATGCGATTATACGGTCAGCATCAGCTGCGATCAGCTGGACTGCGACTATTGTGATGAAACTGGACTGCAACAGTTGCGATCAACTGGACTGCAGTAGTGATTTTTCAAGACGCTCAGACTACTTTTTCACGGAAACGATTTTGAAGCCTTTTGTACCACTTTTCTCAATAGGAGAATACGATTCCTTTTCTCGTAATCCCCTTAGTCGGCGCCAATGTTTGTACACAAAATCACTTTTGGGCACGAAACACAATGAATGGGTTGTTTGGTGTGCTTTTAGGGTTTGGAGATGAATTGAAAGGCAAATGATCAGACACAAGTTTTAACGTGGTTCAGCATGGTTGCCTACATCCACGGGTGAATCCCCTTGGGGAGTATGTTTTCATTGATAATTGTATTACATTCTGTTTTCTCTCTTATTGGCTACCCCCCTCCTATGATTTCTGCTCTTCTCCCTTTTATACAGTTTTCCATATAATTTTAATTATAAACATAAATTGCATTCAACTGCCCATTTATGCTTTCGTAACAAATACGCATGAAACTGCCCTCTTTATGCCTCCATCATAAATCCGCATGAAACTGTTGTTTTATGGCTCCATGATAAATTTGCATGAAACTGCCCCCTTTATGTCACTATGATAAATTATGCATGGATGAAACTGCTGGAATTCAATGGCTGTAACTGCTGGAATTCAATGGCTGTAACTGCTGGAATTCAATGACGGAAACTGCTGGAATTCAATGGCTGAAACTGCACATTTATGCTTTCATGATAAATTTTGCATAAATGATGGCTGGTAGTATTGGTGGACATTTGCTGGCGGAACAGCTGACTTCGCGGGTATGGGCTGGCTTGATGGTTGATAGGCATGATGGCTGGCAGTGTGGACGGAAACTGGTTGGCAGCATGGTTTGGCTGCATGGGTAGAAGCTGGCTGGCAGTGCGAATGAGCTTTTCGGCTGAGAATTGGTTAGCAGCGTTGCTGGCTACAAGACCGAAAATTGGCTAGGGGTGCGACCGACTTCGATAGTTGACCGGACGTTGAATTTGACAGTTGAACGACTTTGACCATTTGACCGGTGTTGACCATTGACCGGTGTGTGTAGACTGGTGGGCTGCCTTGGTTGAATGGTTAGCGGGCTCGGATGAGGACTAAAAGATGATTCAAGTATCAATTTGGCCCATTAAGTGGTATTTTTACTTATGGTACAAACAATAGACACATAACTACATGAATTTCAAATTTTTTTGATTATCATATGGCATGAAGATGTTTATGCATCCAAAGTGTTTGGTTCATTGGGTGCGTGCATCATGTATATATATATATATATGTCATATGCAGTTGCTATTCAATAAGCCGATAAAAATTAGCTATGTATGGTCAAGGTCATTAGTAGTGACTGGTTAACACCTATAAATGGATGGTTTCTTCGTTCTTACCAAGTTTCTGACTTATAGTAGTCAACCCGCGACCAGGTTTCGATCTCTGAGCCTGGTATGCATACAATATGCAAAAATAGGTTTGTTTGAGGTTTCGTAAAATATTCCGAAGGAATCTTACCTGTAAATGGATAGATTCGTCGTTCTTACCAAGTTTCGGACTTAGAGTAGTCAACTCATGGTCATGTTTCGATCTCGGAGCATGGTATGCATAGTTTGTATGTCGTTATACCACATTTGAAGTTCGAATCGACACTAAGCTTCATATTCATCAATTTCGATGATGTATCATGCTAAGTTTGAAGTCGGAACCCTCTCAAAGCTTCGTGGTCCATAGATTATATGCCATTATACCAAGTTTGAAGTTCAAATCAATGTTGAGCTTCATGTTTATCGATTTCTATGATGTATCATGCTAAGTTTTAAGTCAAAACCCTCCCAGAGCTTCTTTGTTCATATTTTCTATGTCATTATACCATATTTGAAGTTCGAATCGACTATGAGCTTCATATTTATCGATTTCAATGATATATCATGATATGTTTGAAGTCATAACCCTCTCAGAGATTCTTGGTTCATAGTTTCTATGTCGTTATACAATATTTGAAGTTCCAATCGACTATGAGCTTCATATTTACCGATTTCAATGATATATCATGAAACATTTGAAGTCACAACCCTCCCAGAGCTTCTTGGTTCATGGTTTTTATGTCGTAATACCATATTTGAAGTTAGAATCGACACTGAGCTTCATATTTATTGATTTAGATGATGTATCATGTTAAGTTTGAAGTTTGAACCCTCCTTGAGCTTTTCAGTTCATAGTTTGTATGTCGTTATACCACATTTGAAGTTCGAATCGACATTGAGCTTCATATTTATCGATTTCGATGATGTATCATGCTAAACTGAGTTTACCAGTGTGAACTAAAGCTACTTCATGATCTGTATGACTTTTCAAAATTACTTCATGACCTATGCGGCTAGTCGAAATCCAAAACGGAAGCACAAAGTGAAAGCACAAAAACACACAGAAACACACCAATTATCGAATTCATTTTTCATATTCCCGATTCATTCTTATAGATTTTTTCGATTTTTTCATGTCAGAATGTCGATAACAATGTCCTAAATTTATTAATATTTTTTTTGGATTTTGTTTCATGTCGAAGGTTGATAATTCAACCGAAAAAATGAGTTCGTATTAACACAAAGAGAAATCACAAAGAAAACACATTTTCCTTGATCCGTATGACAGTCTTAAATTAAATCTCTACCGTTCATAGATTTTTCATAATCCGTGTGAATGCATTTCATCAGATCTTTACCTCCAATTCCATTTTCACAAAACATTCAATTTTTTTTTCTCTCGGTTCCTCAGTTGCTCTCATCTCTTCCTCCCTTGCTCTCTCTCGTCTTCCGCCTCCTAACATAAAAAAAAAAACCTAACCCACAAATATCAAACTACCACCAATTCTCGAAAAATCATCTTTAATCTGTTGCTGCTAATATTATCTCTGAAAATCTAAGGGATAATTATCTCTACATATGAAACGTGTCCTGGTATAGTAGATTAGGTGGGTCCCATATTAGTTTGGTCATCCACAACTACCGACACAATTATAACACTCCCCCTTGGATGACCACCAATAAAACATTGTTCCCTTATTAAAACTTTGTCAGAAAAAATCAACTGGGACAAAAACTGGTCGAAGGAAAAAGAGCACAATATCGGTAGCTTTAAAGTGATAATGGTAATCACACATATTCTCTTATCATCGAAACTGAATCAGGAAAACCATTTAGGAAAAACCTGAACTTGGAGTGAAATTGGTCACCGCCATGAAATGCTTCCTCTGTCAAATTTGCATCAGGAAAACCATTTAGGACAAAACCTAAGCTTATAATAAGGGTGGTCGCCGTCACAGAATATTTTCTTTGACAAAACTTCATCAGGAAAACCACTTGGGACAAAACCTGAACTCCTGCACCAGGAAAACCACTTGGGACGAAAACCTGAGCGCCAGGAAATACTTCCTCTGACAAATTGCGTTATGAAAACCAATTGTAACAAAACCTACATGCTTGCGTCAGGAAAACCACTTGGGACAAAACCTGAACGCCCGCTCCTGTAAAACTGCTTGGGACAAAACCAGAGCGCCTGCGCCTGGAAAACCACTTGAGACAAAACCAGAGCGCCTATAGTTCATGATAATGCTGACGTCGATGCTAATGTTGCCTCGTTAAAAACCTCGTCTGGAAAAACACGTGGGACAAAACCAGACAAAAGGAAAAGAGTACAACGGACGTCACCCGATAATGGTGTTGGACATGCATATGCTGCCTCGTTAAAACCTTGACAAGGAAAACCTATCGGGACAAAACCTTGGCGAAGGAAAAAGTGTACATCGCGTTGAAGTCCAACCAATGATTCTACGAGTTTACTCCCCCTGAAGCATGACATCTTAAAGCGGTTGGTGGTGCAACTATTATATGGCCTTAGGAAAACTACTTTACTATTTGCAGTTTATGGAGGATTGACTGCAGATCTTGTGCCGAGTGCACCACTAACAATGTACACCTCGTATTTAAATCCTCCATCCGTTGCACACCAAATTTAGTTTCCGCTTTAACTTCAGGCATAACAATGAAAAAGCCTATTGTAAACTCATAAAGGCCGTAGAATCAATTTCAGCCTCTAAAAGTGTAACCTCCAAAAATTTGAAAAATAAGATAATGCATGCATTGAATCCATGTATGGTACTTCTGGACCATAAATTCAACGTACGTATCGGATAGATCGATCACTTCCCTCTTTTCAGGAATCACATAGTAATAGTGCTAATTTAGTAACACAAAAAGTATCATGAGTATCAAAATTGGATACTCTAGTCTATACAGACAGGCTATGCTAGCATGATCTCAAACTTCAGGTCGAGCAATTATTTCACTTTTCAATGAGATCTCATAGTTTAGTTCATGCGTGGATTTTAGCTAGGGCTATCAATGGACATCTGAATTCCGAGATCCGTTTCCGAATATTAGACATCTTATAGGATTTATTCTGAATTGTTGGATTTCGGATTCCAGAACCGAACGAGTTTCCAGATTTTATACCTTAACCCTATCGGAACCGGATGAGGCTGAATCCTGGAGGTTAATATCCGATTCCGACAACCCAAGGGTGTACTGGTAATTCAAACCCCAGGTATATATCTATCAGACAGAAAACCTAAGTTCTCATTTCTCATTAGCCTTAAGGTTTTCGCATTTTTCCTCCTCTACACAGACTGAAAGTGTGAGAAGTGGGAAGATAGAGTCATCGATAGAGAAGAGTTCGAACTCAGTGAGAGATCGATAAAGATTAGAGAGGATTTGATTCTCAGATTGATGGTCGTATATTCTCAGAGACAGTGACCCAAGTGACTAAGTAGGTAATGAATCTAATTTTTCGATTTTTTTTCTCCACGAATCGATTGCTATGTTTGAATGTTTCTGATTCTGAGTTTAAATAGAGTAGAGATAACGATTATTAGGTTTCAATTTTGATTTTGATTATTGGGTTCATTAGATTTTGAAGTTAGGGTTTCGATTTTAATTTTAATTTTGTATTAAATTTAGGGTTTTAATTGTTGAACATTCAATTGAATCAATTTCATGATTTGGGTTTTGTTTTGATGTTTTTGTTTTGGGTCTTTTAACCTTATAATTCTCAGTTTCTAAAATGAAGATGATAGATATTATATATATGTTGGTTTAGTATAATGTGCAGCTCAAATGTCAGAAACTTCAAATGTCATATCAATTTGATGTTTTAGTAGTAGTTCAGTGATGAAACTTCAAAGGCACTTTCTTATAATAAACTCATACTTCCTTGATCTTGTTTTGTGTTTAATAATGAATTCAGTGAGTCAGTGAAACTTTCTTATAAGTTCATTGCATTTCACATTCTATTAAAATATCTTTCTAATGCTTGATTTGTATTGTTATCACTTATCAGAATGTCTCAAAGAGCATCCAATCATATTGGAACCTCAAGCAGTCAGCCATGTAATTACACACAACCAGAACAATAAGAACAAAGTGCTTAAGGTTCAACAATTTCTTCAACACCTGTGAGTAGGAGATTGGCAGAACAACCTGATCATCTAGCCACTGCTACTGAAGAAAAAGAAGAAGATGAACATCCAGTTGTTGTTGCTGCAAAGAAAAGATTGCGTTCAACAAGGTTAGTGGTATGGGATGAGTTCACTAGGAATGTCGGAGCTAAGCTTATAGAAGGGAAGGAGGATGAGTATGAGGCTGTCATTGAAGGTACATGTCATCATTGTGAAAAGTTAATTGAAGCATGTAGTGAAAAAGGAACTATCCGCTTGTCTTCTCATCTTAAATTTGCCCCATGAAGGAAGAAAACAATCCATGTCAGATGAAGATTTCTACTTCATTCAAAAAAGCAGGTAACCAAGCTATTAAATTACTTAATTGGAAGTATGATCCAATGGTTAGTAGTAATTGGCTTGCTAAAATGATTGCTAAGCACGATTACCCTCTTAACATGGTTGGGCATTTCTACTTTAGGGAGTTATGTAAGTCTTTGAACCCTAATGCTAAAATACCATCTAGGAATACAAGTAAAGCAGATATTATGAGGTTGTATGCTGAAATGAAAGTTGAATTGCAAGCAGAATTAGATAATTTGACTTCCAAATGTAGTCTTACAACTGACATGTGGACTGCCAAACATACTAAGGGTGGTTATTGTTGTGTGACATGCCATTGGATAGATGATGAGTGGAATTTACAAAAGAAAACCTTAGCTTATATTTTAGTGCCAGCACCACATACAGGCAATGCTCTCTCTGATTTCGTCAAAACTTGCACTCTGGAATGGAACATAGAAAGGAAATATTTTGCTTGAACTGCTGATAATGCGCCTGCAAATGTTGTAATGATGAATAATTTGATTAAGTGGATAGATGGTAAGAACTGTATGTTGCTTGAAGGAAGAATGCTTCACATGAGATGTCCAAACCACATACTGCATTTTATTGTCTTGTTTGGCATGAAATTAGTTGTTGAGTTTATAGATGCTATTAGGGAATATGTTAAATATGTTAAGTCATCACAGGCTAGGAAAGAGAACTTTGCAACAGCACTAGCACAATGTAGATTGACTGGAGAAGTTAGTTTAGATGTGGACACTAGGTGGAAATCCACTTTTATGATGCTTAAGAATGCAATTAAATTTCAACAAGGTTTTGAAAGACTAGCTGAGACTGATTTTGAGTTCAATCTTTTACCATCTCAAGAGGAGTGGTAACAAGGAATAGAAATTTGCAGGTGTTTAGAGGTTTTTAATGATATATCACTTAAGTTTGCAGGGATTAAGTATCCAACTGCAAACTTGTATTACAATGGGGTATATGAAGTTAACAAGTATATCAAAAGTTGGGAAGATAGTACTTTTGAATATGTCAAACAAATGGGGTTGAAGATGAGACAAAAATTCAGTGCATATTGGAAGGATTGTAATTTGGTTATGAGTATTGGAATGGTATAGGCAAGATGGATAAAGTACACATATAAGAAATTGTATGGAGTTGCTAGCTATGCAGTTGAGTTTGCGAAATTCAAAACAGATTTTGAAAGATTTTTCAATGCATATGAATCTGAAAACAACAATGCATCTCCTGATTTCTTTCGCAACTCTGTCTCTAGCATGGATGCAAGCAGCTCAGGTACAACCAACCCAGATTATGTTGAGTTTATTATGGAAAATAAGAAATATGATGTTGATAAGTCTGAGTTGGATAAGTACTTAGAAGAACCAATTATTCCAACTATGTCACCCCAAGATGATTTTAACTTCGAAATACTGAGTTGGTGGAAGCTAAATGCCCCGAAGTACCCAACTATGGCAAGGATAGCACGGGATGTATTGGCAACACCAGTGACTAGTATGGCATCTGAATCCATGTTCAGTGATGGTGGAAGGGTTTTAACTACACACATGACTTCATTAGATCCAGAATTAGTCCAAGCATTGCTTTGCTTAAGTGACTGGTTGCCAGACTTCTTCGATCCAGGTATATTTTCTTTTGAATATTTTCCTTAATTCATTTGCTATTTGTTCTTTTTTGATTGCTCACTTTGATTTGAATGTCTTTATAATGCAGATATGGATACCGTAGACTGAAGAATGAATAAAGATATGCAACGAGCAAGCAGGCAGCCAAGAAGGACGATGGATCACAAACTCAGAATTCTGTTACAACTTACAAGACATTATTTTCCTTTTTTCTGTTTTAGTGTGTTTGAACTTAACATTTATGTGAGACTATGTGTAATGAATGATGTGTGAGACTATGTGGCAGTGTGGGTTTGTACTTTCATGTGAGACTATGTGGGTTTGAACTTAACATTTCAGTTTTAATATTTTCTCCCAGATTCCGGATTTTTCCGGAAAAAAATCCGAAATCCGATAGCTAAGCCTAACGGAATCGGATTGAGAATTTTGAATTTCGCCGGATGTTATCGGATGTCGGATTTCCGGAATAACTTAACCTTAACCTAACTGGTATACCCAAAATCCGATGGATATGTGTCCGTTGACATCCCTAATTTTAGCGCTACTAAGGGCTTTTTAAGAAGCCAAAAATGATATCATCAATCCATTCGGATTTTAACCTTATACCAAGAACATAAAACACATATAAGGATTGTTCACGAATTTCTCTTATGTGGTGATGATGATTTATTTTAAGCCTGACATAGTTCACAAGGTCAGGTGGCTGCCTGATTCAGAAACTCGAATCCTTCAAGGATTCATTACAATCACAAACAAAATGCAATATGAGAACATTTTAGTTTTCAGAACAAATCCAGGGGTTCATCAGGAAACCCTCAATCGCGCTTAAAGCGATAATACTACTCTCTCTGCGCTTTATCTCAAACACCAACCTGTAATATTCATGCCTCATTATTTTACGGTGCGAGTCAGATCCGATCTTTTGCTCTTTTCCGAGAGACTCCATCCCCTACCTTAGTTTGAGGGGAACAGATTATATGCCTACCAATCACAATGTCGATGTTCCTCTGTAGAGGGGTACATAACCACCATTGTAAATAGATAATCGACAATTATATAGATCCCACAGTTTTCCAGTGCATGCACATTCAATAAAAGTTTCATAGACTGGTACCAGCGCCACTTCAGGGGAATTATCACCTCCTTATTTTCAATAAGGAGTTTTAAACTTAGAGAATGTGGATCATATCCTGATATTCTCCACGATCACTATCTGTAGTCTCTCTTCAAGAGCACTACATATTAGAAAATTGATTGGATTCTATTTTAAGAGGCATATATGAGGCGGTTATTCGGGCATCAAGCGTGTTTTAACACATGACTTGGTCATTGCGAGATGATTTAACCTGCTGTGACAACTTCTTATGCATGCATCCTCAAGCAAGTGACAAACAATATTTTCCCGGAGCTACTGCAGTTATTTGTTTTAATCATGAGTAATCTCCAACACCTCAATTATATCTAATATCTTAGTGTGAGAAAACAAATGAGATGTTTCACGCCAATTCTAGTGGAAGCCGAACTTTCTTTGATCAGGATAAAGCTTAATCAGATAACCTATTTAAATGTCGACATTGCTTACTACAACCATTAGGTGGTGCCTGTCATTTCCATGACTTCAAGGGAAAGCCATTAAATTTTTCGACATAATACATTCCTTCTTCCGACGACAGTCTTTCTTCCTCTGATTAAGGCAGAAGAACCCTTTTTAGGTTATCAACATAATTCATACCATCCTCTTGTGGTGAATTTTCTCCCCCTGATTAAAGTGGGAGAACATTTCAGGTTATCAACCTAACTCTTGCCAAACTTCTGGTGGAGGGTTTTCATGCTAACTTCTGGTATCATTTTAGCTTTTCTGATCATGGCGGAAACATTACTTTCTCATTTCTGGAAACTTCAGGTTCCATAACTTCCTGATTTTCAAAGGCAATTCTGCTCATGATAGTTTTGGGTTTTAATTTCACTACACAAAAATTTCCCAAAAATATCTGCAGGCTCAACAAGAGATGAGACATTTCACGCCGTTCCTTGTAACAGATTACTTCCTCCTCCTAACGGCGGGAATACAGTCTCATTAGCAATAATGCATTACCAGTTCAAGGTTTTAAATGTCTTATGAACTGAAACCAACATATATGCTATGGAACAAACAGGTAATTTTGAAATGTATGGTTGCTTCCAAAGCCAGTATTGATGGTAAATAGTTGGTCGAGTAATAAACTAAAGATGCTTAAACAAAGAACTCAACTACACTGTGTCGAGTACGCACATGTGCTTTTTAGTTCTCGATATAATACCAACTTAAGGGAAAGCATCAGAAGCCCGTAAATTTACCATCAAGATAAATGAACTTAATTGGAAATTTCAAAACTGGATACGCAACCACAAGATTTGCACAAACGGTTTGGCAAAGTCTAATATTACATGTTAATATAACAAGAGACCATCTCGTAGATGCGTCTATCAATACAGTAAAGTATTGAAATATTGTCTGTACTGCAGGAATAAACAAGTCCCGCAAATTTCATCTTGAATCCTTTCTAGGAATTAATGTTGGTGATCCAGCAACGGGTTACCGTAATGCTAGTGTTAATGTAATTTAGCAACCAATTATGTCAGGGCAAAAAACATAATTTATATCCTCATATATAGAAGCTTCAGGTTCTGTAAGGATGTCCATGAGCATTTTGGGTCATTTTACTCATCTTGGTAGAACTTTGGTGTCCATACTGACCATGCCTGAGCATGAAAAAAAAATCGAGGTCACTAAACTTCTGGCTAGTGACAACGTGGAATTAGACTGTTTGAATTATCCTATGGCACACCCCATAAAAGAGAGCCTTACTCTTCTTTACAACGTTCTTCTGGCACAAAAACAAATGAAGTAACAAAATACTCCATAAAAATGCTCATTTATCGTTTAAGGTGGTAACGCCAAATATTCTCACACACTCAACAGATTCTTCAGGAATCTGGAAAGATAAGGAAAATATTACACCACCAGATAAAATGATATACGGTCATCCAGAGCCATCTATCATATTATTCAAACCTGAAAATGGTATTTTCGCATTTCCCCAAAACCTCTGCAAGGTTACAAAAGTGGTTCGAAAATTTGTGTTTGTTGTTCAACTATCTTTGAGACAAATATATCCATCATCCATATATTTACTGGATAGGTTACTTCTGGAATCCATACCCATTGGCAAAGATAGACGAGAGAAAAATAGTAGGGTCATTAACAAAAACATTTAGTAATTAACCATGGGCTACTTCAGGAACCCAAAATTTTGTGGCTAATTCGTGGAATCCAACTGTTTCGATAGACCACTTCTGGAGTCTATTTTATGGATTACAGCTGGAACCCATAAATTTTGGATTACTACAGGAAGGCCCAAAATATATGTTGGACTACTTCTGGAGTCGACAACATCTCATGGATTACTTCTGGAATCCATTAGTTACAAAAACATGTAAAGAAAATAAACAAAACTTAAAACAAAGGGCAAACAACAAAATATATATGGTACCAATACAATATTAACAAATCTCCAATTTCGCCACCTTCAGGGTCAACGAAATATTAATTTACAAGTGTGCAAAAAAATGGATATACTTTGGAAAAATTGTCTTAATATCAGACGCAAGTCACTTCAGGGACCGCTAATAGAAACGTGCTAGCACTTTGTAATGGGTCACTTCTGGGACCGACCAGCTAGCAGAGTGCGCGCTTTGTATCCATATTATGACACACGATATTCCAACTTCTGGTGGAATTATTTCACAATTTTGGAGATTATTAAAGATGGAAAATTTATGCTATTCTCTAGGGATGCGATAATTTCTCGCTTCACCGGCATTAAAACCGTTTGTACCATAAAATTAATAAATTAAAGTCGAAATTAATATCAGAATTTATGGAAGTGAAATTCTCACCCTTTTTCGTACTTACCAATAATTACTACCAGCCTTGATAACAAATTTTGTAGTTTAATTGATTACCACAGCTTCCTTGATCTTTAACGGGAGCAATATCACCTTTTTTCTATGAAAGCAACCTGTTAAATACAAAAGACAGCTCTAAAGGAAAAACATCAACCTAGGCTCTACTCAAAGTAGTCGAAATCGTTCCTCGGCGCTACTCGGTTGGGAAGCTTGGAGCGAGGAGCAATAAGTTCGGACTTGGAAATCGCCAAAACTCGGTCTAATACTCGGAATCTATTTATTAATAATTTATATACTTACTCATAAGTCATGATTTGTACTTAAAATTTTAACACTACCAGGTAATTAAGTGTGTAATATTGTCATATTGAACGTATTTATCATGTATTTAGAGTTTTTTCTATTTTATAACTCTCATCTAAGGGTTATAAATTTTTTTTAATGATTTTAGTGCAAGGCCAACTCGGAAAAATCGTTAACTCGATTTGCTCAAAAATCGGTCCAAATCGGCCGCTTTAATTGCTAAAAATCGGAAAGGCCTTGGAATCGGAAATCGCCTCGGTCATATAGCCTGTAGCGATTACTCGGCGAGTAATCGGCCTTGGAGAGCGACTTTGACTAAACTGGCTCTACTCATTAACTTTGGTTGTGGTGGGGATGGGTCAAATGAGCAACCCTTATAATAATACAAAGCCACCAACAGGTCACAGACTTATTCTTTCTCTCTTCAAAATAAGTGTCAATTTAGAAAAGCGGGTCAACCCCAATAATAAGTAGGTGGGATGTTGGTAGTACTGTTGGAGTGGGTGGTGGTGGGGGAACGAATTATGAAGCAACTTGAGTGGAATTTCTTTAAGAAACTCATGATTACCATTGAAGACGAAGATCCGAAGAAACCCATGTTTTATGATTTCTTGAGAGAAAGATAAGAGTGTTTCCTCCACTGCATCTCCATTAATCAATCAAACAAAACCATCGTATCTCTACTAATCGATTAAACAGAACCATTATAACTATCGAGCTATTCGTGATGATAACGTGTTGTGTTTTTTTTAACTCTTTGGCAAGACTCACTTAAACAAATGAATCGTATACTGAAATAAACGGAAGCCAGAGAACGAAATAGAGAAATGTAAAGAGATAAGTTTTATTGCTATTCAATTCTTCGTACAAAGTCCGAGCAACTACATCTATTAATAGTTGAAGAATGAGCTAAGTCGGTATAAAGAGATAAGCATTATCTCTGAAAAGCTAAGGGATAATTATCCCTACATATGAAACGTGTCCTAGTATAGTATATTGGGTGGGTCTCATATTAGTGTGATCATCCACAACTACCGACACAATTATAACATAACAGTTTGTATATTTTATTATGTATTCTGACTTTATATTTGGATGTTCATTTTGCTTGGGTTGAACAGGGGAGGCGATTTTGCTCTAGGAGCGCTAGAGCATTTTTGATCTAGCGCTGCTAGAGCCATTGGATCGGTGGATTCAATGGTGGTGGTGGTTTAAGGTGGAAATTACATTTTTGATCTTGGACTAAAAAACTGTACTGGGAATCACCACCATTGGATCCACCAATCTAACGGCTCTAGCAGCGCTAGATCAAAAATGCTCTATCAACTTTTTTATTTGCACAGGCTGGCCCAAGGGTCACAACTTCCAAATTTTTAAGTTGGAAATTAAGGATATCTTTATGATCGCCTGGTTCAGTGGTCCCAGACCTATCACAGTTGCATCCGGTCAGATCTGGTTAAATCAGTTAAAGAAAAAAAAAACATAGGAAATAAATAGGCTTATTATATGCCATTTTTGACCCATTATCAATGCATAAATCTTCACCCTTTTTCTGAACAAATCCGACATATTTGTCAGGATTTGGGAGTAACTGATCTGTATGGATATTTTGTTTGGTCTTATCCTTTTCATCCCCAGATATGTTTTCTTCTTCTTACCTATAATATTGATACAGGGGTTTCATGGTATCCTTACAAGATGAACTGAGTTTTTAGTGAGAGTTATAAGTTAATTACAAAAGAAAGTAGATTCAAATAAGAAATGTAATATCTTTTTGAATTTGGTTAATGGATTTCTTCCACAATAATACTTAACTTCAAATAAATAAAAAAAATCCAAATAAGAATAATAACAAAATTTGATGATTTCTCTTTATTTTCTTTGTTCACTTTGATTACCTTATGCATTAATGTTAAATGAAAATAAATTGGTAAATACGAATATAATATAAAAATATAATATTTTTTTGGATA
The DNA here is from genome assembly GCA_023529315.1 of Papaver bracteatum. Lineage (NCBI taxonomy): Eukaryota > Viridiplantae > Streptophyta > Magnoliopsida > Ranunculales > Papaveraceae > Papaver > Papaver bracteatum. Next base: position 76,291 of record JAJJWX010004463.1, on the reverse strand, counting down.
AAAAGGTGAAGTTGTTGCAAAAGAAATGCATATAATTAGTATCCATCCAAGATAGTAATATGCTTCAAAATTGAAAAAAAAAAAGTTAAAAAAATTAGAATAAAATAGTGGTATAATTTACTAATTTAGTAAGTTAACATGCATCTTTTGGTAAATTTCATGGCTGGGCCTGTTTGGGCCCAGTAGTCTTGTACACTGGTTATTGTATCCAACAATGAAATCCAGTCCATTCATCACTCAATAAGAGAAGAAACTCCCATCACACAAATATACTAACCAGACATGAAAAGAAGATAACAAATGTGAGGAAAAAGCAAATAGAGATAAGAAAGAAAATGGCATCGTCGTCATCATCAGTAGTGATGAATATGAACAAGTTATTATCTTATAATTGCAACACAGATTCACAAGCTTTCTCTCAAAAAACTCAATTTCATTCTCCTTTAAACATCAACCAAAAACATTATTCAACTAGACTCTCTTCGGAGACCCTATCACTCAAACCCAGTAAACCAGCAGGAACCATTCTTCAAAAACATCTCCCAAGATGTACCGCCACTACTACTCCAACTACAGCAGATGATGTTAAAGAGGATGCCACTAAAGTGTTGGAAAAAAGTTACCGGGCTGCAATGGAGATGAATGACAGAAATCTTTTGTGGTTGTACTCAAAACTTTCAAGGCTCTGGTGATTTCTTTTAGACAAATATTTCTACCCTCCCAACGAATTGGCGATTGCAACGGGTATGTGAAATATCGCCTTCAGGATACAAATGAAAGCCCTACAACCGAAAATTGGATTCAAGGTTTGCACCCCTTGACCCAATCAAGAACACATGTAAATAAGTTTCGATGATGCTTTGTAAGAAAGAAGAAAGAAAACAGAGAAAGGGTTTTCCAAGAGATAATTTCAAATGGGTTTGGGAGATGCTACTTATAGGAGTTTTTGCATCTGTTGGGAAAAGACATGTCTTTTCACCAACAGGTTTCTCTTCACAAAGAGATGCGTCTCTTCATCAACAGCCACTGTCTGTTGAATTTAGAATTTTCTGGAAACGTTTTCCAACTGTCCCCCTTCGTAGCGCGGTTGAAAATATTCCAACATAAAGTAAGTAAAAAAAATTACTTGTTCTTGTTGTTATTGATTCATTTGCTGAATGATTTTGTTTGTTATTATTATGATTTAGGAGGTTGAGGAAAGTATAAAGGTATTAAAGAAAGCAGCCAAGACTAGGAAAGTTGCCAAAGAAGAAGTTCTTGCCGCACTTGGTGTAATCAAGAAGGCTAATAAGGATATAGACCCTTCAAATTTTCTTGACACCCTTGGTGGAACTCAATCACCTGGCAACACTTGGATGCTTATCTTCACTTCCAAAGTAATCAAGCTTGTGCTAATTTAACCATATACTCTAATTTGAAGATATATTGTTCTGGGGTTTCACCGTATGAATGAATGTGTACTGATATTCAGTTGCTAATTCAACTCAGGATAAAATCAAGAAGGGTAGCTATTTCCCTATAACCGCCGTTCAATGATTCGATGCAGCTGTAAGTACTTTGCAGCAGTCAAATTCTTCATTTGTATATTTTCTTGTTTGTGTGTTGATTTGTGCAGTGGTGGTTCAGGGAAAGAGGATTGAGAATGGAGTATACCTTGGGCCACTAGGATGCTTGACATTTGAAGGAAAATTTTCATGGAAGAATAGAATTTTGGCATTTACATTCGAGTTACTAAAAATAAAGATCGGGCCATTACCTTCTCTGAAGATAAATCTAGGAACACAAGATGATAAGGAGCCAAGCACCAAAGACCCTTTCTTCATATGGTTTTACGTAGATCAACAAATCGCAGTTGCTCAAGGCCGAGGCGGAGGAACTGCATTTTGGTGCCGCTGCCGCCGTGTTGCTGCATAATATCAGTGCTGCCTGCATTTATTCATCAAATATTTTGACAGTTTTTGTGGAAATGTGTATATTATACATAGTGCTACTCTGATATAAACATAAGAAACTCAAATTGTGCCTCAACATTTCTTCCCAAATAGCCGGGTTTTGATAGCCTTGAGAACATTATACTTGTTGATGATGATCATGTTATTGTTTCTTATGTTGTTGGTGTCATCTAGATATGGATTACTGAGTGACATTTTCGTACTTTGAAGGTAGTGTTATTGATTAACTACTATTCAAGACTACCAATTTTCATATATTTGTTAGTCTTGCTTACTATTAAGCTTGATATTAGCCTTGATAATTATTAAACTTGACTAAGATCTATCTTTCATTTTAGATTCTTCTCTTAACTAGAGGCAGATGTCGATGCTAGCTGCAAATTTCCTTCACAGACTGACCAGTGTGTACTATATTACAACTAAACTGTTCTACAACAAGGAAAAGTGTTTGTAAGGAAAAGTGTGGTGTCCAATTCTAAACTGCCCTGCAAATGATATCCTCAACCAAACTCGCTTAAAAAGTGTGTAAGAGTTGACGTCTCCGCTATAAGCGCAAACTATTACTGCTACAAGCACAGAACAGAATATTAAGGAACAAAACACATAAAGAATATTAAAGAATTTTTTCTACTTTTAATTATGTATTTGCTATTATTATTCTGTACAAGACATGTTCAAATAACTTCAAAATTATTGATTACAAATGAATAAAATCCCTAGCAAACTAGTTCTAATTGCCGATCTTTCTCTTGTTGGGGCTGCACATGAACGAGGCTTTCCGTAAAAGTCGTAAATAGAGACAACCCATTGTGAAGGGAAATCGGTAAGATTCGGTCCATCTCATCAACTTTGCTGAAAGTCTTTGTCTTGCGATCATAAGAATACAAACATGACATATTTTCATATGAACCGAAACTTCCTGACAAACTTTGTGAGTATTGGGAGATTAGTATCTTGTCAGGAGCACTTGCCGTAACTGACCCATGAAAACCAACAAACCGGCGATCGTAGAAAGAAAAAGGTAGGGTAATAGTTTCTGTGCTCCAGTTACTAGTTCCATTTCCTTGACAGTTCTCCAACCTTTGCTCGACTCCATCATCATCCAACATCCATAGCTTAACCATGTAACTGCTCATTTGATATATTAGAGTTATGCGTCCACCCAGTAATAGGAAAACAATAGATGTCTTTCCACGAGTCTCATCAAGGATGAAACTAGGAATTGGGATTACCCTGAATTTCTCGCTTCCAACATCGAATGCTACTATGACGTCAGGATCTGTAAGTATAAAGTGTTCATGGCAGTTCATATGCTTATTTCTCCAATATATGGTACCATTTGCATGCACAGGTTTTCTATCTATGCTATATGGATGCAGCACCTCAATCTCATTAAGTTTTATCAAGTTGTTCTCATCAGGAACCACGCTGATCCTTCGCCATTTAGTATCACGACCCACGGTCAGCACCTCCCAACATGAATATCTACTAACAGTGTCACTAGTAAAATCCTCCGGTCTAGCAGATAGTCTCCAGAAGCAGAAAACTTTATGTTCTTTCTTCTCTGGATCAAAGCCAATTTGATATAACGGTAAATGATCACTTTCTATCTTCACTGGGTTGTCTTCACTCTTAAATTTTTCTTTTTCTTCCGCTAATAATGTTGATCGGATCCATGGTGTTACTTCTCGTGTACTGACATTGTATATCCTAACAGCTGCTGCTCTCCGGTCTAAGAAACAAACCAGACCATTTATCTGTTCCAAAACATCATCATAATCAAACCAATTTTCATCGGTTGTATTCATAACATTACGAATAATAACATTTCCCTCTTCACCATTACTTCTTTTAACAGATATATTTGCTGTCAGAATATGCTGAGGTCGCGTTTCATCTTCTTTTATTTCCGTCTTTGGAGCAATGCAGAGGAGCTTCGTACGTTTTTTCGAATGAGTGCAGTGTAAATCAATGAAGTTTTTATCCTGTGTAATCAGAGACCGCCACTGTTTGCATACTGACTTGAACCGTAAGAGCGATATTACCGGAAGTCTGCTTAGAATTTCTGTGACGACACCATCGTCCACAAAACCAGGAAAACTACCAACTGGAGTCGTATTGATCTCATCATCATAATATTCATAAGACTTCAAGGAAACATCATCACACTTGCTGCTATTATTGATCATGTTTACATTATCAACCTTGATAACAGACAGACCCGAACAAGAATCATGCCTATTGTTCTTGCTGCTGCTCTCCTCTCTTCTTCTTCTTCTATAAGAAGACTGACTAGAATGGAAGTTTAAGGAAATGTTATCATCCCCCTTTTTTATGTCTGATGACCGGCCATAATCAATGTCCAGAGAAATATCCTCTCTTGTTCTTCTTTTATTAGATAACCGGCCATGATAAATATCATCATCACGCCTGCTGTTACTCTCCTCCTCTCTTCTTCTTCTTTTATTTGATGACCTGTTGTAATCGCTATCCACATCTCTTCTTCTTCTATTTGATGACCGGCCATGATAAATATCATCATGCATGCTGCTGCACTCATCTCTTCTTCTTCTATTTGATGGTGACCACCGGCCGTAATTACTTCTGGTGTTAATATCCTCATCCTCGATTCTTCTCCTCTTCTCATAACGACATAGGGAATCGCCAGTTTCCTCCTCCCTCCTTCGACTAGAATAATCACGAACCTAATAATAAAGTCGAGAGTGATAAGTTTTGGTGAATATCTTCCACACTTAATGTGGAGATAGATAACTTGTATTTATAATGAGTTCTGATTACATTATTCAAAAACAGAAAACAGGTTTAGATCCTAGATAATAGTCGGAGTACAATGAAGACTAGACTGAATTGGTTTTGGTGAAACTGTTTCCGAGCTTTCAGCTCCTGACTGAGGACACGTTGTGACCATATTGTTACTTGTGTTGACACCCTCCCTCAAGTTGAACCGGAGTTGTCGAATGTTCAACTTGTCTCTAATGAACTGAAACCTTGGTGAAGATAACCCTTTTGTAAAGATGTCAGCCAGTTGATCCCTGTTGCTAATGAACTTGACATGAAGTTGCTTTCGAGCCACCCTCTCACGGACGAAGTGATAATCGATTTCGATGTGCTTGGTACGCGCATGGAAGATAGGGTTGGCTGTAAGGTAGGTGGCACCTAGATTGTCACACCATAGAGAAGGTGTAGGAGTAACAACCCCTAATTCCTTAAGTAAGGACTGGATCCATATAAGCTCAGATGTGGCTATAGCAACACCCCGATATTCTGCTTCAGTGCTTGATTTTGAAACCGTACGCTGCTTCCTAGCATTCCATGAGATGAGATTACCCCCAAAGTATATACAATACCCGCCGGTTGATCGACGATCATCAAGATCACCCGCCCATCAAGGTCCGAGTATGCGTTAAGCGTGTAATCTTTTCCAGGTCTGATAAATAAACCATAGTCGATGGTTTGCTTTAGATACCTGAGAATGCGTTTCACCAACTCCCAGTGTTCCATGTATGGTTCGTGCATATATTGACATGCCTTGTTTACAAGGATGTAAATATCGTGACGTGTAATGTGCAGATATTGCAACGCCCCAACGACACTTCTATACAGTTGTAGGATCAGAAAACTTGTCGTTGCCAAGCCTCTCGTAGTCTGGTGTTTGCCGCCATCGGTGTGTTCACAGTGTTTGATTCCTTCTAACTTTGTACGCCGTAGCAAATCAGCAATATATTTCCTTTGGGATAGTACGAGAGACTCGTCCTTGCTGCGAACTTCAACACCCAGAAAATAAGACAACGAACCCATGTCTTTCACAAAGAAACTCAGCACCCAAATCTTTAATCAAAGCATCAACCTTTGTTGAGTCAGAGCCAGTGACAATAATATCGTCGACATAAATTAACACATAAGTTGTTGAGCTGCTATCTTTCTTGATAAACAAAGATGAGTCTGCAATGGAGGCAAAGATACCCTAGCTTGAGTAGATGGGTGCTGAGGCGAGAGAACCACGCACGTGGGGCTTGCTTAAGTCCATATAAGGACTTATGCAATTTACACACATGATTCGGATAATTGGGATCAACATAGCCAGATGGCTTCTTCATATACACCTCCTCCTCCAATATTCCATGAAGAAACGCATTCTCCACATCAAGTTGACGGAGCGACCAATTATTCATCACTGCAAGTGAAAGAACTAACCGTATCGTGCATGGTTTTATGACGGAGAGAAGGTCTCACCAAAGTCTATACCCTCCCCGTTGATTAAACCCTTTGGCTACCAAATCGTGCCTTGTAGCGTTATTGAACCGTCCGGATTTCTTTTGATTCGATAAACCCACTTGGATCCAACTACATTCATCCCATTTTCATACTTAACAAGAGAATACGTACCATTCCGAATTAAAGCATTTATTTGTGTGTCCATTGCACCTCTCCATTCTGGAATCGTGCAAGCCTTTGAGTAACATGTTGGTTCCATGAAGTCCTCATCATGTAGTGGATGTTTGGTAGTTGTAAGACACAGCTTCTGAATTGGCTTGGTAATACCCGATTTAGCTCTAGTTGTCATTGTATGACCTGTCACTACTGGGTGATCTCGTTGACTGCAAGTCTGGTGAAATGGCCGACGAAGATTGTGATCTTTGAGGGGAGCATCACCGAGGTATCCGTAGAATGCTGGGATGAGGCATCTTGTGCATGACTCGGCGAGTCGGAGGTTGTAACACTGGTGCTGTGTAGGTTGCTGAAGTTGAACCGTCACTGGTTGGACTTGCTGAAAAATTGGTGAACTCAATATGTCCGTGCTAGCACAATGATACGATAAACTTACCTCCGGAGCTTGCTGTTGAGGAGGAGAGAATGGAAAAGTAAACTCTTCAAATCTAACATGTCTCGAAATATACTGTCTATTGGTTGGTAAGTGCAGACAAATATAACCTTTATGAGCCGAGTCAGAACCTAGGAATAGACACGGCAAAGACCTAGGTTCAAGTTTGTTGGAGTTATAGGGACGAAAACATGGATATGCCAAACATCCAAAAACACGTAGAAAAGAATAATTTGGTGGTTTGTTATAGAGAAGCTCAAGAGGTGTCTTAGACTGTGTAGAAGATTTTGGGATTCTGTTAATAAGATAACAGGCAGTAGTGAATGCTTCTACCCAAAATTCTTTTGGAAGATGAGCATGAAACAGCAATGCAAGACCACTCTCTGTAACATGCCTGATTCGACGTTCTACAAGGCCGTTTTGGGCTGATGTATGAGGACAAGAGAATCGATGTTGGATTCCAGAGTTGTTTAGATAAGATGTGAACTTTTTGAATTCAAGAGCATTATCAGACTGAAAAGTTTTAATTTTATGACCAGACAGATTCTCAACTTGCTTATGGAATTGTGTAAAAACATTGAATGCATCATAACGTTGTATCAAAGGAAAGACCCATGTGTAATGAGAGAAAACATCCATTAATAAAAGATAATAACGAAAACCACCTCTTGACATTTCTGGAGAAACCCATATGTAGGAAACCACAAGACTCAATGGAGTATCATAGACAGTATCACTACGAGAAAAAGGTAAACGCCTACTCTTGCTAATGTGACATGAGTGGCAGAACTCAAATGTTTTATTTAATACTGGAAGTGAGTTATTGCTAATGACTCTAGAAACCATGCTCAGCATTGGATGACCAAGCCCTGGTGCCGACAGGAAGACTTGCGAGAGAAAGGACTTTGGAGTTATTGATTTGGTTACATCACCTAAGCCATCGAACACGTATGCACCATTCTCATTCCTCCCCTTTAGCAAAGATAGCTCCCGTGGTTTTGTCCTTCACAACAAAGAAGTGCGTGTGAAATTCAAAGTAAACATGATTATCTTTACAAAACTGAGACACGGAGAGAAGATTTGTCTTGATCGTTGGTACATGGTATATATTATTCAAGCTATATTTGCGATTATTAGACGTAAAAACAGCATTACCAACATGAGCTATTTTTAAAGAATTACCATTACCAACTTTAACCGTGTCCGTTCCTTCATATTCATGAGGGATACATAGTTTCTTGACATCAGCAGTCAAGTGATGAGTAGCCCCCAATCCGTGACCCACTGAGCACCTCGAGGAATCACCAGGAAAAGCGAGATAAGCAAATGGTGGATTGGTCCGTGAGTTGTTCCTTTGATCATAACGAAACCAAAGAACGATCAGCCAGATGGTTTCTCTTCTTACAAATCTGACAAAGAAACTTCTCCTGCGCAAAGACCTCTTTTGCTGCTGTGGTTGTCGACGATTGTTGTTGTTTGGAGGTGGTGGCCCTCTTGGTTGATTATTGAATCGTCGTTGGTCATTCCTGCTGGTAGAACCTGAGTTGGACGCAACATAGTTGGCCACTGGTGCTTGAATCTGGCTAGCTGTTGCTCCACTCTCATCTCAAAGGAAAGAAGATGAGAGGTAAAAGTTTGATAATCAATGTTTTAAACAAGTGCTAAGAGCAAGAATAATGGGATCATAGGTTTGATTCAAACCATTACTTATGCACTGTTTTTTTCATCGGTTGAAACGGTATAACCCGATGCGTAAAGCCGATCAAATAAGATTTTAGCATCATTCAGATAGGTTTTCAAGGTTTTGTTACCTTTATTCATGAAGTGTAGTTGCTTCTTGAGAGAACTCGGTGAGCAAAAGTTTTTGGAGCATATTCAAAGATCCAACTTGTCCCATATTTCTTTTGCGGTAGTGAGTTCTCAAACCGTGCTTAGGACTTCGGGGTGAGAGTAGAGTTCAACCATCCAACAATCAAGGAATCCCGAGCTTCATGTGCAGTAAAAGCCGGATTGATGGCTTCACCTCCAGGTAGGGTTTGTGCTGGCTTTGCTTTTGTTCCATCTACAAATCCAGTAAGATCGTACCCTTTTAGTATGGGTCTAAACTGTGCTTTCCACAGATGATGGTTGGTCTCTGTGTGCTTCAAAGTAACAAGATGATGGATTTGAACTTGTCTTAGGGTGTTGGTTGCTTCTGCCATTGTTGATTAGGGATTTGTTTGTTTTGGGTGATGATTTTTCTAGCGGAAACGATCTTGGATCGAAGGCTGATACCAAGTCGAGAGTGATAAGTTTTGGTGAATATCTTCCACACTTAATGTGGAGATAGATAACTTGTATTTATAATGAGTTCTGATTACATTATTCAAAAACAGAAAACAGGTTTAGATCCTAGATAATAGTCGGAGTACAATGAAGACTAGACTGAATTGGTTTTGGTGAAACTGTTTCCGAGCTTTCAGCTCCTGACTGAGGACACGTTGTGACCATATTGTTACTTGTGTTGACAAATAATATAAACCAGAGGGATATTAATTCAATAACTTAATAGAAAAATTCTCTAACAGATACAAAATTTAATATTAACAGAATTAGTGCAAAACACAATCTCAAGGTATCATCACATCACACGCAAAATCAGAGTAGCTAGCATTAGCTGCATGGTACCTTATTATTTCTAGGGTTTGTTGTGATAATGGACATTCATCGTGCAGCTGGTTTACTCGGATTTTAACCTACAAAATTATTTCAGTCACTTATTGTAAAATCCTCAACAGATAAAAAATCTAGTATTAGGGCATAATATATAAAATCAATTATTCAATTACACTTATTGGAAAATCCAGATACAAAATCTTGGATCTATAAGATATTAACATAATCATAATCAGTATATAAAACAAAAATCAAATTCTAGATCACCGTTACCAGGTGGTTTTGATTTATAAGAAATTAGCGATGAAATAAAAAAAACTAAATTATTGTGCGGTACCTGAGTAGTTTTACGACGATTATCGATGTTGTAACGTTGCAAGTCAAATCCGTTCCTCATCTCAAAAACAGCAAACGTTGCAAGTCAAATCCGTTCTTCATCTCAAGAACAGCAAATAATTGAGAAATTTTATTCGAGAAGGAAAAGAGAAAAAAAAAATAAGAAAACTGAATTGAGTTTGGCGAGTGCGTGGGTTGTTTATATAGGATATAGAGAAGCAGAGGAAAATGAAATTTCCATATATTGACCGGTACTCCGGCGAGTTGGACGGGCTCAAAAGGACGGAACTAGAAGCCTAGCTGGAACCACCCAGAAGCCCAAGAAAACAATTATTTTAGGATCACTGTTGTAGGGCCTTTGTCCCATGTGTACGGCCCATCTATATGTAACCAAGATTGACACTCTAGCCTATAAATAGAGGCTTATTCCTATGTGATACTCCCTCCGTCCCACTATTAAGTGGCCTAGTTTAAGTTTGCACAATTTTTAAGGCAAGTAAAGAAAATAGTACTTTTAAACATTTTTTACAGTTATACCCTTAAAGATAATAACTAGTGAAATTTAGAAATGATTTATCTCTCAAACTACTCCACGGATGTTCACAAATTTCATACCATTGAAAAACATTTTAAAACACCTACGTAACGAATATAATCATGCCTATCAAATTATGCATATTTCTTATATTTTTTATAATTAACTAAAAGGATAATTTTAGAAATATCTTCTTATTTAATGATATAGGTCACTTATTAGTGGGACACAATCTAAAATCAAATAGATCACTTAATAGTGGGACGGAGGGAGTACTACATTGATATCTAATGAATAAGATCTCTTTCTTCTCTATATTTTCTCTTAAACACGTCATCAACACTGTTATAACCAATGGCTCTTCCAAGCACAATCAATCAAGAATTGAAATAGAAATGAAATCAAAAGTAAAACAGGCACACACACAACACAAGGATTTATAGTGGTTCGATCAAGATGATCTACATACACTTTGGAAGACGACGATAACGTTGCACTATGATTTGAACAAGATTACAAGAGTATAAACTCCTCTCAAGAACAAGACTTTCTATGCCTCTTACTCTCTCTATTAGCATACACTACTACTTCTTTTCTTTCTCACTGATTTTGTGATGTTGTTTACAATGAAACTACAAGGCCTTATATATAGGAAGAAGAATGGGATGAGTGCTCCCCAGTGCATGCTCCACTAGCTAATGCGTGCTCCACTCTCTCTAGTGATTGACAGCAAGAGTTAACACCAAGTAGTGATCGACAGTAAGTTCTCCACTAGCTAATTTGTGCTCCACTCTCTCTAGTGATTGACAGAAAGAGTTAACACCAAGTAGTGATCGACAACAAGTGCTTAATAATTCAAGGCACATACTAAATATCTCCACCTTGACTTGAATACCATCACCACTTATCATCATCGTCTTCGCTCAGCCCCTCAAGGGCTCTCAACACCTGTTTACACCAACCAAGTCCAAGCAGTGCTTGAACTTGATACTTGGAACTGTCTTCGTCAACATGTCCGCGGGGTTATCCGCTGTAGGAACCTTTAACATCGCTATCCTTCCTTCCTCAACTGCATCCTTGATAAAATGATACCTGACATCGATGTGTTTCGTTCTCTCATGATACATCTGGTTCTTGGTCAAGTTAATGGAACTTTGACTGTCACATAACAAAGTTGCATTATCTTGCTTGAAGCCCAAATCACCAACCAAACCCATCAACCATATACCTTCCTTCACTGCTTCCGCGGCTTCCATGTACTCTACCTCAGTTGTAGACAATGCAACTATGCTTTGTAAAACTGACCTCCAACTGATAGTACTACCACACAATGTAAAAGTATAATCTGTCAATGACCTTCTTCTATCAAGATCACCTGCATAATCAGAATTAACATAACCCACAACATTCGTCGAATCACCATAATGTTTATCAAACACTAAACCAATATCTGTACTTCCCCTTAGATACTTCAAAATCCACTTTATAGCTTGCCAATGAGCCTTCTCGGGACTTCCCATGTATCTACTTACCACACTCACAGCTTGTGCAATATCCCATTGTACAAACCATAACATACATGATGCTACCAACTGCGCTTGCATATGGAACTCGAGACATATACTCGCTCATCTCAGTTTGAGGTGATTGCTTTCTAGAAAGTTTAAAATGAGCTGCCAAAGGAGTACTTACTGGTTTTGCATCTTTCATACCAAAACGCTCCAACACCTTCTCGATGTAAGCCTTTTAGGACAAATGCAACTTGCCTTCAGCTCGGTGTCTATGAATCTCCATGCCCAATATCTTCTTTGCTGCGCCCAAATCCTTCATCTCAAAATCACTACCCAACTGCACCTTCATCTTCTGTATCTCTGACATGTCTTTGCAAGCCATCAACATACAAGAGTAAATACACAAATGAACCATCTTGGAGTATCCTGTGATATACACAACTATCATACTTACTCCTTTCATAGCCATTTGCCACCATAAATGTATCAAAACGTTTATACCACTGCCTTGGAGATTCCTTCAAACCATACAAATATTTCTTCAACAAACATACATGGTCTTCTTTACCAGGAACTTCAAACCCCTTTGGTTGTTGCATAAAAATACGCTCTTCCAAATCACCGTGAAGGAAAGCTGTCTTAACATCTAGTTGTTCCAATTCTAGATCTTTTAAAGCAACCATATCAAGCAATGTTCTAATAGAACTATGTTTAACAACAGGAGAGAATACCTCATTGTAGTCAATGCGTTCTCTTTGCGTAAACCCCTTTGCCACAAGCCTTGACTTGTACCTTGTTCCTTCACCATCTGAAGTACCTTGTTTCTTCTTGAAGACCCATTTGCTTCCAACAATCTTTTGCCCTTTTGGTCTTGCAACTATCTCCCAAGTGTCATTCTTGTCAAGAGACTCAATTTCTTCAATTGCACATGCTCCCCATTCTGCTGATTCTTTACCACCGATTGCTTCTTCATAGGTTGTTGGATCATCCCTATATATGCTCTCACCTACTGAAAATGCATATGCAACCAAATCAGCATGGCCGTATCTCTGAGGTGGTCTAACTTTCCTCTTCTCTCTGTCTCTTACAAGATTGTACGGATGACCTTGTGCTTCTCCTTCCTGGGCAGGTTCTTGCACAATATCTTGATCATCATCATCATCATAAACAATAGTCTCATTGCTTCCTTGAACTTGCACCTCAAGTTCCACCTTGTCACCAAGATCCACCTTATCACTAACACCCTCTTCAGCTTTTCCATCTAGTACTTCATTCTTTGGCTTCAACATCGATTGCTCATCAAATTTCACATCTCTGCTGATAAGAAACTAGTTTGATCTTTCTGCAGGACACCATAACCTGTATCCTTTCACTCCCTTTGCATACCCAAGAAATATACACTTTTTTGCTCTAGGCTCTAGCTTCCCCTCATTTACATGAGCATAGGCTGGACATCCGAATATCTTCAAGTCTTCATAGTTAGCATGCGAACCTGTCCAAACTTCATTTGGAGTCTTGCACTTAATGGCAGTCGATGGAGATCTGTTCACTAAATAAGCTGATGTGTTTGCTGTTTCTTCCCAAAATTTCTTTGGTAACCCGGCATTGGAGAGCATGCACCGTGCCTTCTCCATTATCGTTCTGATCATCCTTTCTGCAACACCATTTTGCTGTGGTGTTTTTCTGACTGTGCGGTGTCTCACAATCCCTTTGTCCTTGCAAAACTCATTGAACTCACCCCCACAAAATTCTAAACCATTGTATGTCCTCAAGCACTTGATTTGTCTTCCGGTTTGCTTCTCAACCATAGTTTTCCATTGCTTGAACTTGACAAAAGTTCCATCTTTGTGTTTAAGTATGAATACCCATACTTTCCTTGAGAAATCATCAATGAATGTCAACATATATCTACCAGCACTATGTGAATCTACCCGAGAAGGACCCCAAAGATCAGAATGAATATAATCCAGAATACCCTTGGTGTTATGAATAGATGTACTAAACTTGACTTTATACTGTTTTCCAAAGACACAATGTTCACAGAAATCAAGCTTGCCTGTTTTATGACCACAAAGCAATCCCTGCTTGCTCAAAACAGCCAATCCCCTCTCTCTCTCATATGCCTTAGCCGCATATGCCACAACTTGGTAGTATCATCATCAGAACTTGAAGATCATACAGCTGCATCACCCGTCACAGTAGTACCTTGCAGCGTATAAAGACCATTAATTCTCTCGCACTTCATAATTGTAAGACTTCCTCTTGAGACACGAATAAATCCACCTTCACCTTGATACTTGCATCCATTTGAATCAAGCGTACCCAAAGAAATAAGATTTCTTCTCAGGTCCAGAACATGCCTAACATTAGTTAGAGTCCTCACCATACCGTCATACATATTAATTTGAATTGTACCTACACCCACCACTTTACAAGTGACATTGTTTCCCATAAGAACTTTACCAACTTCTCTAGCTTGATAAGTAGTACACCACTCTTTATGAGGACACATGTGAAAAGTACACCCCGAATCAAGAATCCACCCATTCTTCGAGCTTTCGGTATGAACCGTGAGAACCGTTCCATCATCACTTTCTGCTTCAACATTTGTTGCGGTGCCTTGGTTGGTATTCTTCTCGACACTCTTCAATTTTGGACAATCCTTCTTGAAATGCCCCTTTTCCTTACAATGAAAGCAATAGAATTTACCGGATTTTGATTTAGACCTTGACTTCGTTCTACTTCTATCAAATCCGCCCTTTTGGTTTCCTCTTCCTCTAACAAACAACCCATCTCCCTAATTATCTTTACCATCGATACCCGTCTTCTTTAACTCCTTAGAGTTCAAAGCCGCTTTAACATCTTCCATGGAAATTGTAGTTTTTCCATACATTACGGTATCAACAAAATTATCATAAGATGGTGGTAAGGAACAAAGAAAACCCAAAGCTTGGTCTTCATCTTCAATTTTGACCTCAATATTTGAAAAATCCAAAAGAATTTTATTATAATCATCAATATGATCTATAATAGACATTCCTTCGTGCATTCTAAGAGTATGTAATTTCTTTTTAAGATATAAACGATTAGTTACGGATTTAGTCATATACCTCTTCTCCAACTTGTTCCATAGACCGTCCAGTGTCGTTTCCGTCGGAACTTCTCTCAAGACCTCGTTGCTCAAACACAATAAAATTAATCCATGTGCTTTCTCCATGAGTTCTTCCTTTGCTTCCTCCGACAATGTTGTTGCTAAAGCCATTTTCCCCTTCAAAGTTTTAACCAAACCTTGTTGCACCAAAACAGCCCTCATCTTTAGCCTCAATAAATTGAAATCATTCCTTCCATCAAATTTCTCAATCTCATACTTTTCCGCCATCGTAGATCGCTTCCACCCGGAGATCTGATACCAATTTGTTATAACCAATGGCTCTTCCAAGCACAATCAATCAAGAATTAAAATAGAAATGAAATCAAAAGTAAAACATGCACACATACAACACAAGGATTTATAGTGGTTCGATCAAGATGATCTACATCCACTTTGGAAGACGACGATAACGTTGCACTATGATTTGAACAAGATTACAAGAGTATAAACTCCTCTCAAGAACAAGACTTTCTATGCCTCTTACTCTCTCTATTAGCATACACTACTACTTCTTTTCTTTCTCACTGATTTGTGATGTTGTTTACAATGAAACTACAAGGCCTTATATATAGGAATAAGAATGGGATGAGTGCTCCCCAGTGCGTGCTCCGCTAGCTAATGCGTGCTCCACTCTCTCTAGTGATTGACAGCAAGAGTTAACACCAAGTAGTGATCGACAGCAAGTGCTCCACTATCTAATGCGTGCTTCACTCTCTCTAGTGATTGACAACAAGAGTTAACACCAAGTAGTGATCGACAACAAGTGCTTAATAATTCAAGGCACATACTACAAGAACGACTCTATCAACTGTGAAAATTGTCGAAGAAAGCTGATGAGACTATAAAACCGATACATGCACCCACGGCTCTATTCCATGCAAACCAGACTGAGAAAACACATTCTTTATTCGGAGGTGTACAGTCCAACAACAAAACTCGACCAAATGCATGCAAAACCCCAACAGATAAACTCTGACATGCAACCAGTATTGACAAGTGAACATGATTCCAATCCATGTTCTTGAAATAGAAACCGGACCCTGACGTAATCGCGGAGACTAAGAATCCTAAGAATTGCAAACTCACTGCATTTGTTTTCATTACTAGTTGTAATGGATGGAAGAGTGGGAGACTAAACAATGGGAAAATGAAGTAAATTAAGAAAAGGAATAAAAGGAAGACCGGTTTGACTCATAGTTTGCCTACGATGTAATGTAAACCGCCCATGAATATGCAAGTTGATGTGAACAATGAAATCAATGCTGAAATCAAACTCCCTACAGCATGGGGATACTTGAACATGGACATCAAATGAAGAGCCCTTGTAGTGGTGGTTGCATGTGGTGTCGCGGAAGATGGCCGGTTTGCGGCTAAGGCATGGAGAGTTCCAATGAACCACAGAAGACCGCAAAAAATCGAAACGACCCATAAACTTGTGAGGTTTTCGGTGTAATGGAGCATGTGATATGTGAAGGCGGAGAATGCAGCTGCAGCAACACAATCAGCAGCGGTTCCATAAAGTGAGAGAGCGGTAATGACGTTTTTACGCTCTTGGAATTGATTCTTTTGAATGCTAGAACCCATGAATAAACCCCGAACCATCAAACCGAGATGGCGTGTCTCAAAGGCGGTACTTACGACGTTACCGATTACAATTGCTATGGCGTATGGAATGAAAATCCATTTCACTTTGAAGAAACCAACATGGAGGCAAGATAGTGAACCGATCAGTATGGCACCAGTGAAAATGAGTTTGATAACAGGCGAGAAAGTTTCATAAAAATCAATTCCTGCTTGCTGATTATAGCCTTTGGCCACTAAGCGAGCTTTGCGTCTCTCCACAGTGCCATCCGGATTTTTCTTTACTCGGAAAACCCATTTCGAGCCAACTACATTCATGCCTTTTTCATATTTTATTAGAGAAAAAGTGTCGTTGCGAATTAGTGCATTGATCTGTAAATCCATTGCACTTTTCCATTCCAGAATTTTGGAAGCAGCCGTAAAGGACGTTGGTTCCATGAAGTCAGCATCAGGTAAAGGATGTTTGCTGGCCGCTAAACAAAGTTTTTGTATCGGTTTGGTGATACCTGATTGAGACCGCGTCCGCATAGGGTGAGTGACAACATCATTGTGTAAAGATTGTGGAGCTGGTGGATTTGGTTCCTGGCCAACAGAAGTAGTAGATGTAGAAACCTCAGCTGATTGGTCACGTACCGGTGAGTTGGATGCAGAGATCAGTGGTGACATATCATTCACAGTTGTCCTGATTGGTGTTGATGTACGACCAAAAGGAGGCGAAATAAAAATACTTGTACTAGATGGAATGTTACCTGGACATGGCACCGATATTTTCTGCTGGAGAGACTGAAAAGGAAAAGAGATTTCTTCAAACCGAACATGACGAGATATGTAGATTCTGTTTGTCTCTCTATGTAAGCACACATATCCTTTGTGTGCATTTCTATAGCCGATAAAAACACATGGTAAGGATCTTTGTTCCAATTTTGTGGAGTTGTAAGAACGAAGACAGGGAAAAGCCAAACAACCAAATACACGTAGAAATGTGTAATCGGTTTTTTTATGAAATAACAGTTCCAAGGTTGTTTGGGATACGGACGAGGATTTTGGTAACCTATTGATTAGGAAACAAGCAGTGGTAAAGGCATCGGCCCAAAAGTGTTTTGGCATATGTGCATGATATAAGAGAGCTAGCCACGATTCTGTGACATGACGAATGCATCTTTCAGCAATTCCATTTTGAGGAGAAGTATGCGGGCAGGAAAATCTATGTTGTATACCCGAGTCATTAAGATAGGCAGTGAGTTTTTTGAATTCTAAGGCATTCTCTGATTGGAAAATTTTGATTTATGTTCTGTAAGATTCTCAACTTGTTTATGGAAGTGAACAAAGGTTTGAAAAGCATCAGAACGTTTTACTAATGGAAACACCCAAGTGAAATGAGAAAAGACATCCATTATTAAAAGATAATACCGAAAACCAGACCTGAAAACTTGAGGTGATACCCAAATATCCGACACTACCAAACTTAAGGGTTTATCATAGACAGTACTGCTTAAAGAGAAAGGTAATTTCTTGCTCTTACTAATATGGCAGGACTGACAGTAATCAAAATTTTTATTAGACACGGGAATAGAATTAGGAAGACAAATCTGAGACACAGTACGCAACATCGGATGCCCTAAACGCTGGTGCCATAGGGGAAAAGAAGAAGATACGTTTGCCTGAGGCTTGATCGGATTTTCCAGCACGTCAACTCCTTTGAATATATATATCCCATTCCTATTCAGTCCTCTTAGAAGAGTTATCCCCGTGTGCTTGTCCTTCACAAGAAAATAAGACTTGTGAAACTCAAAATACACATCATTATCTTTACAAAATTGATGTACTGACAGTAAGTTGGTCTTTATTTTTGGTACATGATAGATATTATTCAGATAATAAGATCTTGATTTTTATGTAAAGGAGGTGTTACCAATATTTGCAATGTCAAGAGCATTAACATTACCAACATGTACCATCTCTGTTCCATCATATTCATGGGGTATTGCCAAGTTTCTCATATCCGCTGTTAGGTGATGTGTAGCACCAATATCGGTACCCACTGGTTTCCGTTCATACCATCTGGAAGTGCGATGTAAGCTGGTGGTGGTTGGGGTTGATTATTTCTTGGTTTGTAGCGAAACCATCATCTGTCGGCCTGGTGATTTTTCTTTTTGCATATTTGACATTTTTCCGGACTGGATTAGCTTTTCTGTGCAGACTGGTAACGTCTCTGGGTTTGATTAGTTTGCTGTTGGAATGGTCCTCGACGCTGTTGGTTGTACTGCCGTGGTGTACCCCTGCTGCCAGACGCGTTTGAAACAGCCACGTTTGCAATGGGTTGTTGGATCACAGCAAGTTGTTGTTCCAACCTTATATCAAAGGTAAGAAGATGGGAATAGAAAAGATCCATATTCATGTTTTCAGTGGTGCTTAAGACAGTGACAATCGGATCATATGCATGATTCAAACCATTGCTTATAGATTGCTGCTTTTCATCATCAGTTACTGTGTATCCTAATGCTGCAAGCTGAGCAAACAAATGTTTAGCCTCATTTAAAAAGACGCGAAGAGATTTGTTACCTTTGCTCATATTGTGGAGCTGTTTCTTAAGGTTCATCTGGTGAAACTTTGTTTTGGGAGCATACTCTGCCTCTAGCATATCCCAAACCTCCTTTGCCGTGTTCAAATCTCTTACTACTCCTAAAACTTCTGGAGATAGAGTGGAGTTCAGCCATCCCACCCACAGTGAATCTTGTTCTTCATAAGCTATAAAATCAGGATTTTCGATTTGTGAGTTTGGTAGTGTCTTGGATGGTTTTTCTTTTGTGCCATCAATGAAGCCAGTTAAGCCATGGCCCTTCAAGATGGGTTTGAACTGTGTCTTCCACCGTGGGTAGTTTGTTTCAGTTAATTTGAGTGTTACCGGATGATGAATCTGAACATTCCTGAGTTGATTGGTTGTTGTTGACATCTCTGATGATTTTTTTTTTGAGTATAGAAATTTGGAAGCGTAGCTTGGATCAAGGATGATACCAAGTTAGAAAGGATAATTGGGTAGAATATCTTCCACACTTCAACATGGTGGAGATACATGCATTATAAATATGTTTACATACCCAAAATAGGATCAATCAACAATGAGTGGGAATATTACAATTAAGACAATATACTCAATCAATTTCGCTAATTGAGGCATGGATATATTCCATTAATTGCGCCAATCTTGGTGTATCCTTATCATGCCGTGAACATAGCCTTGAGAGTTAGTGTTAAGATCCGATATATTTGGTATTACTAACAAAGTATATATCTCGAAGTTATGGACACAATAGATACAGTGAGTGTCTAGTTGTGCACTGGTAGAAAACGGAGAATGTGAGGAATATTATCCCTTGTTGTAATCGTTTTGGATATTCTACATAACTTCGAATTAGCATCGAAGTTACGTGACGGCTGATGGATTAATTAACTGTCATCAGTCTTCTACCAACTTCTAATTATACAAATATATGCTCTAAATTGATTCCTTATACATAATATCAAAAGAATGGAAATGGAATATATCCTTTGGTTCTTGATGTCTAATCAGGCACCAACGACGAAGAGCAAACTTTTTCTTACTAGAGGAACTGAACAAATCAATGAACCAAAGATACCGGTCAGCGCGTAAGCAATAGCACAGAATGGGAGTGCCTCTGGTTCTTTTGCAGACAATGCTGCCGTTCCCAACCCATGTGCAGTGAAGAGAAAAGAAAACTATAGCTTTTTAATTTGTGTCAGTTGATGACGTTTGAAGGATTCTGACAAGATTTTACCTTGATGCAGTTGCTATCCCTCGAGCAATAGGGTCCTTCAACTTCAGGTTATCGAGCATTACTTGAACGAAATTTGCACCGACTAAACCAGTTACGACAACTGTTGCAGCTGTTAGAGAAGCATTGGCACCATCAAACAAGGAGACAATGCTGAGGGATAATGCCACTGTGATGCATCGTGGTAAAATCGACAGCGTCAAAGTTGGTTCTTAGCTTATGAGGCGTCCAGTGAGAGCAGTTGAATACAGCGAAAATATTGTCGAAATGATCACGTATGTGAAGATCTCCGCCGCATGCCTCTTCATCAGCTGCCCGAAACGTAAATTTTATGTCTGATACATAAAAACTTGCGCATTCATCAACTGCAGACTATTTAGTGTTACGATTGTACCTTTCTCTGTTTGAACATGGAGAATGCGAAAGAAATAATAACCGATCCCAGGAATCCCATTAGTATGTCACCAGCTCCAGGATCAGACGATGCCTTTGTCAGATAAAGTCCTGCAATAACCTGTTAAGTTTTTTTCTCTCGGCACAATGCAAAATTGATAGCGGGTAGTAAATAAGTAATCACCTAGAACAGCATCCAGGCCAGACCCCGAGAAGTAACCGTAAGAAAACGCTGCTGCAAGTCCAAATAATGTGCAGGAAATAATCGGATGGAGCACTATCTTGACTGAAGACGGCAACCTGAAAATATCCATCACTAACCAGCATTATTAGACTAAAATCGAAGACAGTGCACCACATGTTATTGTGGTTTTTATGCTAGAGAAGAAGCCATTACGTACACACATCTGCCATGTCACATCCACTGTTCCATTTCCAATTTTCCATAACAACACATTACCTCTGTTTCAGGAAATGTGATATTTTCACTTGCTGCTTTATTTATTTATTTATGTTTGCCTAAAAATAGGCTCAACATGGAAAAGTAAAAATATCATTTTTTCTGAAACATTTTTTCTGAAACATAGAGAATAACTTATTGTCAAAATCCGGCTTTAGATACCTCCAAAAATTTGGGGGAAATTTAAAAATGAGGAAGTGAAATGTTTTAATTATTCTTAAAGACCCTGGAAATGGTCTCAGTAATGGAGGTTTAAACCAAGGAAGTCCTGACCGTCAGGTTTGCAGGACCATGCTGTCAATTGGCAAGACCCACTCAGCTGGTGGGATCACTGCATCAATTTACAAAACCTGCTCTGTCTATGTTACCGACGTATTTAATCGAACAATCCAACTTTATTCGAATCAAATTTAAGACTTATATGGACAACATTAATGGAGGAAATTACAAACATTATACACATTTTAGAAATATTAACTTCACTTTCAACTTCAAACTGCACGCATTAATGCCATAACCAACTCGGTCCAGAGTTGGTTTGTGTGGATGGAATTCTGAGAGTTGTTGCTCATGGTAATGTTACGTTATCTGTGTTCTTTTTGGTCTTCTCTTTCTCTGGTGATCCGAGTTGGTCTGCATCTGGTACAGCCGTTGGTTTCTTGTTTGTAAGCATTCCAATTAAGATGAGTTGGATTGTGTCCCAACTCTCGATTAAGGGTAAGGCAATAATCACAGCAGATCCGATTGTTCCCCATAAGATAGATATGACTGCCCAGAATGTGAAGTACCCCAAATTGAAGGCTCCTGCATTGAGCGAGTTCGTAGAATGTCAGTCATAATGAATTCAAGGTACACAAAGAATCAAAACCATACTGGAAATTCTGCATTTGATAAGAAAGTGAGTGACTAAACTGGAATTAATGACGGGTAAATTTACCTGCTGGAAGAGACAATAAAGGCCACAATATCACAATGACAACAGTAAATACAATCCCCCATTTCACTATCCAAGCTTTTGCTGCAAGTAGTTTTTCGGGTTCGAACTCTTCCGCTGGTAATTCACTAGCTTCCTTCTCAACTGCTGTGATTTGTTTCGTTGTTTCCCAATCATAGTTTTGAGGCCACACAAAACTAAACGCTGCATGAATAGCTCCACCACCCAATATTGATACTAGATTCCCAGCGAGCATCGGAGCATCACGGCCAGTTGTGTCAAGATTTACACGACCATACTGTACGCTGGTTACAGTTAACCATGTGATAACTCCTAAAATACAACCTATAATAGATCCTAAAATGGCACCTATTCCATTGGCTTTCCTCCACAAAATCATGAACGCTATAGGAAGAACAGCTGAACCAATAAAAACTCCCATGGCTAAATACATCCAACCTAAGGAAACTCCTGCCTTGTTCAGTATGACAGCTAGTACACCCATGAAACATCCGAAACCGAAAACTACAATTCTAGACACTTTCAGAATTTGTTTTCCAGTTGCATTGGGGTTTATGTACGTCCGATAGATATCATATGTGCACAAGGAGGAAACTGCGATCAGTTCAGAGGAACCAGCTGACGTCACAGCCCTGTTCATATAAACAGCAAATCCAAGATCGCATATCGTCATGTTTAGATGAAGAAATCCAAAATTTCCAATTTCTAATTGCTGCGGCGGAAAAATAAAGAAACGAGGATATATATCAAAGGTGGACTTACATAAACAGCATAGTGAGAAGAAGAATTGATCCTCCTTTCCCCATCAAGGCTATAGCAGTGGCAGGAGGAACAAGACCATGATCCGCTTCACTTGCTGTTATAGGAAGATCTAGAGCAAGTGCACCTATACCAAGTGATGTCGCCAAGGAAAAAGGCACCGCAAACCAAACAAGCCCACCCAATAAGTATCCCTTGTGTGTCGATGAAGGTCTTGCAGCTATTGCACTGACCCAATATCCCTACACACGAGCATTACCACAATCATTTACCCATTAAAAACATGAGCATGAGCATAAGAATGTTTAGGCAGCAGAACTAACTAATTTATCCTGCATCATACTTGAATAACTAGCCTAATAAATACTCATTCTCTCGAAAGTCTATTCAATTAAAATAGTTTGCTAAAATGTTTCGTACACCATTTCAAAG
Organism: Papaver bracteatum; assembly: GCA_023529315.1. Classification (NCBI taxonomy): domain Eukaryota; kingdom Viridiplantae; phylum Streptophyta; class Magnoliopsida; order Ranunculales; family Papaveraceae; genus Papaver; species Papaver bracteatum. Next base: position 52,934 of record JAJJWX010004463.1, on the reverse strand, counting down.
CCTTCTGCTTATTTTTTTTTTTTTTTTCGTGTCCAACAAACATCAATTACCTACGAAACTTGTGATATATTTAAGTGATTCAAACTTACGTTGTCTTCAAAGACGATACCGGCCCAATTACTTGAAGATTCTAAGATCAGTAAGTGTTAGGCTCCCAACTACGTTTCACTGTGATACAATGTAGGTACTATGAGGAACTTCGAGCAGAAGGAGTACACAGAAAATTATGAACGAGTGCTCAATGACAAATTAAGAAATCACCAGAAGAACAGGATTGTGACATTTTGATTAGTTCCTTGCATTATTCCCAAGCAACTGTGAGTGTGCGAGTTGATGAAATATTTGCATTCGTCTAACTTTTAAGGTACATCAAATATCACTAGCAGATTTAAAGACTGAATAAGTTTCCAACTGCCAAATGGAGCGTGTAAGAACTATCAACCATATGGTAATTGCTACATTGTCTTACCTTAACCGTGCATTAGCGTCCTTTGGAAGTTCATTGCTTTCTCATATTTTGTTTTATGAGTGTATATATAGTTGACAAATATGATCACACATGTCCTACATGCTTAGGATTCTAAATGTCATGTATTGGTACTGTGGTAAAATACTTCACACCATTGAGATAATCTATATGTGTAGATGTTTTTGTTAATAATTTGAAGAACTAATTCCAATGAGTTATATCTATAATAATTAGCAAGTTTTTTTCTTTGATATGATAAACCATAGAAAATGATCACTGAGTTATTGGCCTGCTGGATTTTCATGTCGTATGGTAAGGTATTCCAAGGCCATACTCGATAGGGTGGAGAATTTTCTGACGTTAGGTCAGACCTCACTGATAACTTGCAAAAATTTTGATGTGATTCATAGAGGTGAATAACTGAATATGCTGCCAGAAGAAGCCTGATTCGAGTTTTGGAGGTAACCAAACGTCCAATAATCAATATCATTTTTTCCGTTTTAGAGAGCGAAACTTTCCATGAATATTTTATAGTTCCAAGGAGTTTTGGACATGTTTGTTAATCTAATCTATAAATTTGATTTTGGTATGTCCCATCTCTTTTACATTCAATTCTTTTAATCTATAAATTTGATGGTTTATTAATCTATAAGATAGTTTTAACATCGATGTAGAGTAGATTTGTTTCGCGAGCAAATCTTGAATATAAAATTGAGATATCTTAATCCTATCCTTCAAGGAAAATATGTCACTTTTAAAGATCTCCAGATTCCCTCCACCTCATTTGAGAAACGTGCCCGAAACCAAATGAAATCACAAAAACGGGTTTCACGTTCCAATTAGGGGTGGAGCAACTGGACGGAAGCGATGCTGTGATTAGGGGTCACCCGTCGACCAAGCCGCCGTGCTGCGGATTCGGAAAATGGAACCGCGGGTCGACCAAGCACCCGATCACTGGAGTTGACCTCCTCGCAGATCAGCTTGAATTGTACAGAACGGATGCAAGTGGATTAACCATCGATTTAGTTTTTTTAAACCAATTTAACTTTCCATCCATGCTTAGGGTCGGCCCGAATGTAGAGTGAAGTGTAACCCGTCTGGAGTTTATAAACCTTTCGAGCACTTGATGCAAGGACTAGTTGGACCCAGACGAGAGGTGTGCGTGTTCCACTGAAAGCTTCATCGGAACAAAGAAGTCTCATTCCTTGTTACACCAAACTTTGTAGATCAACTCCAGCGCGGTGAGATAAATGCCCTTGATTCCATTCCTTTGTTATCGATTTCATCACGTTGAGTTTAAGTATGAAACTTAAAATGGGACAAGTGGTATTTTTTTGTTGCATTTATAAATAGGCTTCAGATTATTTACAGGTTAATCGAGAGGATATTGAGTTCGAAAGTCACTACGGTAAGTGCATGGATCCGCTGGTTTTCAACACCTAGACCTGCATCTAAGACTCGCTTCAAATGTACGGATTTGGGAACTACCACCCGAAAGTCCGCGCTTCATATGTCTTGCGTGTTTGGGTCAAGTTCGCAATTTTGCCGCGACGGATATGGGCGAAATCCGCGGTTCGTGATTCTCTATGCTTCACCCCTGGTTCCAATACATATGGGCTTCATGCTAACGCATGAGTACAAAAACTAGTCATCCGTTGAGAATGAACTCAAAAGAACTAACGGCTCGGATATCAAACACAAATTGGGGATAGAGAGAAAAGGACAAAACATGGGTCCAAAGGATCAAATCAGGGTCACCTCATCTAAGTATTCTTTTAATTCCTAATCTACCCATCACTAATCAGGTTTAGTGTTTAATTATAATTAGGAAAAATCTTAAGTGTTTTTTAAAAAGATTAATGTGTAATTTTATTTGTATTTGGGCAAGGAGCGACGTGGAGAGTACAGGAGGAAAAAAAATCGAGTATGGGAACTTTTTTTCGTGTGAAAATGGAAGATGATCGAGAGAGAAGGTGTTTGCTAAGAGGTTGAAAATTTTGATTTTTTCTCTTGACTCCACCATTTTAGCAAATTTAGAAAGACTTGAACCCGCACGGACGTGGTATGAATACAATCTTCCAAGGAACGACATCATGCAACATGGTATTCAGCACCACGTCCGTGTCCGGGCACTTCAGGCTATGGTATGTTGCTTGAATTTCCATGCCGGCACATGATGTAAAATATCCAGAAACTTGAAGAAGAAAAAATTCACTTGACTACCGGCATTGATAGATTTCTATCGAGCATTCCGGCACTTAGTTACGACATTGAATGTTAGTTACCAAGCATGTCGGCACCATTTTCCGGCATGATCTTCACCAATTCTGGCATGGTCTTCATCACTTCCGGCGATGTAAAAAAAAATTATTTCCGAGATGGTATTCGTCACTACAGGCATGGTTTTCATCACATCCGGCTTGGTCTTCTCTACTGGCATGGTCTTCATCACTTCCGGCATGTCTTCGTCACTTCCGACATGATCTTCATCACTTCTGGCATGGTCTTCTTCACTACCGGCATGGTCTTCATCACTTCCAAATGTTAAAAAAAAAAATCATTTTCAAAGTGAGAAGCCGACAGAGGAGGAGTAGAAAATTTGAAAGGGAGTGGGGAATATTTAGGTTTCAAAGCCCTAACCATAAAAGAGATTGATAAGAGGTGAAGATGGAAATGAGGGATATGATTTTGATTTTTGATTTTTGATTTTAAGTTTTTAATTTTTATTTTGAGGAAAGGGTATTTTAGTATTTTCCCCCTCCCCCCAAGACACCCCTTAGCAGACACTATTGGTTGGGGGAAGTAATTTATATCCCCAATTAGTTTTTATATCCCCCAATCGTGCGTTCTTTCAAAAACCCCTTATCTAAAATATTTTCATAATGGATAAACAACCCTCATGTGGTTATTAGTAGTAATCTAATAGAAAAAATTGAAAAAATGAGAAATTTTGGAAAAAAATGAGAAATTTTGGAAAAAAATTTCAAACTAAAATCCTAGATCTTAAATCACCTAACCAATATCCTTTTTATTTCTTAAAATCGATGAATATAAAAAAAGATTGAATTTTCTAGCTTTTCAGGGCGATTTACGGTTGGGGTTTTCCTTAATAGCCAACTGTAAGAAAAATTTATGGTTAGATGATGATGAACTCCTAACCGTAACTAGGTAAAATTAGGGAAACCCAAATGTAAATTTTTTTACGACTGGGTTTTTTGGTTTTACGGTTAAGTTTGGTCTTGAACGAACCCAATTGGAAATCAGTTACGGCTGGGTTTTTTTTGGTCGAACTCAACTGTAAATCAGTTACGGCTGGGTTTTATTTTTTATCGAACCCGACTGTAAAACAGTTGTGGCTAGGTTTTTTGTGATCGAACCTAACTGTTAGAGAATTTCTCGGTCGAACTCGCATACGTTGCTATCTCAAGCATGTTTGTCAATGTTATTGATCAAAACTATAAAGTCTTGATTTCTAGTCTACTATAGCTAAGGTATCAGACTAGGATAGAAAATGTAGTTGATCTCAAGAACTCAAGGAACCAATGGATGTTCATCGACTAAAATGTATGTGGAAATTTGAACTTATCTATCACTCAAAAGTCTATCTACTATATCTATTATCTTGACACAAAAGTCGTATTACTATATCTACTATATCTCCTATCATGTGATATTTCGAGCTGAGTATATCTCGCTTATCTATTTCTCAAAATATATGTTGGTAAAGCTTTCGCTTTAGCCGAGTTCATCTTTACCTAGTGACGAAAGTCATGTCATGTTTCAATCATCTTGGAAATCGCTCTGACGAAAAATAGTTTGTGAATAACAACTATATAACGTCCTCTGAGAATGTTTCAATGGTTGAAATGAGAGTTTAGACAATATAACCATTGGGGGATATAAACATTGTTGTGGTAACACATATATGTATACGTAATTAGCACTTGAACCGAAGTTTGTGAACTTTGTTAATCAAGTGAAACCGGAACTTGAGCAGTCAACCAAGTTCGCGAACTCAGTCCGCGAACGTGCGTAGTTCTCGAACCCGAGAATTTCTGCTGGAGTTGTAGCTCGGTTTCAGTCCGTGAACTCACGGAAGTTCTCGAACCAGAGAATTTCTGGTGGAGTTTGTGAACTCCAACCTGTTAACTTGAGTCCGCGAACTTGAATGGTTATGCCTAAAAATGATGTTCATGAACTTATCTTAATTAACTAAGGAATGCTTTTGAAAACCGTGGCTTATAGTTCATGAATCGATTCAAGTGAATCATATCGTTTTTGCTTCAATTGTGTCTTGTGTACATGAGATCTCATAGCAATTGAACAACTCTATAACTAGTTCATTTGAGTCATTTGGAGTAGTTATGGTGAAGAAGAATATGGTTGATATGGAAGTTATCATTTGACTAACCATTTGGTTGACTAATATTGAACCAACCATTGTACACGTTTGGGTACGGTTACATAAACCCAAAATCGTCAAGTACATGTGTGTATGGAAAGCTAAGTTTTCGATCTAACGGTTGAGTAATATTAGCTTGTATCTAATCAGGTTTTCATCTAACGGTGAATATTGAATGCTTTGTTACTAAGCTAACATTGATTGCAAACCCTGATTTGAAAGACTATATAACGGAGGGTCGATTCTGTGTGATACTAGTTTGCTAATCTAGGGTCGATTCTCCTTTAACCTTTGGTTTTCTTCTTCGAAAACCAGGTTAACGAATTAAAGACTTCATTGGGATTGTGAAGCCAGACCTATACTACTTTTCTTGTAGTTGTGTGATCTGATCTTGCTATTGCTATCGTACGAGTACAATTGTAATAATTATCTTGAGTTTCTATCTCCGATAGGCAAGATATAAAACTAGTCACAAACATCTTCGTCTCATTGTTTGTGACTCCACAATATCTTTTTTCGCTGCGTCGATTAAGACTATTGTGAGGTGATTGATAAAACTGAGTTGTTCTTCGGGAATATAAGTCTGGTTTTATTGATTGGTTCCTGTTCACCTTGATTTATCAAAAGATGGAACAATACTCATAGGTTTATTCGTGGGAGACGGATTTATCTATCTTGTAGACTTTTCTGTGTGAGACAGATTTGTTTATTGAAGTCTTAGACTTTGGGTCATAGCAAGTCTTGGTTGTGGGTGAGATAAGCTACGGGAATCAAGTGCACAGTATCCTACTGGGATCAGAGGCGTAGGAGCATAACTGTACCTTGGATCAGTGTGAGATTTATTGGGGTGCAACTACAGTCCAGGCCGAAGTTAGTTTGGAGTAGGCTAGTGACTAGGTTCCGAAGTTTTTCTGCATTTGCGGTTTCCTCATTAACAAAATTTTGGTGTCTGTGTTATTTCTTTTTCGCATTATATTTTTATATAATTGAAATAATACAGGTTGTGCGTTGTTCAATCAATTAGAATATCCGACCTTATTGGTTGTTGATTTAAATTGATTGACACTTGGATATTGGTCTTTGGTACCATCCAAGTTATCTCTCTTTGATTAGGACTCGCGAATTGTATTTGCTTGAGTAAATCAAATTGAGAGATTGAGATAATAACTCATTGAGTATTTTTTATTGATTGAGTCTAACTATCTAGTTGATTCTCTAGAAAAACAACTCGGAGTTGTCCATACAGATTGCTAATCAAAATATTGGGTGAGGTTGTTAGACCCACGCTTTTTCGATTGGTATCAGAGCAGGCAAACACGTTCAAGACCTTACAAGTCTGTGTTTGTAGTGATATGACTCTATGGACAAGAGTAATATCTCTGATAAACACATCACCAGAAATAAAGAATATGTCTTGTCAAAGTCTATTAAAGAGAAAAATCCTACAATCTCAAGTATAGAAGAACCTTGTGTTCAAATCAGACAGACAAGTATTGACATGCATCATTCTGATTGCCCTTCAAAAGAGTCTATTTCTCTAAATGAATGGGAAACAGCTGAAGAGAGTAAGTTGATTCTAAATATTATTAGAATCCAAGCTGATAAACTTAATCCGTCGAAGGAACATGTCAAAATGGTTCTTGATATTATTAGAGACTGCAAAATCAATGAAAATACTGAAGACCATTCTTCATGTATGACTCTTGAAGCAAGCCTCATAAAGGATGATTTTGAAATAAAACGTCGCTTGCATAAACTCTCTATTCAAGGATGTCTTAAGCAGTCTAATATACCAACTACTCCTGCTACAACAGAAGATGATCCAGAATCAAAAACGGAGTCCCTTCCAATTAATAAAGTTATGTTAGCTTTTATGATCAAGGAAAGTCAACATCACATGGAAGGAAGAAAAGAACTCTTGTGGAAGATGGTGTACCTAATGCCTCATGCTACTATGCCTATTTGCATCAAGATGTTGATAATGAGGATATGGTCTCTGCTTAAGTGATTCATGACTTTCTTAAATACTTTGAGAAAGCGATATGAATCACAAGATCAAAGATCTCGAAACCCGTGAAGCTGTCGAACGTGAACTTTAGCTCATGATCGGTTTCTAATAACTTGAGTTCTTATTTTTCCTAGTAAATCTTCTATGTTTTCTCTTTTGTTTAGAAGAATAACTAGTGTTTTGGAATAGCCATTATTATGATTACACATAGATGTATCCAATGTTTTCATCTTCTTGTTTTTAGATTTATTGATTTAAATTCTGAAGTTGTTTGGAAGATGATGGTTGCAGTATTAATCTTTATGATTTTACATATTGCAATATTTTGATGGGATATGTGTGTTTACATCCGTGAACTTGATTTTCCCATATTTTGTCAAAAGTAAAGTCGTTCGTGAATTGATATGCAAATATTAATAAAAGGATGAATAGACTTTAGACAAACACAAAAGTTAAGCCTATATTGTCAATTATTAATGTAAGATAGGTTAAAATATTTTGTGATTCAAGGTTATGTCTATGGTATTTCATTGTGCAAATGGTGATGGAAATAGAATGAATCCTTGCTTATTCCACGGTATAAGATCGATTCTCCAATCCACAATTTTTGTGTAAATACTGTGTTGTGCCATGAAGTGTCTTATGTTGAGCACTAAAACAAAAAAAGTTGATTTCTCTTGTGATTAGCTTAGTTGTTGTTCCGTAAGATACTTTATGTTGAACATTATTGAACTAAATTAATCATCTAGTATGGTTATTTAGTTAGAACTCCATAAGTTTTCTTATGTTTGAGCATCTCTTTGACTGGGTTGGTTATTTTTATGATTAACTTAGTCATGGATCCATAGATTTTCTTATGTCGAGTGTGGCCAATAAAATTGATTACTTTTGTAATTAGTTTGGTTGAGTATGGCAATTAGATTATTTGCGAGTTTTCTTGTGATTAATCTAATTAATTTATTAAGTCTCCATAAGTTTACTTGTGTTGAGCATATTTAGTCAAATTAATATTGGTTCGCTTTGGGTAATTTGATTGAATATTTCTTGTTGGATTCCAAATTCATACTTGTATGTAATTTGTAAAGTCTAAAGAAATCCTTCTTTTCTTTTGAAATTAAGGTCGCTCTTGTTGTTCCCTTGGGAATGACATATTATGGGGGAGAGTTCTTTGGAACTTGTGATTAATTGCCAAATATTTTTGGGAAGTGCGGCTGTGGAATATTATAGGGGTTATCTTGCATCTTTATAAACTCCTTGATGAATGCATTTAGCTTCGGATTTATGATTGCATCTAAATAAGATGATATACATTTACCTTTGGTCATGAAATGTCTCTTACGTAAATTTCATTAGGATCTCGTTCTTGTACCTTTGCCAATTTTATTGACAAAAAGGGGGGGGGGGAATTAATATGTAGTTCACACTACAAATACATATGGTTTTTGGATCATTATGTAAGGGGTAGTGATTTCCATGTGAGATGGAGTATTGACTAAGGGGGAGTGAAGTATCACCAAAGTATTGTTGTTGAAGTTGTGATGCAATTGAACTTTGACGCTATGTAATAATACTATGACACTGTATAAAAATGATTGAGAACCGATGCTTTTCTCATTGTTATACCTACGGATTTTCAACAACGATGATGCTAAACTTACAACCTTTGGGATCATTGGACTACTTGGAAGTGACGAAGATTTCGAGTATTGTTGAAGATTAGACATGTGGAATAGGAGCTGCAAAGTTTATTCATATATTATTTGTATTTCATATGTATTAATAGTTTTGCCACTAAAATTGACAAAGGAGGAGATTGTTAGAGAATTGCTCGGTCGAACTCGCATGCGTTGCTATCTCAAGCATGTTTGTCAATGTTAGTGATCAAAACTATAAATTCTTGATTTCTAGTCTACTATATCTAAGGTCTCGGACTATGATAGAAAGTGCAGTTGAGATCAAGAACTACATGGAAATCATCATACAAGACGAAGGACTACTCAAGGAACCAGTGGATCTTCATCGACTAAAAGGTATGTGGAGTCTTGAACTTATCTATCACTCAAAAGTCTATCTAATATATCTCCTATCTTGAGACAAAAGTCGTATTACTATATAGACTAAGAATTTACATATGTGATATTTCGAGCTGAGTATATCCCGCTTATCTATTTCTTGAAATATTTGTTGGTAAAGCTTTTGCTTTATCCAAGTTCATCTTTACCTAGTGACGAAAGTCATGTTATGTTTCAATCATCTTGGAAATCTCTCTGACAAAAAATAGTTTGTGAATAACAACTATATAACGTCCTCTGAGAATGTTTCAATGGTTAAAATGAGAGTTTAGACAATATAACAATTGGGGGATATAAACATTATTGCGGTAACACATATATGTATAAGTCATTAGCACTTGAACTGAAGTTTACGAACTTTGTTGATCAAGTGAAACTAAAACTTGAGCAGTCAACCCAGTCCGCGAACGTGCGTAGTTCTCGAACCCGAGAATTTCTGTTGGAGTTGTAGCTCGGTTTAAGTCCGTGAACTGACAGAAGTTCTCGAACCCGAGAATTTCTGCTGGAGTTTGTGAACTCCAACCGGTTAAATTGAGTCCGAGAACTTGAATGGTTATGTCTAAAAATGATGTCCATGAAGTTATCTTAATTAACTAAGGAATGCTTTTGCATACCGTGGCTTTATACTTCATGAATCGATTCGAGTGAATCACATCGTTTTTGCTTTAATTCTGTCTTGTGTAGTACATGAAATCTCATAGCAATTGAACAACTCTCTAACTAGTTCATTTGAGTCATTTGGACTAGTTATGATGAAGAAGAATATGGTTGATATGGAAGTTATCATTTCGCTAACCATTTGGTTGACTAATATTGAACCAACCATTGTACACGTTTGGGTACGGTTACACAAACCCAAAATCGTCAAGTACATGTGTGTATGGAAAGCTAAGTTTTTGATCTAACAGTTGAGTAATATTAGCTTATATCTAATAAGGTTTTCATCTAACGATGAAGATTGAATGCTTTGTTACTAAGATAACATTGATTTCAAACCCTGATTTGAAAGGCTATATAAGGGAGAACTCTAGCAACTGGGAAACCTAATCCCCACACATTCTATGTGATACTAATTTGCTAAGATGGAGTCGATTCTTCTTCTAAAACCAGGTTAATGACTTAAAGACTTTATTGGGATTGTGAAGCCAGACCGATACTACTTTTCTTGTAGTTGTGTGATCTGATCTTGTTGTTTCTATTGTATGAGTACAATTGTAATAATTGGTTTGAGATTTCTATCTACGATAGGCAAGATAAAAAACTAGTCACAAACATCTTCGTCTCATTGTTTGTGACTCCACAATATCTTTTTTCGCTACGTCGATTAAGACTATTGTGAAGCGATTGATAAAACTGAGATGTTCTTTGGGAATATAAGTCTGGTTTTATTGATTGGTTCATGTTCACCTTGATTTATTAAAAGACGGAACAAAACTCATAGGTTTATTCGTGGGAGACGAATTTATCTATCTTGTAGACTTTTCTGTGTGAGACAGATTTATTTATTGAAGTCTTCGACTTTGGGTCGTAGCAAGTCTTGGTTGTGGGTGAGATCAGCTAAGAGAATCAAGTGCGCAGTATCCTGTTGGGATTAAGGGTGCACAGGAACCGAGCCAGACCAACGGACCGTCCCAGAACCGGTGGAACCGTACTTGGTTTTGTACCGAACCGAGGAACGGGGTACAGGTATTGGTCCAAAAAATAGGAACCGAGGCTAGGGAGGTACATGTACACGGTATTGACCTAGTCCCATGGAGAACAGTGCCGTCTGTACTGATTAGTAGTAGCCGTTAGATTTAGGGGATGATAAGTTGCCATCATGAAAAATTCATTTCCTAACAAAGAAAGGGGATCTGATAGCATCGTCTTAAATGAATAATCGTCGCCATTCAAGCAGCTACGGTTCGAATGATTTCTGTTAATAGAGATAGTGATTATGGTGATTATCTGATGTTCTTCGAATTGGTAAGGAAGATGGATTCTCTGCACTTCGTGATTTTACAGAAGCAACGAGTTTTTGGAGGTTCTTGTTGCAAACTGAAGTTGGGTATTAACAGAGGTTCGATTTGGTTTATTGATTTAAGAAAGTTGATACATGTCATTGAAAAGGAATCTACAGATGGGATATTGATGGTCTTTGATGGCGGAAATTGATGATTGCAATGGTGAATTTCTTGATTTGTTGGAAGAATATGGACTGAATTCAAGCCAAAGATTCATTAAGAAGAACAATTGCTGCTGCTAGTGAATTTGATGTCTAGAAGAAATTAGAAGAACCGACTAGTACCGGTAACGTACCTGGTACCGTACATGTAACGAATGGTACCGGAACCGAGGTACAAGGTATAGGTACCGGCCCAAAATTTTGGAACCGAGACTAGGGAGGTACAGGTACTCGGCCTTGGCAAGAACCGAGTCGAACCATACCGTGTGCACCCTTAGCTGGGATCAGAGGCGTGGGATCATAACTGTACATTGGATCAGTGTGAGATTGATTTGGGTTCAACTACAGTCGATACCGAAGTTAGTTTGAAGTAGGCTAGTGTCTGTAGTGACTTAATACACTGTATGTTTAATCTGGACTAGGTCCTAGGGTTTTTCTGCATTTGCGGTTTCCTCGTTAACAAAATTCTGGTGTCTGTGTTATTTATTTTCCGCGTTATATTTTTATATAATTGAAATAATACAGGTTGTGCATTGTTCAATCAATTAGAATATCCGACCTTATTGGTTGTTGATTTAAATTGATTGACACTTGGATATTAGTCTTTGGTACCATCCAAGTTATCTCTCTTTGATTAAGACTCGGGAATTGTATTTGCTTGAGTAAATCAAATTGAGAGATTGAGATAATAACTCCTTGAGTATTTTCTATTGATTGAGTCTAACTGTCTAGTTGATTCTCTAGAAAAACAACTCGGAGTTGTCCATACAGATTTCTAATCGAAATATTGGGTGAGGTTGTTAGACCCCCGCTTTTTCACTAACTGTAAATCAGTTAGGGATGGGTTTTTTTTTTGGTCGAACCCAATTGTAAAACAGTTAAGGTTAGATATTTTGAAGGAAAACCCAACTGTAACTGGTTCTGAAACCTTTTTTTTTCTCCTGTTTCAATCAATCTAACCATTTGAAATATATTTGGTTTGGTGATTACCATAACTTCTGTCAATATGCTTCTTCCACATCTTTACCAAGTTTTTTGAATCGCCAATTGATCGAAGATGGTGAATTGATTTTGATTGAAGAAAAAAAAAATCGGGAACGATTTACGGTTGATGAAGAAGAATAAGAAAAAGAAGAAGAGATTTTTGAATAATAATTAGGTTTTTATTTTAGCTGAATTTTATTTTAGACATTTGGTATTGAATCAAGAATACCCCATAAACAATTTTTTGGTAACTAGGAATCCAAGTGAAGCCCCTCTATTGGATTGTGAGTCCTTTATAATAGGCTGCCAGCATTTTCTTATTATAGTTGAGAGGTTCTAGACAGAGAGTCGCTTTAAACCACTCCAAAACCACACAGACACATGATAGTGAGCCTTACCATATTGGGAAAAACATATGTCATGTTTTGAAGTTTTGTCTATAGGTTTTTATGGTCTATTTGGACGGTATGTCTAGAACTTTTTCTTTAGGTTACTTAGTTTGGAAGGTCTGTCTATAATTTTGCTTACTTAGCTAGGATCGACATACCTATTTTTTTAGGGAACGAAAAATATTCCAATGCTGCAGTAGTACAATGGGCATATACCATGGGGATATATATGAGTTGGCAGGTTATAGTTATATTTAAAGTGAAAATATCTAAATATGTATAAAGCAAGATCCACTCTACACACTCATGCATGTGAATGCAAAGTTGAATCCAAAAGCATACCATGCTTATGTGTGGCGCAGTTATTGGTTATTCGCACTTGCACAATCCCAACACATGCTACAAAATGGTTCACCGCTCCATATTTAGGGTTTAGATGCATGCCACATTGGGTGTCAAACGTTGGGATTAAGAATCGAAGTTTTTTGAGCTTTGTCGGAATTGTCTCACAATGAAATAAAATTTGGTTTACATTAATCCCATTGAATGTATCCTTGTCATTTGTTACATAATCTCTGTAAGCACATCCTTGTCTACTTAATAAGTATTATACTCATAGACAAAAATTTAGCTCAACCACTAAAAATTTCTATTATTTCTTTCCTTCCATAAATGTCATATTACTACATAATTCAGACTATCACCGAATTTAATCCCTACATGCACCTTCCTTTCAGATTATTAAAACTCCAATTTTCAAAATGATTCATAACCCTACTAAGAAACACTCTGGTAATCTTGAGAATAATGATAAATCGTAACCAAATATCGCTATTAATTTATTTTTAATACAAAAAAAATATTGATGAATAAGACCCTAAATTTAGACAACTATACCCCTTTTGCCTTAAATTACATGATTGAAGATAGGTTTGTGGAACTTCCTAAAATATTGAAATCAAAGTAAAATTTAATTGATAAGTGATAAACAACGAATTTTTGTCTGTCTTAAAGTAGTTAATATCGTATATGAGTATCATAGATGTCGGGTCTGATACACCTATAGAAAAGCCTATATCGGTTTTTATATGTGATACATCATTAAGACTAGAATTTTAAATGTTACTAAATGTTTCAATCTAAAAGCTTTGGTGTCGCATGATGCATTCTCAAGATCAAAAGCTTCATAATACAAATTCGATCCTATTCCATTATTTATCTCATGAAAATTTTAGACTGTAATAAATAGCAACCGAAATACATCCGCCCACTATAACACATATTCGAATGATGATAAGGTAAAAGTTTAGACTTCATTATTACTCGAGGAATAATACATTTTTCTTCTTCTTTTGTTTATCGGGTTGGGTGATAAAATATTAGCATCTTTAATCGTCACCTGTTTAATCTTCTAATTTGATCTCTTGTTCTCATGTAGAAAATAATTGGTGAGCCCGACTACTATGACTACTTTTATGATAGGTTTCCTCTGCTCGTTATGCATTCTTACAATTGTTTACAAGTGCATTATGCTGAATTGATGCACAAGCTGTACGCAAAGGTTAAGAATAAGGAAAGATCAGCCTAAAGCTTTGAACACTTTCAATCAAAAGAGATATAAAGAAGATGACTGACGAAAATGAAGCAAATACAACATTTCTTCTTATAACACCCGATGAGTACCTAGCTAGGAACTGATTTCACGATTACTAAAATTTGGGAAAAAAAAAAAAATAACAAAATAATTAATGAAGGGTATGCAATTGTATTGGGTGTGGTAGAAAAGATGTTCTACAACACATATTAAGGAATTGAGCCGAAAAAAATGGCCTGGAAAAATAGTTGAGCATAAAGGCGCGCATGATTCGTGATGGTATTTACAAATCTTCTGATGGGAAAAAACTCATGATAAGTGGACCGGAAATTGTGTACACTTCAAAGGTAGTTGAGGAAAAAAAATAGAACCAGAGGACTAGTTAATAAACCTATCGAACATCTAGCGTTGAAAGAGGTTTGGACTATAAGTCTCCTGAATAAAGATGTTGAACATGGGTAAGATATCTTCTCCTTGAACAGTATTCATATCCACCTCTCTGTAAATCAATATTTCTACTGTTTGTTAAGGAAATATTAAAAATAGTAGCATATGCAGCATATACACATAAAGAGCAATGCATATGTAGAAGAGCAAGTTAGTGGTGGCTAGGTGCATCACCTTTGTATCCTTATCAGTTATCACGTTCTAACTACAACTATCCTTCTGCGTCAACAGTCGATATTAATTCTAAATGAAAATATATTTCATAATGATAAACACACATTTAACATAAAAACATAATATTTTTGTTTAAAAAAAAGATGAAATAGTTATAGGAGAAATGCATATTGGTGTTTCTCCAAGATATTATTATGCTATAATATGCTTCCAAATACACTAAAAAAAAGGTAAAAAAGTGCATCTAACTGTTAAATTGTAATATTCTATAGTTAGATGGGCGTGTCTTGCTTAACAAAGAAAGCTATTATTGGGCGTCACATTCCAATAGAGGGGCGTCACCTAATAGGACAAAAACGGGTCACCCATAAGTAATATCAAAAACCCCTTATCTAAAATAATTTTGTAATGACTAAATAACCTTTGTTTAGTTAATGTTAATTTTAAATAATTAGATAATGATTAAATTAATGAATTTGTTATATATACTTGGTGGATTTTGGGATAAAGTTTTTGCGGGAAGAAAAACCAGAGAGAAGAAAAAAAGAAAATTTTTGGAGATTTCTTTCAAAACCTAGATTTTGATTCACTCAATCAAAATGAATGAAACAAGTTACCAGTTCAAGGTAGGTAAATCTTTGTATGATAGGGAAAATAAGTTTTGCATACCTCATGTTGGAGACCAAGAGATGGATGATTTGTTAGATGGTAGAGAGGATTTAACAAAAAATGATGGTGAATCTCAACCAATTGAAGAAACAAATCGACAAAGTGAAGAACTAATGGTTAAAAATCAACAGGTATGCCTATAAACTATCTCCCATGAGTTCAATTTAGCTCAAAATGATCTAAAGTACGTAAAAAAGTTCATATTTTTCGACTTACAGGCCAGATTACGGTTGGGTTTAAGCTTCGTTACCAACCGTAACTAGTATTTACGGTTAGGTTCGGATGAACTGCAAACCGTAACTGGTATTCAATAGGACAAAACCAAGTCGGAGAAGTATTACGGTTAGGAAAATGGCAATACGAACCCAACTGTAACCAATTATGTGCATGGGTATTTATTGCACGTTTTACGGTTGGGTTTTAAATAATTCTAAACCGTAACTTTATTTACGGCTAGGTTCAATTTTTTTGGTTTCCAACCGTAAATTTTCCTGTGATTTAAATTTTGTTCCTACGATGGGGAATACAAATCTTACGGTTGGGAATACTACTTACAGTTGGGTTCGTGGCTCTTAAAACCTGGACGTAAGTGTTGATTTCCTTCTTCATTGGACTAATGTTGTGATATTTTGGTTGATAGATCTTTCTTCCACCTAACCCAATGCCTGCTCAACCTGATGCAAATGAAATTCTAACTAAAGATTCTTCCCATCATTATTTGACTGACTTGGTATGTGTTTTTTTTTTTTTAACTAATGGAAAGATATGTTGCTCGGTGGGATGATAAATGCATATGGGCGCTACAAGGGACGCCATTATAACCAACCGGTTCATTTGATTAGGTTATTCCGTAACAAATATGAGCACTCCGACGATCCCACAGTCACGGAGGCAGTGAAGAGGTGTTTTGGGGGCACCGGGGAGACGTACTGGAGCTTTTTCAATAATCTTTTTTCCCAACTTGCTGATCGGATCATACCGAGTATAACAGCGTCATTACTCTAGTATAAAAGCGGCTTTCAGCGATAACTCTCATGTTCACAGCGCCCAACATTATGTCGCATGGGATCATATTATGCTCTAGAAATATGGCATAATCAAATAACCTTTTAGGAATGGATACTTTATTGGAACATGTTGTATTTTCTATTGTTTGTATTTTGTTATTTCAGAGAACTGTCTCTTTGATGGATACCAGGCAAGGACTTTTAAGCAAATGAAGGATGCTTATGTTGACCCCGGGATTTTTTTTTTTTTTTTTTTAAAATGTTGCTCATTCATTTGAACCATATCACTATGTTTTTTTGGCTAACATTGAGTTATTGGACCACGTAGACATGGGAATTTAAAGATGAGGCAAAGAAATGGGCTAGAGAATGTGGAAAGTTAATTATGTGTGTTATTGAAACGTATTGATCTATGTACCTTGGTGACTATTATTATAGAGGCGGAATTCAGAATAATAATAGACAAAAACTAGAAAACAGAACACACTAAAAACCAGATTCGAAGAAAATATCTTCTCTAGATTATGAACAACAAAAATATTTACAATTCTCTCTTTTTTACGCTCACAATATCTCTAGGTAGATAACCTTAAACTATTTGCTAAGTTTGCTTTCACAATAATAATTGTTCCACAAACTTCTCTCAAGGTATGTGTGTTAAACCTCTTTTTCTAGGTGTAAAACCACACTCTCTAGATTGTCTTAGCTATGAGATAAACATCTCTATTTATAGCTTTAGCGGTTTCCCAAACCTTATAGGAATCTATTTCCTTATCTAGGAATTCCCTTTCTAGGTATATTTCCCTTCTAGGAATATTACCTTGTCTAGGAAGTATTTCCTTATCTTGGCATACTTCCTTAACCTCTTAGAAATTTATTTTCCTTTTAAATGAATACTGCCTTACATCAGTAATCCCTCCTAAATTACAATTATTTCCTCAATCCATCTTGAGGATCACTAGTTCCCGGGGAGAGAAAGATACACATGTATCATGCACCCCCACTCAAGAACTTGAACTCCTGTGAAAGTTATATTTGGAGGTTAGGGAAGTCAAGAGTTCCTTTCAACCTGCTGAACCATATCTCCTTTCTAGGAACTTAACTTTGACTTCCAATTAGAAAAGCGTCCTTATCTTCTTGTCTTATCTTGGTAACTCTTTGCTCCGTCATGCAATCCTCTTCGAGTGGTTCTTCTCTATCAAACTACAAGTCTTACACATGTGGCAATATCATCTTGTAATCTCCATCATTATCTAGTAATGGAGGTTCAAAGATCTTCAACCTTTCTAGGTTGTCTTCTTGTTGTTTGGTTAGGGTTTCCAAACAAACTCTACTCGGCTTCTCCTCAAGATAACGGGTCACAAGGAGAATGAACTTCGTACTAGCATTCACCAACCGTTTATCCTGAGTGGCTGTAATCAAGTTTTCTCCATTAATAGGAGAGTCTATAGATCGTATTATAAAATCTTTCCCATCTTTGGTAAAGGTATACTTCTGGCTCCTCCCATGTAAAATTGCATCTTGATCCCATAAGTAAGGACTACCAAGTACAACCTGACAAATATCTAATGGAACCACATCACATATAACCTCATCAATGTATGACTCATCAAAAGCAAACTTGAATGTACACTATTCTGAAACCTGTATCCCACTTTCCTTTTGAAGCCACCCTAAAGGATAGGGTTTCGGATGTTTGAAAGTCTTCAAACCCAACTTATGTACCAAAGAATGTGAAAGTAAATTCTTCTGACTTCCCATGTCAATAACAGCATCTATAAGTGTTGTCTTAACCTGCATCTTAACTGTGAACAGTCGTTCCCTAAGATCATATTTTAAAGGTCCTTCTTTTGCTCCTGCCATAAGAGAGATATTTGAGTTGGGCTCCGTTAGTCCTTGGACATCTATTGGAGCTTGTCCGACTAGTGCTTCCTTCTTGGCTTCTTTATTCTGCAAACCCTTTTGGTGTTAGATTAGGATACTTCATCCAACACTTGTCGACAACATGTCCCATTTGTTTGCAATGAGTGCAAGTCAAACATTCTTTGTATTTATACTTCCTATCCTCTTTTCTCCTTTCATCTCCTTTAGTGATGAAACCTTTAGACTTACCCTTGGTGTTTCCCTCAATATCAGATTTCTTAAGCGTGCCTTCGATAGCATTAGCTTTTATTCTTGATTCAGAGATAATATCCACCAAAAACATCTCCAACTCCTTCCGTATATACTCATGGAACTCGGAGATATACTTCATATAGATATCATAATCTTCCATGTTCAAATCTAAAACCATAGCTTAATTCTGAAATTCTGAAGTATATTCTTGCACGGTTTGGTTGTAGGACTAGTTCAAGTTGTACCACTTGAACCATTTGTCTTTAAGGTAGCCAATCGGATAAAATTATTTCCTCACAACTTCCTTGAATCCCTTCCACGACAATGTTCCCTAACTAAGGCATTGTCTTTGATATGTTTTCCACCATATTAGAGCATGCTTTGAAAGATTCAATGCCACAAAATCTATCTTCTCCTTTGAACCATATTCAAAGAAAGAAAAGTACATATCTAGAAGCTCTATCCAATCATCCAATTTCTCTACATCGACACTTCCATCATAAAGTAGAATATCAACATGAAAATCAATTTTTAAATTTGTACCATGATTCATAAACTTACCACGAGGTTTTGAGCCTTTAGGAATCTCTTCTTCTGCTTCCTCTTCGTTTTCTTGCTTTTCCTCCTCATCTTCTTCTTCTGAACCCCAAGATGGAGATTTCTTTTTCGTAAGTTTCAGATTTGATGTATTGGAACAAATTCAAGCAACCAACTCGTCCAGGGTAGTTGGAATCGTATTCATCTCTTTTTCTAACATAACTACCTTCTCGTCGGTAGTTTTTGGTTCATTAGTCTTAGACTCATCGTCAGATTTTGTCATCCTTGGTTTTCTTGTTCTTTTAACGTATTCTTGCTTTTTCGAGTAACTCACCAAGTTTTTTGTAGAGAGATCTAGTGAAGACCATAAACCATAGGAATCTTCCCTAAAAGAAACGAACCTCGCTCTGATACCAACTTGATACGTACTGATCTTTGTACCTTGGTGACTATTATTAAAGCGGCTGAATTTAGAATAATAATAGACGAAAACTAGAAAACAGAACACACTAGAAACCAGATTCGAAGAAAATATCTTCTATAGATTATGAACAAGAAAACTAGTACAATTCTCTCTTTGTTACGCTCATAATCTCTCTAGATAAATAACCTTAAACTATTTGCTAAGTTTTCTTTTATAATAATAATTTTCTCACAAACTTCTCTCAAGGTATGTGTGTTAAACCTATTTTTCTAGGTGCAACACTCTCTAGATTGTCTTAGCAATGAGCTAAACATCTCTATTTTTAGCTTTAATGGCTTCCCAAACCTTATAGGAATCTATTTCCTTATCTAGGAATTCCCTTTCTAGGTATATTTCCCTTTCTAGGAATATTACCTTGTCTAGAAAGTATTTCCTTATCTTGGCATACTTCCTTACTTTGGTTTGGTTTCCCAAACCTCTTAGAAATTTATTTTCCTTTTATAGAAATACAATTCCCTAAATCAGTAATCCCTCCTAAATTACAGTTATATCCTCAATCATCTTGAGGATCACTAGTTCCAGGGGAGAGAAAGATACACATGTATCAGTTATAGTTTGTAATGGATCGAAAAATGAGCGTCACTTTCAAATGGTTTGCGAGTGTAGTGGAGAAAGTAAAATTCATGTGAAAAAGGGTACCGAATATAAAGGAAATACGAAGAGGAAGAATACTACTTTCACTAAGAAGACTAAGTGCTCGTTCAAGCTTCAATTTGTTTCAACAACAAAAGTAATGTGTGGTTTTTGGAGAAAGTTGTATGCGGTCGTCATAACCACCTAATACCGGAGACTTTGCTAAACCATCCTTATGTGGCGCGGCTTAATGATGAATAAAAAATGATTGTGAGTTCCATGACCGAAACCGTAGGAAACCTATTGATATACTCGGTCATATAAAGCGCCTAAACCCATTGAATGTTTTTACTTTGCCAACCATCTACAACGTCAAAACATAGAAAAACCTTACCGTAATATCTTCATCCAAACCTAACCGTAATATCTTCACAAACCTATACTTACAGTTAGCGAAGCCAACCGGGACACTTTCAGAAACACCACTGAAAACCTAATTTGACTTCGATTTCATTCAATCTAACCTGTTTTAGGCACAAAAACGAGTAAAAAAAAGATGGGTAATCGATTAATACCTAACATAAACCATGGGTTCTTGTTGAGGAATTTGAAATCGTGATTCTTTAAATTCTTGATTCGGTTGTTGGTGTTGAATTTCATCGTCCGGTGGTTTATTGAGATGTTGATTATCACTGCAATCAATTTGCTTCTTCCTCATCTTTAGTAGAGATATCAATCCACGATGTTATGCTTTTCGAATCCCCGATTAATCGAAAACGATGAAGTGAATTTGATTTACTGTGAAGGAGAGGAAGAGGAGAAGTTTTTCTTTGAGTTAGAATATAAAAGATTAGGTTTTCAAGTTTTTATTTTAGTTAAAGGGTAATCTAGATATTTTGTATTAGGATATCCCATAACCATTTTTTTGGACATTAAGAATCCTAGTGAAGCTCCACTATTGGAATGTGACGGCCTAATAATGAATGATTTTTTGGGGACTACTAAAAAAAAGATGGGCGACTACTCTTCCATTTTTGGTAGGATATTTGAAGTAATTTTGGGTCACCCCTTATCTAAATTCTTTTTTAATACCAAATTTACCCTTGATAATTAAATTAGTTAGTTTATTGATTAGTTAGTGTTAGTGTAATGATTAATTACTGATTAGTTAGTGGTTAGTGAGTTATTAATATGATAGTTTTGTTAGAATTAAATTATTGAGAGAGAGAGAGAAGAAGAAGATGAAGATGATAATGAAGATGAGGGTTTTGGAAGAAAAAAAGTTAGATCTTTTTCTTTAAGAGCCACAACAAGAGTATAATGTTTTGGGTACTCACGGATACTTCAAATTTAGTTAATGGTTCTTGAATTGGCCAAAACATGTAGCCAAACTCATCTGCAAGTCTGGGATTTGACCTAATGTTTCGAAAACACAGCTTAACTCAACTTTAAAGAAGTTTTCTTTTCGTAGAAAAGTTCGATTAGAGAAGCAAAATTGCGACGAACAACTTTTTTTTGCGACGAATCAACTTTTTTTACGACAAAACCAACTTTTGTGACGAATCAAGTTTTATGATGTAACTCAACTTTTTATTACCTAAACCTAACTTTTTGCGATGTAAATCAACTTTTTGTGACGAGACAAACTTTTATGCATTTAAACCAACTTTTTATGATGTAATCAACTAAAAGTTCGGCTGAGACATTTTTTTTCTGACGTAACCGAACTTTTCTATGGAAAAAAAAACATCCATTAAAGTTGAGTTCGGCTAGTTCGACAAAGTTTTTCACATACTTCCTAGCCGAACTTCTGTCTGCAACTTCCATTTTCAGCTCATTTTGATGATTACTTCTCATTTTTTCAACCAAAAACGAATGACAAGTAATGGGTTTGTTATAATATTGATTTTGATTTTGTTTTGTTAATGATTTAAATTAAGCTATATATAGAGGTGGCCGTGGTGGTGGTTTGTGGTGGGCGGCGGTGGTGGTGGTCGGTAGTGATGGGAGGAGGTGGAGGTGGTTATATATATATATATATATATATATATAGGTGGTGGTGATGAGAGGAGGTAGTAATATATATAGGTTAAGGATATGTTAGTCATTTCCACATTTTAGGACACCCCTTATCATTGTAGGGTGGACATTTCTATCACAAAGTAATCCCCACCTTTTTTGAGTAGTCCCCAAAAAATGATTCCTAATACTCCCTAATAAAATTAAGAAAACCAATCATTGTAGCCATTTTTTCATGTTTTTTCCTAAACTATCATTTGGTCTCACTCATTTGCTATTAGAGAAAGAGGAGAGAGAAGTGGTCCCCTTTTTATATTAGAGAGAAAAAAGGAGAGAGAGAAGTGGTCCATCTATGGGTATATTAGTAAAATCATAACATTTGACTTTCCACGTATGGAAACAAGCCTATTTTTTTGACGTACCCAAATAAAAAAACTTGACTATTTTTTAGAAAAGGAGAGAGTAATAACTTTCTTAAAAAAAGATGGGCGTGTTTGGGCCTAGTGGTTAGGTCCACTGATCATTGTATGAGTATCACAGATTAGATCCACTTCTTTCATCATTGAATAAGAGAAGAAACTCCCATCACACAAAAATACTAGAGAAGATAAGAAATGAGAGAAACTAAAAACAAGAACGGATAGAAAGAAAGAAAATGGCATCATCATCGTCATCATCTGTAGTGATGAATATGAACAAGTTATTATGTTATAATTGCCATACAGATTCACAAGCTTTCTCTCTAAAAACTCAATTTCATAGTACTCCTTTGAACATCAACCAAAAACATTATTCAACTAGACTCTCTTCAGAGACCGTATCACTCATCAAACCCAATAAACCAGCAGGAACCATTCTACAAAAACATGTGTCAAGATGTACCACTACTAGTGCTACTACTCCACTTACAACAGATGATGTTTTGGATGCCACTAAAGTAAGTAAAAAAATTTTTTACTTGCTATGAGTTTCTTCTTGTTCTTGTTATTATTGATTCATTTGCTGAATGATTTTGTTTGTTATTATTATTATGATTTAGGAGGTTGAGGAAAGTATAAAGGTATTAAAGAAAGCAGCCAAGAGTAGGAAAGTTGCCAAAGAAGAAGTTCTTGCTGCACTTGGTGTAATCAAGAAGGCTAATAAGGATATAGACCCTTCAAATTTTCTTGATACCCTTGGTGGAACTCAATCACCTGGAAACACTTGGATGCTTATCTTCACTTCCAAAGTAATCAAGTTTGTGCTAATTTAACCATATACTCTAATTTGAAGATATATTGTTCTGGGGTTTCACCGCATGAATGAATGTGTACTGATATTCAGTTTGCTAATTCGACTCAGGATAAAATCAAGAAGGGTAGCTATTTCCCTATAACCGCAGTTCAACGATTCGATGCCGCTGTAAGTACTTTGCAGCAGTCAAATTCTTAGTTGTAGTGCTTCATTTGTATATTTTCTTGTTTGTGTATTGATTTGTGCAATGGTGGTTCAGGGAAAGAGGATTGAGAATGGAGTATACCTTGGGCCACTAGGATGCTTGACATTTGAAGGAAAATTCTCATGGAAGAAGAGAATATTGGCATTCACATTCGAGTTGCTAAAAATAAAGATCGGGCCATTACCTCCTCTGAAGATAAATCTAGGAACACAAGATGATAAGGAGCCAAGCACCAAAGACCCTTTCTTCATATGGTTTTATGTAGATGAAGAAATCGCAGTTGCTCAAGGCAGAGGCGGAGGAACTGCATTCTGGTGCCGTTGCCACCGTGTTCCTGCATAATATCACTGCTGCCGTGCCAGCTGCATTTATTCACCATGTATTTTGACAGTTTTTGTGTAAATGTATATTATACATAGTGCTACTCTGATATACACATAAGAAACTCAAATTGTGCCTATCAACATTTCTTCCCTAATAGCCGGCGGCATATAATCCAAGTAAGCAGTCCATTCCAAGAAATGTTTATAATCTTACATAAAAAAAATAATCAAGAATTTTGATGCAAACAAAACCAACTTATTAAACAAATACAATGAGGTAAAAAAAGAAATTAGCAGAATCTACAAGCCTTTCTAGATCTTGGTCTGTGTTATCAATGTCACCGGAAATAGCTTGTTCGCCGGTCTCAGGCATTATCCGGTGACCCTTTTTCACTCATAACAACATCTTCTTCCTCGACGACGTGACCAGCTGCAACAGCTCCACTAAAATGACTTACTTTACCCAAAACCAAAACAATCATACCAGCAATGACACTACAAAATGCAATACCGAACGTGACTCCAACTTTGTCGAAGAAAGCTGATGAAAATATAAAACCGATACACGTACCGACGGCTCTAGTCCATGCAAACCATACCGAGAAAACACCTTCTTTATTCGGCGGTGTACAGTCCAGCAACAAAACTAGACCAAATGCATGCAAAACCCCAACAGATAAACTCTGAAACGCAACCAATATTGACAAGTGCACATGATTCCAGTTCTTGTTCTTGAAATAGAAACCGGCCCCTGACGTAATCGCGTAGACGAAGAATCCTAAGAATTGCATTCGTACTGCATGGAAGAGTGGGAGACTGAACAATGGGAAAATGAAGTAAATCAAGAAAAGGAATAAAAGGAAGACCGGTTTGACGCATAGTTGGCCGACGACGTAATGTAAACCGCTCATGAATATGCAAGTTGATGTGAATGATGAAATCAGTACTGAAACCAAACTTCCTACTGCATGGGGATACTTGAATACCGATAGCAAATGTGCTGTCCTTGTAGTGGTACTTGCAGGAGTTGTTGCTGTTAAGGATACAGCTAGCACCGTAATTGCAGCTGATCCTCTCTTATTACAGCTGCAAGATATTATCTTCCCATGCATAAATCAGTGCAATTAATTGTATATTTTGTTATAAATGTAATATCCTCATTGATTGTAAATTGACCCTATTTTGGGTATGTAAAACTCATATATAATGCAATGCATATCCACTAGATTAAGTGTGGAAAATATTCACCACTTAACATCTTGTTCTGTTTTGCATCGACCAAATCGATCCTACAAACCACGCCTCACCTTCACCTTCATCTTTCGATTTCAATGGCTGCTCCAAACTTCAACCCCGCATCGATTCATGTTAACCATTTGATCAACATCAAACTTAATGATTCAAACTTCATTCTTTGAAAGCTCATTCGACCTTTATTAAAAGGTTACAGACTTGAAGGATATGTTGATGGTACTTTCCAAACCATCACAACATCTACCCAATACCGAAACAATAATCCAGCCTACACCAAGTTTGAAGAACAGACCAAATCCTGCTTGGGTGGCTTCTTTCATCCCTTACAGAGAGTGTGCTAGAAGGTCATCGGACTCAAAACTTCCAAGGCAAGAGGATGCTTTAGAGAGAAGATATGCTCCAAAAACCAAAGCTCATCTTCAGATCTCAAGAGATAACTTCACAAGCCTAAAAGGTAACATCAAAATGCAAGACTATTTTTCTAAGTGTAAGCAATGCTTGATGCTTTTGCAAGATCTCGTAATCCTTAAGCGAGGAAGATATGCAGCAACTGCTCGTCTAGATCAGGCCTATGATCCTATTGTTACTACACTCGGCGCTATTGAAGTTGCTGATATGGACACCTTCCATGCGCATTCTGTATCTTTTGATATGCGCCTAGAACAACAACTTGCACTACTCCAAAGAACCAATGGCTCATGTGGCGTCGTCCAATTTACACAAGATCCTTTTCACGTCCCGATCAAAGAAGGAATCAACCTCAAGCCAATAGACAAAATCACTACAAAGGAAGCAACAACAACAATCAACCAAGAGATGATGACAGACCATGTCAGATCTGCAAAAAGAGAAATCATTCTACCCAAACCGTTGGTTCAACAAGAAAATAATGGACTCACCATAAATATGGTCGTCCAATGTCCCTACCTTGCTCTACCTGGTGGAGCTACTCACAACAATTGGGTGACAAAGCAATCGGAGCAACACACCATCTCACCGCAGATTTCAACAACCTTGCTATTCGTCATGAATATGATGGAACCGAGCAAGTCCATGTGGGTAATGGTAATGCATTACATATTGAAAATATTGGTAATGCGCCTTTTCACATAATAATAGAACCTTTGCTCTCAATAATATACTCCATGTTCCTCAAATCGTAACAAACTTGCTTTCGGTTTCAAAATTTTGTCGAGATAATCATGTCTATTTTGAGTTTCACTTACTTTCTTTCTTGTGAAGGATCTACTCACTAAGACAATCCTTGCTATGAGGCAACAGAAAAATGGGCTTTACATACTTGATGGTGTACGAGAGATTGCTAAAACTTCACCAACAAACTCTTGTCGCACCTACACCCAATTTGGCATCAACGCCTTGGTCATCCGATGTCACGTACGAGGATGAAAGTGATCAACAATTTTTCCTTCCTGTTTCAAATAAAAGTTTGAGTTTTGCCATTCATGTCATGTTAGCAAAAGTCATAAACTTCCTTTTCCTATTAGCTCTTCTACCTTTGATCAGCCTCTAAGCTTAGTTGTGTCTCGATTTATGGGTTTCTCCAATCAAGTTTCAAGAAATGGCTATCGTTATTATTTGCTTTTACTTGATGTTTTCTCTCACTATACCCTCGGATATACCTCTAGCTCGAAAGTCGATACCGCCACGCTTTTATACAAATTTAAAAAGTTAATAGAACATCAAACCAACACAAAATAAAAGTGTTTCAATCCGATAATGGAGGAGAATATAGGAAGTTTACAAGTTTTCTAAACAAATACCTGTGTTATTCACGATTTTCATGTCCTCATACTTCCGCTCAAAATGGTCTTGCAGAGCTGCCGCATTAGACATATCATCAATCAACAGTCTTGCCTTAATGCTTCACGCTTCAATGCCTAAGTCGTACCGGTCGATGCTTTTACCATCGCCATATCTCATTAATCGTATCCCAGCCTCTCAACATGAGTCTAAATCACCTCTAGAGCTTCTACACAACAAGCAACCAGATTTTTCGCTCCTCAAAGTCTATGGATGTCTTTGCTATCCTTGTCTAAGACCCTATGTCTCAAACAAACTAGAACCAAGATCTCTTCCTTGTGTGTTTATTGGATACAAGTGGTTCACACAAAGGATATCTATGTCTTCATGTGCCAACAAACAGATCTACATCTCTCGACACGTCAAGTTTGTAGAAACACCCCATTTGTCGCCAAGCAACAGTGTAAGCTCCATTGAACCCCAACATTCCGTATAATCTACTAAACTTCTTATATCACCTACTTTTACAAATACTACTTTATCAAATAACCTAATACAATCCAAAGAAGATGTCTATTCAACAACCTCAAGTGCTTGAGCAAATGTACGCAGTAAAGATCAGCTATCATCTCCATCACCAGTGGAGCTGAAATTCAAATAATAGATCAGTCGCCATCGAGAACACAAATGTTCAAATTACAACCATTACCACAAAGAACACTCAATGGTCACAAGAGCAAAACGTGGCATCACAAAAACCGATCAATAAATTATGTCTAACTCGCAACAAAGCATCCTATGGATCAACCTCGAGTTCATAGCTCCATCTAGCTATACCAAGCCTCCAAAGATCCTAAATGGAGGCCTCCAATGGATAACGAAATCAATGCTCACACATACGTAATGGTACATGGAGTTTGGTTCCTTATGAGAAATGGATGAACATCATAGGTTCTAAATGGGTTTTTCAGTCAAACAAAACCAGATGGCACCATTGATGTACGCAAAGCTCGGCTTGTGGGCAAGGGATACAATCAAAGAGAGGGATTTGATTATGAAGAAACCTTCACCACTCATAAAACCTAGCACTATTCTCCTTGTTTTGTCCATTGCAAAGCTCACACATGGTTGGACTATGCGATGCTTAGATGTTCAAAATGCTTTTCTTCATGGGGTTCTAATGTAGAAGTGTTCATGAAGCAAATCATTCGGATATGTTGATCCGTGATTACCCAAATCATGTATGTAAGTTGAACAAAGCCATCTATGGGCTCAAGCAGGCACCTCCGCAGTGGTACTCTAAGCTCAAAGACACACTTGACAGATCTTGGTTTCAAAAGTTCTCATGGTGACACCTCTTTATTCGTAGGCAAGCCACACAATGAGATCACCTATGTGCTTATTTACGTTGATTTATATAATTATCACTAGGATCAAATCATCACTTATCAACCAACTTATTAATCGATTTGAACTGCTTTTGGTAAAGACTTAGGTGAGCTAAGTTATTTCTTAGGAGTTGAAGTGATCAAACAAGCAAACCGTGTGCTACTAAGTCGCATAAGCACGTCTCTGATCTTCTTAAAGCGGCATTTAAAATGGAAGGAGCAAAACCAAGAATTACGCCACTTGCAGTCAATGCAAAAATCAGCGAGCAAGGCACCACGCTTTTTATGGATCCAACTCTATATCGGCGTGTGTGGAGCATTGCAATATTCCATCTTACCCGTCCAGATGTTGCAGAAGCGGTGAACAAAGTCTCACAATACATGACTGATCCTTTGAAGAACATTGGGAGTCATGAAGAGAATTTTAAGGTACCTAAAGCATACCTGAAACTATGGCTTATTGTTACGACCATCATCGACACCCGCTACATGCTTACTCGACTTTGATCTGGGCCGGTAGCCTAGATGATAGAAGATCAACTAGTGGGTATGCTATCTTTTTGGAGGAAATCGTATCCTGAGTGCCGAAAATGAAGACGGTTTCAAAATCAAGCACTGAGTAATCAATCAGAGGTATTGCTATTGCGACTTCCGAGTTAATGTGGTCGTAATCTCTTCTAAAAGAACTAGGCATTACGCTTCATTCACCTTCGTTGTGGTGTGATAATCTTGGAGCCACATATCTAATCTGCCAATCAAAGGTTTCATGCTCGCATGAAACATATTGAGATTGACTACCACTTTGTCGGGAGAACGAGTGGCGCAAAACAAATGGACGCTAGGTTTATTTCTACCAAAGACCAGCTTAATGACATCTTTACAAAAGGATTAGCTAACACACGCTTGATTATTTCACAACAAGTCAACATTCGCAAACTCATGCTCAACTTGAGAGGGATGTTAAAGGATACAAATAGCACCGAATTGCAAATGATCCTCTCTTATTACAAATTGCAAGATATTATCTTCCCATGCATAAAATCAATTTCAATTAATTGTATATTTTGTTATAAATGTAATATCCTCATTGATTGTAAATTGACCCTATTTTGGGTATGTAAAACTCATATATAATGCAATGCATATCCACGGTATTAAGTGTGGAAAATATTCACCAGAACATCTTGTTCTGTTTGTTGCAGATGATGGCCGGTTTGAGGATACTGCATGGAGAGTTCCAATAAACCACAAAAGACCGCTAAAAATCGAAACGACCCATAAACTTGTGACTTTCTCTCTGTAATGGAGCATGTGATACGTGAAAGCAGAGAATGCAGCTGCAGCGACACAACCAGCGGCGGTACCGTAAAGTGAGAGAGACGTAACGATGTTTTTACGCTCGTGGAATTGATTCTTTTGAACGCTAGAACCCATGAAGAAACCTCGAACCATTAAACCGAGATGGCGTGTCTCGAAGGCGGTACTTACGACATTACCGATAACTATTGATATAGTGTATGGAATGAAAATCCATTTTACTTTGAAAAAACAACAGGGAGGCAAGATAGTGAACCGATCAGTATAGCGCCAGTGAAAATGAGTTTCTGGAGAGGGCGACGACCATGATCGAGGTAAGGAGATAGGTAAAAATGAGTGGGACTAACTAGTATTATCCCACAGGACGAGTCGATATCGTACTATTTGTTTTTCAAATTGAGTCGAGATCCCACTCGCAACCTAATGGAGACCTAATCCCGGTTTGGACCTATTTGAGCGAGAAACAAAAAATGCTTCCGATTCATGGGACCAAGCCATTGATATACATATTTTTAAGCAAAGTTGACTCAAATCGACTAACAAAACTAACCCATTGAATCCGATGATCCGTGATTTCAACAGATCCGTAAAACAAAATAAAAAATGATGTTAGTAAGTAGGATAGTCAGAGAGAGGACTTACAGGTTCATTTCATTGACTCTGCAGTGCAAGTTGTCCCTGAAACTCTCAAGGTTCCTTGCTTGCAATTTTTTTAGCTAAGTCAATCTTCCTTGCTTGCAAATGGGACGCTGACGAAGACGGAGAAGAAGATACGACTTGACCGATGATCAGAGGGAAGAGAAGCGGAATCACAAAAGTTAGAATGAAATATGAACAGAGTCCATATAAATACCAAGTATATATCTCAAAATTTGTTGGCAACTCTTCAGTCCCATGAAAAACACTCTTAGTTCTCCGTCGCTTAACTGGTGCAATACGAACATCCGGCGTCATATCCGCACGGTGATACGGTGTTACTCCCGCAAGATGTTGACGATCACTTAGAACCACTTCTACAGTCGTATGCTCAGACGATGAAGGTGCCGAAGGAACATCAGTAGGAGTGCTACTGTTACCCATGTCAGAAGTCCCCGTGGTCTTTGTCGACTCCATTACTTAAAATTTGATTAGCAGAACCTGATTATGCAGTTACTATAAATGGGTTACAATGTTGACGATCAGCTAAATGATTGTGACACAAACAAGGGTTTTTCTTGTAAGCATCAATTTTAAGTTTTTTTTTGTTCATTTGGGTTATGGACAGAATAGATACAGTGAGTGTCTAGTTGTACACTGAATAGAAAACGGAGAATGTGAGGAATATTATCCATTGTTGTAATCGTTTTGGATATTCTACACAGCTTAACTTCGAAGTTACGTGAAGGCTGACGGATTAATTAACTGTCATTAATCTTCTACCAACTTGTAATTCACTGTAACTTGTAATTATACATATATATGCTCTAAATTGATTCCTTCTTATACATGATATCAAAAGAATGGAAATGGAATATATCCTTTGGTTCTTGATGTCTAATCAGGCACCAACGATTAAGAGCAAACTTTTTCTCACCAAAGGAACTGAACAAATCAATGAACCAAAGATACCGGTCAGCGCGTAAGCTATAGCACAGAACGGGAGTGCTTCTGGTTCTTTTGCAGATAATGCGGCCGTCCCCAACCCATGTGCACTGAAGAAAAAGAAAACAAAAGGTTTTTAGTTTACGTCAGTTGATGAGGTTAATTACAAGGATTCTGACAAGATTTTACCTGGATGCAGTTGCGATCCCCCGAGCAATAGGGTCCTTCAACTTCAGGTTATCGAGCATTACTTGAACGAAATTTGCACCGACTAAACCAGTTACGACAACTGTTGCAGCTGTTAGAGAAGCATTGGCACCATCAAACAAGGAGACAATGCTGAGGGCTAAAGCCACGGTGATGCATCTTGGTAAAATCGAGAGCGTCAAAGTTGGTTCCAAGCTTATGAGGCGTCCAATGAGAGCTGTTGAATACAAGGAAAATATCGTCGAAATGATCACAGATGTGAAGATCTCCGCCGCATGCCTCTTCACCAGCTGGTCGAAACGTAA
Organism: Papaver bracteatum; assembly: GCA_023529315.1. Taxonomy (NCBI): domain Eukaryota; kingdom Viridiplantae; phylum Streptophyta; class Magnoliopsida; order Ranunculales; family Papaveraceae; genus Papaver; species Papaver bracteatum. The sequence goes on along the minus strand of JAJJWX010004463.1, from coordinate 21,253 downwards.
ATTTCATGTCAGATACAATAAAAACTTGCACATTCATCAACTGCAGACTATATAGTGTTATTACAATCATACCTTTCTCTGTTTGAACATGGAGAACGCGAAAGAAATGATAACCGATCCCAAGAATCCCATTAGTATATCACCAGCTCCAGGATCAGACGATGCCTTTGTCAGATAGAGTCCTGCAATAACCTGTTAAGCTTTTTCCCCGGCACAATGCAAAATTGATAGCAGCTAGTAAAAAATAAGTAATCACCTAGAACAGCATCCAGGCCAGACCCCGAGAAGTAACCATAAGAAAACGCTGCTGCAAGTGCAGACAATGTGCAGGAAATAATCGGATGGAGCACTATCTTGACTGAAGACGGCAACCTGTAAAATATCCGAAGACAATGCACCATGTAATGTATATGTTATTGTGGTTTTTATCCTTGAGAAGTAGCTATTACGTACCCTGTACCGACCATGTAACCAAGCACAGTAGCTGCAAGTAAGAACGGAAGGCATGTCAATGCACTTGTGCCAAGCGCAACTGGGTTAACGTAGGCCACAGTGAACGATGCTGCAAAAATCGCAGTCCAAGCCCCTATTTCAAAGCTTGAGAATGGAGAAGGTTTCTGCATAGGTTCAGCATCAACCATTTCAGTCTTCACGAGATTCCGGACCGCAATTGCAGTATAACCCGCAACAGCAAGCGACGCCAACCAACCCACAACTGCAACAACAAAAAATCCCGGTAATGAATACAGATTGCATATTTCAGTAGTGTCTCCTTGAATTTCAGTTACCTATGATGAAGCAGATCTTGAGCCCTGAAGCAGCCGGAATATCCTTGACAGCCAATGGCAAAACCACTAAAGATGGAACATAAAACAATGGGAGCCATCTCTGGATGAACAAATTTGCTGGAGCAAAGAAAGACACGAGGTTTGAAGCAGCCGACGGGACGGTAACGTCGAGAATCGTCAGAACGGAGAAGACGCAAAACATTCCGAAAAGGGCACTTGGGAATTTGATGGAAGCTGCTACAAAGGCTTGTTTCAGGAATTTATCCGCTGCTACGATTGTACCAAGTGAGACAGCCAAATGTAGAACTTCCACAGCCTAAAATCACACCTACCCATGAAAAATACTCACCATTAAACATTACACAAAGAATTCGAAGTCCGGAAGAAAATAAAAATGTGCCAAAGAAAATGAAAGTCATTTCTCACACTTGGAAGAGCAATTCCATCCTTGGTTGCCTTGGTTTTGATTGAAATTCGGTTTTGTTGCCGTCCGGTGCCGTATATTTCTGTATGGTCCATGTTCAAGAACCTGGATGATGATCCAAGTCCTTGAACTGTGATGGATTTCGATATTGATTGATGACATTTCGACTGATTACGCGACTGGGATGCACCGGAATCAAATGCTGACCTGATTTTAGGTGAAATGTGGTTGAATTTAGTCAGAAGAGATATTCTTGGTTTTTGATCAAGGACTGCTGAGTAGTATCTGGAGGAGGAAAGTGGTGTTGCTGAAGCAAATGCCGCCATGGATTTGGAGCAAGAGAGGCTGCCAGAGAGAGAGGGGGATGAAATCATAAAAAAGTTAGTTTGTATGGACAGAAATGACCGTTTGGATCAACAAGGATGAGATTTTGTCCTTGTCAATATCTCCTCCTCACATATGAATCCTTCAAAATTTACCAGCTTTTTAGCGGCAAAATCAACCGAATTTTGACACCCTGTACCCAGGAGATGTACCTCTCATCTGCCATGTCACATCCACTGCTCCATTTCCAATTTTTCATAGCAACACATTACCTCTGTTTTCAGTCGCTGCTTTGTTTATTTATTTATTTTTGCCTAAAAATAAGCTAAACACAGAAAAATAAAAATATCATTTATCCTGAAACATAGAGTAATTTATTGTCAAAATTTGGGCATTAGATACCTCCAAAAATTTGGGGGAAATTTTAAAATGAGGAAGTGAAATGTTTTGATCATTCTTAAAGACCCTGGAAATGGTCTCAGTAATGGAGGTTTAAACCAAGGAGCTCCTGACCGTCAGGTTTGCAGGACCATGCTGTCAATTGTCAGCTGATGGGATCATGCATCAATTGAAAAATCCTGCTATTTAATCGAACAATCCAACTTTATTCGAATCAAATTCAAGACTTATTATGGACAAACATTAATGAAGGAAAAATCACAAACATTATACACATTTTTAGAAATATCAACTTCACTTTCAACTTCAAACTGCACGCCTTGATGCCTTAACCAACTTGGTCCGGAGTGGTTTATAATGGAATTCTGAGAGTTGCTGCTTATGGTAATGGTATGTCACCTGTTTTCTTTTTGGTCTTCTCTTTCTCCGGTGACTCGAGTTGGTCTGCATCTGGTACAGCCGTTGGTTTCTTGTTTGTAAGCATTCCAATTAAGATGAGTTGGATTGTGTCCCAACTCTCGATTAAGGGTAAGGCAATAATCACAGCAGATCCAACTGTTCCCCATATAATAGCTATGACTGCCCAGAATGTGAAGTACCCCAAATTGAAGGCTCCTGCATTAAGCGCAGAATTTATAAATCATAATGAATCCACGTTGATCGTCCAAACCGTAAAAAAAAATTGAGATTAATGGCGGGTTAATTTACCTGCTGGAAGAGACAATAAAGGCCACAATATCACAATGACAACAGTAAATACAATCCCCCATTTCACTATCCAGGCTTTTGCTGCGAGTAGTTTTTCAGGTTTGAACTCCTCGGCCGGCAATTCACTTGCTTCCTTCTCCACAGCTGTTATTTGCTTTGTTGTTTCCCAGTCGTAGTTTTGGGGCCGTAGAAAACTGAATACTGCATGAATAGCACCACCACCCAGTATAGATACTAGATTCCCAGCGAGCATCGGAGCATCACGACCGGTTGTGTCAAGATTAACGCGGCCGTATTGTACGCTGGTTACAGTTAACCATGTGATGACTCCTAAAATACAACCGATAATAGATCCTAGAATGGCACCTATTCCATTAGCTTTCCTCCATAAAAGCATGAACGCTATAGGAAGAACAGCTGAACCGATAAAAACTCCCATGGCTAAATACATCCAACCTAAGGAAACTCCTGCCTTGTTCAGTATGACGGCTAGTACACCCATGAAACATCCAAAACCGAAAACTATAATTCTAGACACTTTCAGAATTTGTTTTCCAGTTGCATTGGGGTTTATGTACGTCCGATAGATATCATATGTGCAGAAGGAGGAAACTGCGATTAGTTCAGAGGAACCAGCTGACGTCACAGCCCTGTGCATATAAACAGCAAATCCAAGATTGCATATCGTCATGTTCTAGATGAAGAAAAATATAAAATAGTTTCTAATTGCATATCAATGGTGGACTTACATAAACAGCATAGTGAGAAGAAGAACTGATCCTCCTTTGCCCATCAAAGCTATAGCAGTGGCAGGAGGAACAAGACCATGATCCGCTTCGCTTGCAGTTATAGGAAGATCTAGAGCAAGTGCACCTATACCAAGTGATGTCGCCAAGGAAAAAGGTACCGCAAACCAAACAAGCCCACCCAATAAGTATCCCTTGTGAGTCGATGAAGGTCTTGCAGCTATTGCACTGACCCAATATCCCTACACACGTCAATGACCACAATCATTCACCCATTAAAAACATGAGCATATTTAGGCAAAAGAACCAACTAGTTTAAGTGACTCAAAACTTACATTGTCTACAAAGACGGTACCGAAATTGCCAACAATATTGATGATACCAAAAACAAGACCACCAGAACTCAACATGGTAGCATAGGATCCTTTGTGGTTGCCACTAGCAGGCCCGCAGGATTGTCCAGCATGACTAATTGGTTCTGTACAGACCCTCAATTTGCTCCCAACTTCCAAGAGGCGTTCATATACGACTTTAGGACTACCCAGCTCACTACTTGAAGTGTAAACCAGGAATACAAATATAACCAGTGCCACATGGACTGAAACAATTAAGCAAATAAACAGAAACTTAGCCAACCAGATGTATAAAAACACTACAAGGTTGACAGAGAATTATGGTGGCATTATATAAAAGCTAAGTTGTGGTGGAACAATTACCAATAACAGAATGAATGTAGCTAGCCAAGAAAGTGGCCTTCAATCCACCTGCTAACGTATAGACTATCACACCAAGAGGGATTAGAAAACTTGCAGCATAGATGTTCACTCCAGTAAGGGCATTTACGACAGCAGAACCTCCAAGAAGCAACATTGCTGTAACTATAATATTTGTTAAGAAGCAAAACCCGAGGAAGACAATATGGGCATGAACTCCCCACCTGAAGACAAAACATGTAAAATCTTGTTCATATTGTCATAATCTGAAGTTCATTGAAAACTTAATGTTCTCCAAGCAAAATATTCTGAAATAATTAGGTAGCAAAAACAAAAAAACAGCCAATCCCAAAACAAAAAATAAGATCAAACAATAAAAAATTGTGATACATACCGAGCTCGTACAATTTCACAAACAGTATGAGCATGAGGAGCCTTCCTTTTGATCTCAATAGCAATAACACCAAACAAGAGAACCTGGTTGATATACAAGAATTAGGCACAAAAGCAAAACTTGAAGTGTGTTTCGTTAAAGACAACAAATGGAAAACTTAGAATAATCTCATCTTCTATAAAATTGAGGTTAAAGCTCTGTGAAAGTGTCCAACCTGGATGGTTGCTCCACTGGCATACCAGAAAGGCCCACTGATACCATATTTCCAAGCAACATTAGAGCTTTGAAGTATTGTAGCAGCCCACGTCCACTTGAGAATCCCGATAGAAAATATTAAGATACTTTAGGTTTGCTAAAATTCCTTTAACGTAAACTAAAACAATATTGCAAAAGTAAAATACTGTATATGTGAAATTACTTGGCTGTTACCTGAGAAACAATAACACTGGCAATCAGTCCAGTTTTAACATTCCGCCCTGCAGTGTTGAACCATTCAGACGTGTGACGAGCTCCCACATAACGTTTTTCAAGCCATACCTAAATATCAATATCAAATAAGAATAAACTTTTTTTATTTTCTCCAAGTAAGATATTCTTTACTATTTTGGGAATGGAGATGATGCAGGTTCCATCTACTATCTTATGTGTGATGGAAAGAATATATGTAAACTATTTCAAATTGTTGAATAAGCTTCGTTTATTCAATTTCATAATGATAGAAAAAGACATATATCGATAGACTAATTCTCATATGCTAAAAACACAAACTTAGAAGAAGAAAACAAATGCATCGCTTTCCTATGTCCAAGAAAGTCAACATAATCCACCAATTACGTAATGGAATCTAATAATTGAATCTATCCATCCAGATTCTTGAAGAAATAAACAAAATAATAAAGAAAAGAAAAACCGAATCAAGTAGATGCAGTAAAACATGTTGGTGTTGATCGGTACATGAAGATAGAATCTGAGACCTTACTTCAACAAAATAATCAAAGTTCTCAACTGAGAAACTAAAATTTCCTAAGATTCACTGAACATAAGTTAAACATAAAACGTAAGTGATACAGAAAAGAGCAAGCTCATACCATCCATTCATTTCAGATAAGGTTAAGTTAAGTCACGCATACCAGGAAAGAAGTGAAGAAGGCAAAGAAAGCTCCAAATCCTAATATAACAGCATATCCAACACCTTGATTCAGAACTGTTCTCCCCTCGAAGAAACTACCTTGGCGTACGCAATCTGCTCCTGATATGTGGTAGTACTTCCCTGAAAAACCAAAAGGTGGACACTGCAAGGAAGAAGAAGCCATGAGGATCAAGAGAAATTCAATCCTAATTTGGGTTCTCTCTATCTCTCGATGATATCAAGCTAAAGAAGCTAAAACCCAATATATAGTGAAACTACATATGATGAGGAGAGAGAGAGAGAGAGAGGGAGAAAAGAGAGGTAAAGGGTGATTGTCAGTTACCCAAGTACATTTGACATTGAATCTGTACCTGTTTGGTTGTGATAGGAATGGCCAATGAGAACTCCGCCTTCTTCTATGAAATTTTGGCTTACTGTCAGATATCAGAATATTTCTAATCCCATTTGGTTGAGAGTGGGATTAGAAAATTTATAAATTGTTTGACATTCAATACACACAGCAATTATTGGTACCCAAAAGATTCATTCTGTTTCTTCTATCCTAATTTAACAATCTACTATCATTCTCCCCAGTATACTGCCTGCAATCTCAAGATGACTGCATCAAAGTTACAGCCAAAAAAATTATCAAATTCAACTCCTAACAGCATCAGAATGACCACACATATCACATATGACAGGGACAAGAATCAATGAAACATTGTGATGTCAGAAAACTCTTTTATTGGTAGATTCAGAGTCAACTAAAATTGGAATACAAGTTTCTAGAATGGGTTTGTGCTTGGTGTAGAGCTAAGTCTTCCAACAGCCAAACACAACCCTTAGTGTGTGAACAAACCATATGGCGAACAGAGTAGAAATGTTATCATCTTGTTTCGTATTTCTAGATTATTATATGAGTGGCCGAAGCCGATACTGACATACTGACAAGGTTTTAGTATAAACTATACAAGGGTGTAAGAGAAAACACTTCAACACCAAAAGAAAAGCTTGATCGCTGGAAATGTACCATTGTCTGCTGGAACTCTGAATCCAAAGGGAGAGGAAGGAGAGCATCTGATTCGACCTGAGCCGCATCACAACCACTTGAAACACCCCTGAGGCAGACACTGAGTATCCTAAGCCTATAAAAACTACAAAATTTTACGTATAAATTTTGGATTACATTCCTTCAATGAGGGGTGTCAGGGAGAACGCCCCACGAACAAACTGCCTCTATATAATCTCTAGTATACCGATGCTTTATTTTTGGTCACAAAAGGAGTCACGGACTGTAATACTGAATATGTATTACAGCATTTCCACACACCTAAACTTCCTTCGCAGTAAACTCTGTACCAATAGTGTCTTCTTTTCCATTATCACCATCACTGATCGCCACTTTATAGCTCCGTCTCTCTATTCTGGAAGAGGGAGGCCTACCAACTGTTTCCATTAACCTACTAAACACAAGTTTCACAGGGATGCAGGTTACTACAGGAGGTCCAACCTCGTCCCATTTGTTGAACCCATCCACAGCACTTCTACTCAGGAGCTTTTGATCAGAAACGACTTTACCACTGTGTTTTCGATCAGCAGCAATTGATGACAGCATTCTTGTTCTTTGGCTAGCCAATGTTACTTTTTTCAACGATTCATGTTGTGTCTTCCTCGAACTATGAACTTTTGAGATGTCTGTACTTGTTTTCTGACTACTTGAATATGATTTCCTGTAAATTGAAAGCTTGCTCTCTAAACCTGGGGGTCGATAAAGACTCTGATTGGAAGCCTCAGCCTGGCCACCACTGAATGCGGCTGATGATGAAGGATTGGGACGTCGGACACGAAGCATAACTGTCCTTCTGGCAGTTCTCCAAGCTGGTGGAACTGGCAACATAGCACCATTGCCATAGATGGTGGCCTCCCTCAAATCTTCACTTGCCAAATTAGGATCCATTGAATCATCTTCTAACGCTTCAATCTGAACAGGGTGGCCTATTATCGCTTTTCCATTCAATCGGCTCATCAAAGAAACCAAAGGAACATGTTCCCCATGGTAACCAGACTGGACTTTTATATCCACATCCACCAGCAAGGATTTCGTGCGATCATTGAGATAATGGCCGCCAAAAGCTGGGTGAAACCGCTCACTAGATTCATCCCAGTACTTTCTTGATGCTACTTGAGATAGCCCATTAACCTCCCAATTTCCTTCAGATTCGAAGAAGTTACGCCGCTTTCTGCCACGATCATTTCGAGCAGCTTCAAGTTTTGGTTGGTACTTTTTTCTTCCATATCCCCAGTTCTCAATCAACTCGTCCTCAAAACCATTGTCCAGCTCCTCACTTTTGTGATATAGATTCGGTCTTCTATCAAGATATGCTGTCTCACTACGTATGTTCCGCATACCCTTTAATTGCCATCTAGATGACTTCACACCAGCAGCATAATCCACTGGACTTTGGTCAAATGTATGTTGCTGGGATCTGTAAGCAGGATATGCTGCCTCATCCAGTTCGTCCACGCTCATTCTACCAGACTGGAACTTATTATAACTATTACCAGTTATGTGTCTACCAGAATATACTTTCCCAATAGCATCTGCACATCCAGGAAGACAAAGCAGTACAGAATTAGCCAACTTATATAATCATACGTGATTTAATAATACAATCAATTTTGTGGATAAAAATAAAAATAAAATAAAAGCCCAAAATCAGAAGAGCTTAAAGATCTTACTTGGAACCATGGGTGTATTTTCATCCATATCCTGATCAACAGATTCACTATCAGATGATTCGTCTTCCATTGTTCCAGATGAGCTATTTTCCTCAGTTGAAGAACTTGGGTCCACATGACAGTGATCTGTTTTAAACTGAGATTTTAAACTCAGCATCTTGTCTCCAGGATTATCTGTATGATACAATCCATTATTCAACTCAGCTGGAAAATTAACACCCTGTATTCTGTTCATTCTGCATAAATCTCCTGTCTGCACTTTTTCACCTTGGGCAGAGATAGGCACGCTTTCACCATCAACCTTTGCACTATTTTGTAATACTTTAGAAAGACAACGACGTCTATCACGTTTTTTAGCAGGAAACTCGGATGGTTGAACCGCTGGCCCTTTCCTTTTCATGTCCAGCAATTTTTCACTCATGTTAGCAGGACACTCAACTCCAACACTTTGAACAATAGTAGGTTCCACCTTGATATGAGTATCTGCTAGAGGGGGAGTTTTACCTTCAGAGGTTGGTTGCTTCCCATGTTTAGATTTCCGAGCATATAAAGAATTCCCAATGCTCGTTACCTGACCAGAAGAATCTAATTTCTTTGAAGTTGTCTGTGATTTGACACTGGACTGACCATTTGCAAGATTATCCGGAATACCTAAGGCATTTTTCAACTTTTTATTTCTGAAACTATTAACACCACTGCGTAATTTCGGCTTCTTTTCCAGCTGTTCCCTCTCAAGCTCAAGAGCATGACGAATTGCATCTTCTCGACGAGCATATTTCTCTCTTTTCTTTACAGGGGTTTTTCCTTGAAAGCTTGCAGCCTTTTCAATGCAGTCATCAAACTCACCACATCGAAATGCCTTTACACGTCTGGACTTCTCTAAATTGTACCAATCCCTGAAACAAAAATTATTTAACACCAAAATTAAATGGAGAATAGTATGCACTTCTTAAGACAGAGATGTTATAATTGAAGTAGTCCACGAGCAGATGAACTGATTATGAACTTCAATTGATAGTGAAAATCAGTCCACACACTCCTACAGTGAGTGACGCAGACCGGCCACTAAACTGCTAAAACAGTACCATTCTAAGCAACTTCAAGAATGCTGGTTTACTAGTTTAATCTCAGCCTTAAGAAAGAGAGAACGCAATTTCTGAATGTTTTTCACCGATTAACCACCAAGATTTGTATTACAAAAGCAGATAACTCTTGTGTTTCTATTACTTCCCAGTATAATGACTTATTTTATCTGCTGTATTTTCTATGACCTAAAAGCATGTCCATTTCAGAACAACCAACGCCCATCTCAACGCCATTTATCAAATAATTAAAAATTGGTGGAATATCTATTCAGTTCGTATGTGTGAATTCAACAATATTACAAGCAGTGACGGAGCCAGCATAGGCCATGGACGAGGGGTAATTACCACCTATTGGCCCTATACTGGATCCGCCACTGCCGGTAATTTCATCTGGTTACCACTTAAGTGCTGATCCACCAAGCCTATTTCTAATGCAATCAAAGTCTATTCTGGCCCCCTGCCCCCCTCAGTGGTGCTATAGCGGTCACCAGGTCAAAAACAGTACCAGTTATCATCACAAAGATCAACACGAATCTGGTTTCTAAATTCTGATAAACAGTATCATGTTAAGATAAACCATAAGTCTGGATTTAGACGAAAGTACCCACAGTGACGGAGCCACCATAGGCCATGGGGGATTCGCCCTCCAATACCCTATGCAGGTCCGCCACTGCCGGTACTTTCGTCTAATCCACAATATATGCTAACCCCATCAAGCCCGTTACAAACCGGGTATCATGTCAAGGAAACTCATCAGAGCAGATTATACGACATTACCAGCAGTGACGCAGCCAGTGAAAGACGCCGGGAGGCTCAATTGCCCCCCACAGCCCTAAACTGAGCTCGCCACAGCCGCTAATTCCGTATAATTAACACTACTTTGCTAACCCACCAAGACTATTCTAATCCAATCAAGTCCATTTTGCTCGTCTCAGTGGTGCTATCTTAACCGACCATCAATTACCAGGCCATAAAACAGTACTACCAATTATCATCATAAAGATTTACCTACCCATAACCAAACTTTTAGCCAATTCATTAAAACACTTAACAACAAAACTTAAGTAAGACCAATCTAATTATACGAATCAATCACTAAATTAGCAAGCCAATTTGTAATGCAATAAACTCCATATCAATACCCATTTTGCCCCCCACCCCTGTTACTCCACCAAAACTACCAATCACTAAATTAGCAAGCCAATTTGTAATGCAATAAACTCCATATCAATACCCATTTTGCCCCCCACCCCTGTTACTCCTCCACCAAAACTACCAATCACTAAATTAGCAAGCCAATTTGTAATGCAATAAACTCCATATCAATACCCATTTTGCCCCCCACCCCTGTAACTCCTCCACCAAAACTACCAGGACAAAAACAATACCAATAATCATCACAAAGATGAACCTAACTAAAACAAACAAAACCCATCCCTTAACTTACCAAGACAGTATCATGCTAACACATTCCGAGAACATTTTTCTCTGAGACATTTCATCAAACAGTTTACCAGCAAAACACCAATCAATCACTAAATTTTTCATTAAAAAAAAAAGAAAGGATGAATTGAGAATGGGAAACTTACACAGAAGCATCATCACGACCTAGAAGTTTAACAGGAGTACCAGATCTTGGTGACATGAGATGAGAAGAAGCTAATTCCTGAGGACCAACAATTTTACCAGGCCACCATGATCCATTTCTTCTTCTTACCCATACAATTGTACCAACAGTAGCATCTTCTGGTGATAATTCACTCATCATTCCATCTCTTATCCCCATATCCCCTTTCACTAAGGTGTGATGATGATGAATTCCATTCCAGATCTTATTAATTTTGGTTTTTTAGGGTTTTGATCTGAAGAAATGAAAGAAAAAACAGAGATCTGAGATGTGTGCGTATGATTCTGTATTGGATTCTGAGTTTTCTTCTTTTTCAGTGTTGCTTTTCTACTTTGTTGTTGTTGTTTGGGTGTCTCTCTGTGTTTTGTTTTCTGGGTAGATGGTGGAATTAAGAGGAAGGTAACCATGGTTAAGTTGTTTTTATCTTCTTTTTTTGAAGAGGAAGGAGGAAGAGAAGTTAACAGAAACGTGGGGTGAAAGATGAGATGATCGTGTACAGTTTGTGCTATTGAGGTGAACGTGGCTATGATATCTAGTGGATTCCACGTGTAGTCTAGTACAAGGATGACCGACAGGCCGAATTTGTGCCCATAACATTTTAATTTCTACTCTTGATTTAATTTAGGGAGTTATGTAACGATGGTTGTGATTCTAAACATGAAGGGTAATTGGGTCATCAGTTAAATAATCAACTAATCAGAAGGAAATGTGGAATATACACTCGTTAGAGTAGTGTGAACAAATTTGGACTCTTTTCCTTACCTGACGTACAAGCACAAGTTTGAGTCTGAATTTGTGCACACTCCTTAAGGATGAGCACAAGTTTAAGGAGTGTGCACGTAACATTTCAATCTCCACCACTGATTTAATTTTGGGAGTTATGTAACGGGGGTCGAGATTTTAAACATGGAGGGTAATGGGCCATCAGTTAAATAATCAACCAATTAGAATAATGTGTTAAATGTACATTCTTTAGAGGAGTGTGAACAAATTTGGACTCCACAAGTTTTAGTTGTATCCGACTCTGGTGTGAATCACTATGTTGTTACGTAACGGTGGTACAATGGTAAAATTATTAGACGAAGGAATTTGAGGTACAAAATTTATATTGACCAAAAGAAGAAAAAAAAATATGAATTTGATCATCATATCCGAGTTACATTCGAATCTGAGGTATATTCATCGCATTGACAGTCTAAATAAAGTCGTGTTCGTTCCTACATAGAAAGATTTTCCCGGAAAATTCCTTGACCCTTGTAAAAACTGAAAACTCTTCAACAACAAAAAAATTATCGACCAAAAGAAGAAAAAAATATACTTCAGTTCCTAAAAGTGATTATCATTTTTTTTCTCGGAGGTTGATTCAAAAGATGTTCAAGACATGCAAAGTAACATTTTTTGGAGTAACCAAGGCTTAGTCACAGAAGCAGTGAAATTTCTGAGGACTTGTGAAAAAAATTGGGTTTTCTGTTTAAGAATAGGAAAGGCAATGAAGTTGCAGACACTCTGACAAAAAAAACGCGCAAACGGGGAATACATAAACAACAATGGTTGATAATGCCGCAATTCATAATTTTACATTTTATCAAGGATGTATGTTTTTCAAATTCATTTTTAATTATAGCTTTCAAATTAGGGGTAACAATCTATTGGTAGACGGACACCAATATCTCTACCCGTTAGAAGAGATAAGGGAAACCAACAGTTTTGGAGCAGGAGAGTATGTATTCAATCACTAATTATTATTTTTCTAAATTGCATTGCAGGTGAATTTCGAACTCAAATTACGATACCGATGACATTACTACTAAACTATTTGTCTTGGGCTCTTTAGATGATGGTTTAAGCAATCACTGGCAAATTATGATGCTTGAAATGATTATCAAATGACATGGGAAAATTATTAGACTTGGACCCTCCTCATCCAATGGTTCCAAACTTCCAATTTCTCACATTGAGAGAAGTTCGATAAAATTAAAAAGTCAAAAAAAACAGTAACAAAAACCATACTCGAAAAATAATGTAAGAAAATGCAAGTTGGTCACCTAAAAACAAAAAAAAAAAACATGACACATGTAACACGGTGGCACAACAAACACCTCTACCGCTTCTTCGTGCTTTTAACTTTAGCATCTTTCACTTTACTCTTTTTCCTCATCTCCTCCTCATCATCTTCATCAGTATCCTCGAGATCATCATCTTCCGGATCAACAACTTCATCGTCGGACGGCGGAGAAGGATCAAGCCGGGCAGCATCTTTCGCCCACCTAATCAGCTTCTCAACCTCATCGTCTTCATCGCCACCGTCACTCTGATCACCATCATTTAATCCCAGCCGTCCAATCTCCGCCGTAGTTGCAGAACCACCAGATTTGTTCTTCAGAGCATTAAATCTACTATCCAGATCCAAACCTTCATTCTTCTTCGGCAACGAAACCTCGGAAGAAACAGATTCAGCAGTTGTTGTCTTCGAAGAAGATGAAGGAACAGAGGAGGGTTTTTTGTTGTTCGATTTAAGAGCTTGAAATCGATGAAGAAGATCTAAATCGAGATTATTGGTAGTTGTATGCGAATTGATACTGAGTTTGAGTAGTAATTCGTCTTGAGCTGCTTTAATCAGTTCATCCACGTCCATTTCTTCTTTGATTTTAGGGTTCATCGTCTTGATTTTCTTACTCATCTTCTTCGATTCAACCCAAATCTTCTCTGGTTTCCTCCCAAAACGACGAAACTCAAAAATAGTCCAACATCGGGTGGGAAGGAAACGATGAGAGAGTATATTATGGCGGTGTTGGGAGGGCAAAAGTGCCAATTGCACAGTGAGTTGGGGGCCCGTTGGAAAGGGTCCGGCCGGTCCGCTAGACTTATTAGGCGCAGGAAATGTTGGCCGCACCAGAGGCATCTGGAAATGTTGAGCCTCTACCTAGCGTCATGGTTTAGCGATAGTCCGTAGCAAAGACAATCCACTCATTGTGCATTTTTTATCCTAGCCTTTTTAGGGGTCAAGAGAAAAGAATTAGGGGCCAACAATAAAACAAAATAGGGTCACCCAAATATAAAACGAAGCCACCCCTTATATCGCTAATTCTAATGGCAAAATTGCCCTCAATTAATCTGCTGATAAATAAGGATTTTTATCAACCGAATTAATTCGAGAAAACAAAAACAAAAAACGTCCGATTGTGGACGCTTCGGGTGTTGGAATCATGTAATAGTTGTTTTCATTTAATTTTTTGTTTTGAGTAGACAAGTTACATTTTGTTCATTTGTTGTATTTTATATTTCTAGAGTAGAAGAAGAAGGGTAATAGTGAAAAAACAATTTTTTAGAAATAGGCAACAAAAATGGATGGATATGAAGAAGAAGGTGAGAATGATCTTGAAGAACATAATGTTGAAGGTTCGGGATCGTTTAGAGAAGACGATTTGGGATATATGTTGAATGATCCAAACTTTTGTGGAGAGGAAACCCTAGATGACGCTTTCATGGAGGAAGACGTGAGAATCAACGGAGATCGAAGCTAATGATGCATCAAACATACAGTATTGTGTTGAGAAACTCAATACCCACTTTCAATGCTTTGTATGTGTTTGTAAAGGAGAAAACTCGATTAATGCATGCATTTAACGCCCCGAACTACCTGCATTGGTAGTTAATGTATCCACATATCTACCGAATATAAGCTACCGAGTACCAAAAATTTATATTCGCTAGTTTTAAGAATGTCTATTACTACCGAATATTCGAAAACCCCAAATTTATTTTTCCAACATGTCTTCATTCGGTAATTAGTATATTACATGTACTACCGAATGGCCCCAAAATCGAACTCTCAAAATTTATGAAAGTTAGTAAAAAAATTTAAATTCCGGTTGTATTAAAATTTATATAACTACCGAATGTATCATTGGCCCAAAATTCAACTTGTCGCAAACTTGGAAAAATTGTAATTCCTATGTGAAAAGCGGAGGAATAGTGATTACTTTACCTTCCGATTGTTAATATTCCTAAGTATTACCTTATATATATCCGAATATGATTGTTTTTGTACTGTGAGACTGTCCCGCATCTTTCTATTAAAATCGGTTGTTTGATGTAATATATTAGTCTCGATTGTGGTACACCTGTTGTATAACCTACAATTATGTCCGAATGTCAATGTAAAACCCGTTTTATTTTTGTAGGCCGTTGTAGCGGTTGTTGATGATTTCTATTTGAGGCCCGATATTCGCCATACTATTCAAACGATTTGGTATGCTCGTTACTATTAATTATTATTATTATTATTCAAATATGTATGTTAAATGGTTATACTTATGATATTAGTTTTGCTATATTCATGTTTAGACATTTGGAAGTAAGAAGGAGGCAAAGGAATGGATTATCAACAAGGCAAAAGATAACATGTATTGTAGTTCAAAACAATCATGTGGATGAAACTCGATTTGAAATGATTTGTGAGCGTGGTGGGAAGCGGAAAGATTCATGAGGGAAAGTATAGTGTTGCACATAAGGAAAACGCAGAGGAAATACCGAAGCAATACAAAAAAGATAGGATGTCCTTTCAAGATTGTCTTTTAAAGCCGCATCTGTAAGGACGGTTTAGGAGTGGAAAATATTTAAAGTTGATAATGGTTGTCATAACCACGATGATCCGGATACTCTACTTGACATGTAATGGTTTCTAAGCTAAAACCAAGAGAAATGGAGACGGTGAGGTGTATGAGGATCCAAAAGTAGTGCGATCTTAAGTAAAATAAAGGCGGACGACCCCAACAACTTGTCTTCTTTGTCTACAATTGAGTCACCTAGCTACGATCAAAAGAAACGTATGGGATGGTAGAACGTAATGCAACAATCGGAGTGGTTAAGGAGTTACATGACTACACGTTGAGAAGGGAAGAAAAGGATGGTAAAGTGGTTAAGTATTTTCTTTGGCACATCCCGAAATGATCCAATTGGCCAAATGCTTTCATCAAATTTTGTTCATAGATGCCACTTATAAGACAAACAAATATAACATGCCGCTGTTGAATATTTCTTGCCACACTTCTACAAAAACACATTTACTGGTAGCATGGGGTTTAATGGATCACGAGAACCAATGAGTTTCATTTGATGTTGGAGACGTTGAGGTCCATTTATAATGGTGATGATTTTCCAAGGGTTATTGTAACGGATAACCATCAAGCCTTAATGCATGCAATAGCGGTAGTGTTTCCTAAGCCCAAACTTGCAATGTACTTGGCACATTCAAAAACCTCAAATCCAATTGCCATCATCATTTACAAGCTAAAAAACCAAGGAATGGTACAAGAGATCAAGGAAGAGGATGAGCGCATTAGTAAATTAACCATGGAAGAACGAGAAGAAGAGAAACGGTTATTTGATGAAAAATGGCTTTGAGGACTAAATGATTTGAGAATGTTTTGAAATCATGGGACAAGATTGTTTGGTCAATGACCGAGGAAATTTACGAAGCAAACTTGAAGAAATTTGAGGATGAATATGGCACAAAGTATCCAAAACCCGTTGAGTATTGTAAAACACAATGGTTACCTATTAAGGAGAGGTTTGTCTTTGCATGGACATATGAAGTTCATAACTTCAAGAACGAAGCCACAAGCATTGCGGAGGGGTCTCATGGCCGATTAAAGACTATACTACTTGGGAGTCAAAATGGAATTGTGTTTATTCAAGAAGCAATCAATGAATACACCAAACGTGATCTCGTAAAGATTAGAACCAGATGCAATTTAGTGTACACAATTCCCCAACAAAACATGCTAAGGAAAGATTGCGTCTAAGGGGCATTGTTCATAAAGTATCAAGATGGGCAATAAATCACATGATGAAACAACTCCGCTTTATAAAGCTTACGAAGACGAGAATACGGTTTGTGTTTGCAAGGATATGAAGGGGTATTGACTCCCGTGTCGCGTCACAAGTTGGGTAGGTATGTTGAAGTGATTGACATCAATGATATTCATCCATTTTGGAGGAAATTAAATTTTACTCCCGACTCCCGGTAGTTTGTCGTCCGTCTTTCTTTGAGTCTCAATTGTGTGCACGAATAGACAAATAAGCCACGCTACATCAAATGGCACAAAAATGAAAATATTGATGCACAATTTGGAGCAAGCCTTCACCCTTGTTTACCGGATGTTGATGAACCTATTAAGCAAAAGGGTGTCTTCCAGAGGCCCAACACTCGAAGTGTCGAGGACCATCCAAAGAAAAGAGTTGAAGGAGTATTTGTCTAATAAAAGAATACTCATGTATGGCCGAGCATTTGGAAGCCGGATATGAAGATGAGCCAAACCTAAGAAAAGAGGTCGTCCAAGAAAGGATCAAAGTGGACCAACCGTAGGAAAAGTTAAACTAAAGGTCTGTACTGAGCCTTCAAGCTAGTCAATCCGAGGTGGTCAAGAAGTTGTTAGTGGAGCCAAGCTTAGCTCTATTATTGTTGATAAAATGACGACTGCAACAAACACAACTAACAGAAATGGTTACCATAAAATAGAAGTATGGTAGTCTTCGTTGCCCTAGGGATCTTTATGGAATACCAAATCGAACCACGTATACAATTATAGAAGAGTATTTGGAACAACTCCCTCAACCGATTGTTCCATTTGTTTTGTCCACTGACGAGGTTGATGGCGATGGAAATTGTGGATTTCACGTCACTGAACAAATGGGTTACTTTAGAGAGGCGGTTATCGAAGATGTGACCCAATGCCAATATTTAAGAAATAAGATGGTGTGGTACAACTAGTAAAGGACAAGGATTTATATATATGGAGATGATGAGGCGAGGAGATAGATACGACAAACAAGTTGAGTTCAAAGATTTAGTTACATGCATAAAGTTCCGGGAAGGATTGAAGACAATTGGATACAAAGTATTGGATGACAATGCCTAAATGTGGATATCTCCTAGCGGCGGCTTTAATGCGTGGTACATTATTTTTTCCTCAAGTATGGACCTAGTATGACTTTTTCACCCACAAAACGGCATGCGACGAGTCGGTTAAAGATAGAAGAATCATTATGGCGTTTGTGAATGAAATGCATTTCATCTGGATTAAGGGTAAAGAAAGATTGTCCGTTACCACCGCTGAGAAAGTGGCACGATTACTTTCCAATGAACCATTGCAAGGATTGGGTTAAACAATATGAGTCCAACATGGTTGATCGATCGTGTCGTGAATAACAAACTACCCGCCGTTACTTGAACTGATCAAGATGATGATGACTATTAGTTTGTCAATTTTTATTTTCAAGTTTTTGCAAATTTCATCAAGATATGTGATATATTCGGTAGATATTATTATATTCCTATTTTTCCGAATGTTTGATTCGATGGTTTCGCATTTCACTAAATAACCGATTGTTATCATATATGTGATGGTTTTGTTAGAATTTGGAACATGAGTGTATCTTGCAGATTATAAAATATGAAAACGTACGGTAACTCGAGTTGGGAAATTTTGAAAATATTATTAGAATCGGTAGATTAAATAACATAATAACCACCAATGTGAAAGAATCGGGAGATGAAACAACACACTAACTTGTGAATATAACATTTTCCACCATAATTTTGGGAAATTGTTGTGACTCTATACTTATGGTCACCGCCTTCAAGAATTCATAACTTCCATCGTATGTGAAGTCTTCTCCTTTTTCCTCTAAGTAAGTTCCTTTTTGAAAGTGTCTCCTACATAAAATAAAACAAACTATAATAGAATGCATAGTTCCTATAAACTAAGTGGCTATTGTTTTGTATGCATATACTTACAAATTGTTGGATCACAATCTTAGGTGGCTTATGTTAAAGATTCGCTTTTTATCGTTATGCAATCGTTCACCCCTTTTTGGATAAGTCGGAACCGATCATGAACTTGTTGGAGGGATCTTTGCTTTGGATTTCCATATTCTCGCACAAAATGATGTACACTTCCCCAAAATATTTCTTGATGTTAACCTTCCGGCAATGACATCTTTACGCCTGGTTTCTTGGTACCACGCCACAATGGCCAAATCTTCAACATAAGCCAAAGTTTGACATGATTGCACATGAAATAGAGAGATACAAAAATACTAGACAATGGGATAAATGAGAATAGGTTACCTTCCTTTATAGGTTAAAGTTCAATCTGCTCTTGTCAAGATAATATACAAGAAGTGGCAAGAAAAGAGGAATGTATAGCATAAAAAGTGGCAACAATAATGAAATATAATCGACATAAAGGTTTCACCTGCACCGAATGCTTGTATTCAGTTGTAAATGTTTTTTTAATACCACCGATTAAATGCATTTTGAATTCAGGAATCTTTTTGTTTTGTTTTAATGAATATTGGTGGGATTGTTTTTTTTAAAAGCGATTGTGTGTGCATTTAGAGGTACTGACTCTTTTTTAAAATGAAGTACCCATTGTAGTATAATCGGTACATTACTACACATAATATGATCCTAATCCTATATATTTGGTAGGTTTAATAACAGAATAAAACCGATTTTGGAAATTATTTTTTATTATCATAATATCATGTAACGATAAAACTTAAACATTTCCATTACAATGACTTGTGATTAGCTCGGACGTCTTTTCCCGTGCCCTAAACGGAGCTAAATTTGTCCATTGCCTTAAGGATTCTGAAATGAGCTTCAAAACGGAAGTTTGATTTTTTCATCTCCAGCCATTCCTCGAGAGATCGTTGTATCACCCTTATCATTAGTTTCACCCTCCGTTGATATTCATTCACAAGATAAGTTAAATGGACGAATTGTTGTACGTCTTCTTTTATTGAACCAATTCTGCAGAATAGATCAGCCAGTGAGCGGTTATTTGGGTTTCAGTGTCAGCAAAAACTTTCGTGAATTCTAAACAAATAACTCATACTCATTACACCTCCTTGATTGCGTTCTTTCTCCCCGTCTCGGATAGAATTGAACATAGCGTCTACAAAGATATAAATCTTCTTCGATCGTGAACTCGGTAGGATTAATGAATTGTTGTGCCATTATGTCTAAGATGATTAATATGATGTTGCTCGAGGAAAATGTTTTTTCGTTGCATATAGAAGAGATTCACTCCTTATATAGGTTATGTAACCCTCTAAACTGACTATTATTTATGTGACCTACTCACATTCGGAGGATAATGCATTGTTTTTATCTACCTAAACTTAGTTGGGTCTAAAATTCAAAAACCAAAAATTGTAAATTTTCTTGTTTTTGAACTTCTAATAATCGGACTAAAGAAAAACATAAAAACCTCCGAATGTGATGGCTAACCCTATAAATGCATGCGGAACCACCCCCTTAGCAATGGCTAGGGCTGGTGTAGATTCCTACTTACATTAGAGGATAATGCATTGTTTTTATCTACCTAATCTTAGTTGGCCCAAAAATTCCGAAACTAAAAAAATTGTGAAATTTTCTTGTTTTTGAACTTAATAATCGACAAAAAGAAAACACGGCAAAACCAATGTGATGGCTAACCTCTAAACTCAAGATATGAACCACCACCCTTAGCTATGATGGTCAGTAGATCTACTCACATTCGAGGATAATGCATTGTTTACTCACCGAAACTTAGTTGGCCCAAAATTCAAAACTAAAAATTGTAAATTTTCTTGTTTTTCAACTTCTAATAATCTACTAAAAGAAAAACACGAAACCTCCGAATGTGATGGCTAACCCTCTCAGGATAACATTGGCACTCCTTTCTCTCCAAACACTAGCTGACACTTTCTGGATAAGTCATTGTTTTAAGAAACCCGGCTTTCATAATCCGTAAAAACAAACCATTCATAATCCATCAAACAAACATATCACAAACCATAGCGTGTTTCAAGTAGTTAATATTCGATCCTAAACTTAAAAACAAAACCAAATTAAGAAGCAATCCATAAATACTAGAAAAAGGAAGTTTGTCATTCATCTTCGGATGATTTTAATTTACGACCGAGTAAACCACGACCACGAGTTTGAGGTCCTTCACTTCAACAACTTTCGTTCGACCGCTCGTAGAAGCTCGAGTTCTTTTACCAAACTTTGATACTTGTCATCTTATCCGTTTTCCTCTTCGCGATTTCTCCCCAAATTCTCGCATATTCTTCATTGTCTATATTGTCGATTAGGTCTCTAGCTCTGTTGTATCTTCTCAAC